>JAWQUT010000055.1:1630868-1646834 GCA_033807755.1 Ellobium chinense
CTCTCTCTCTCTCTCTCTCTCTCTCTCTCTCTCTCTCTCTCTCTCTCTGGTCTGGCGTATTTTAGGAAGGCATTTTGGTCTAGAGATCTGAAACATTGAAGGAAAGACTTATCAGATCTAAAATTCCTCGATTCTTAATGAACTGTGTATATACATATCTCGATTTGTAATGGTTTATTCGGCCTGTACCCATGATACCAAGCTTTATATGCGGGACGTGTTTTGAAATTTGTATTTCTATAACATTACATTTGTCTGGATAATCAGACATTGAGCTGTGCTGTAAGATTACTATGTATTGGAATACACGCCTTTCTTAATCACTTTGAAAACATCCATTTCTTTTCCTGTCACAACGTATATCTGTAAATCTGTCTCTCTTAAGAAACTGTTTAAAAACTACTCCTGCAGATAAGCTGTCCATATCTGAGCACGTTAAGCATTAATTCACGTAAACAATGTAAAAATGTATGGTTTTATCTTTAAAATATTTCCTCTGACCACCAAAAAGTAAAACCCCTTTTAACAACTGGATATTATATCACCATCTCATCATCGTCGATATCACAATCTATTTCTTATTCCTCAGTTTCCAGTTTTCTTTTCTATACTCTTCCCTGGTGAAAGTCATGTACTGTTACTGTTTGTTGCACGAAAAGCACGTTCTTCCCTAAAGCCGGTTCCTTCATAAAACAGAATGTATCCATATGGAGATATTCGCTGTATCCTTTCTTTCTAAACATTTGAGAACTTACGCATCTACGATGGGATCTCTTACCACCTCAGGAATTACGTTTAATTGCATGTTGAACGCTATTAGGAGTGCATTAGTGAAAGATGTAAAACTGGACAGACAGACAGGCAGGAAGGCATGCAGACAGGTAAACAGGCAGGCAGGTAGGCAGACAGGAAAGCAGGCAAAAACACAAGGAACATTTCCATTCATTTCCATCAAAGATCTGTTTACAAATCTGCTCATAATATATACTTATAGTCCTGGTTGTCTCTGGGCTCTGGAGCAATAAACGTTTACATAAAACTGTCAACATGCAACTAGACAGTAAGAGATCCTATCGTTAATGTGCAAGTTCTCATATATTTTTTTCCAGCAACCATGTCCTTATTTCATCGGGGACTGTGGACTCCATCCGTCACGCACATCTTTCGCCACATCAGAGTGCAGCGGGTGCTGCCACCGGATATAGACAAGACAGACCGAAGTCGCAGCATTGTGTCTTTCCAAAATCCAGAGACGAACCCAAAGGTGATGGCCACAAAATTCACCCCAAGAGGCCCAAGGGGAGAGGAACTCATGTCGGCACGCTTTTCCGAATCTGAAATTTCGAAGCAAATGTGAGAAATAGATATGCAAAGACTGAAGGGAAGGATGGCAGCTTTTAATTAACTTAGAGAATTGTTACAGGATCTGATTTTGTCGTTACATAATAGATCAAGTGTGCCACTGGGTGTTTTTCGCTGGATGTGCCCATTCGTTTTGGCGCATCATAAGTTTCCGTAATCTCATCAAAGATTATCAGGTAACAGGACTGGCTACTCTACTCTATCGCTCTATTAAAAACATGCCCACCACTTAGTTTTGGCACTTGTTAGCGGAGAGAGAGTTTTACAACTTAGTCTAGACTTTTGCATATGGGCTTGGCCTTTACAGAAACCAGCTATTTTAGCTTTAAACTATTAAACTGGCACGTTAATGCTTGCTGGTCTACTTTCTTTCTGTGCGTTGAACTTTCAGACTTATGTCATAATTTAGTTTTAATCTTACTTTATTTTGCAAGACGAAATTTACGAAATAAAAGATAACTACAATATGGGCTGACCAACATGTCAGTGCAATCACAAGCAACTCATATACGAAATAAGATTTAGCAATAACGAAAATGTGTTTGACAGGGCTTGCTGTTAAACAATGAAGAGACCACTTTCAGCCCCGTGCCCCCCTCCATCTCAAATCCATATGAATTGGCAAATATATAAGCCTGACAGGCTTATTTCTAAATAGGCAGCCAAACAGGCACGGGGGCAGGCAGGCGGACGGACGGGCAAGTAGGAAGGCACCCAGATAGGTAGACAAACAGGCAGGTAGACAGACAGACAGGAAAACAGGCAAATACACATGGAACATTTGCATTCTTTTCCATCAAAGATATGTTACAAATATGCTCGTAATACATACTTACAGTCCTAGTTGTTTCTGGGCTTTGAAGCAATACATGTCAACACGCATTAGTCTTCCTGTTATTTTTTTTTATTCACAACACCAACATAAGACGGCAACTGATAGGCTACACTTCAGTTATGTGACATTAATTCACTGCAGAAATGGTTTTTAACTATGGATAGCTTAGTATGGACCTAATTTATGTTACATGATACTTATCTATGTCACAGGCTAGTTCTTCTCATTAAGAAATGCTTCGAGATACTAACATTTTTCAAAGATTATTTAGATACCAAATACTTGTACTCGAGCTTTTTTTTAAAAAATTTTAAACGCCTGAAGGCTCAACTAACTTTTTGAAAAGATGTTGTAATCTAGTCTAGGGCTCCAATTTTATAACATGTTGCAGTGTAAATCTGGCACACAGGTTGTGCTGAAAACAAAAAGCCAGTAAAATAGAGGCATCTTTGGAAACGGAGAAAATGACAGATCAGGACTTCCGGATTTGAATTGGAGCCTACATGCCCCTGTAAACAGTACCATGAGAGAGCCTTGTTTACCTTCCTTCTGTAAGGAACACAGTTTCCAGTCGTGTTCCTTTAGTCTTTGATGGTTTTTCCCCTTGGAAAGTAATACGGATATCATACACGTATTAGGTCATCCTGAATACGAAGTGCAGCCCAGAGATGAAGATATATTCATGAAAGAGGATTATTTCATGATTCACTGTGTAACAGTGTAAGAAAGAGGTCAGCAGAAGATCATCTCACCAAGCACAGACGTCTATCTTCCTCTGAAGATTCACTGCCCTAAAAGGCGAATTTTAAAAGTCCGTTATCTCGTGCTCACAAATGGAGGAATGGTTGAAAACTGAATCTATGGCAAGCTTTCCTGAGTCTTGTTAGTGGAATATATTGAATTAAAAGCTATAAAACAGATGAAATCGCAAGCTTCTTTTATTACGAGAGGATCATTTAATATAGTACGCAAAAAAAAAAGCATTTTTGCGGTATTCTGGACAATCTTGAACATTGGTCGGTGCCATTTCGATACAACAGTCCAAAAAAAGAAACCAGGTAGAAAACATTGGATTTTTGCTTAAAAACTACTGACCTAACTGTGATCCCAATTATTCTACAAAGCCTGTAAAGGATGCAGTCACTGACGTATGGTTTTTCATAGATGCAAATATCTTTTTTTTCTTCATAAAGTGGTATAAACGAATGAAATGATCGATGCCGACCTTGCTTAATACTCTGTATCATCGTTCATTGTAACACACATGTCCTACTTTCCATTGTGACTCATGTGTCATATTGTGACATGCGTGTCCCTGTTGAGTCTGGTGTCACCCTTTGATAATGATAGCCAGTCTTGAGAACTTTAAATCAGTGGCTTTTCTTGACGATGATGGTAAAGAGTCCAAGGAGTATTGTATTTGTTTAGATGTGCACATCGGGTGTATATGTGAATCTGTTTATTTTCGTTGTCATTTATTCCATGTGTCTATGTGTGACTATGAGACTGTGCAAGTATGATACAAAGGAGCCACACATAAAAAAAAAAAATAATGTCAAACGCATCTCAGTTCAGTCAATCAGATCACGTTTGTATTTCAATCTGTTCTCAATGGTTAACACTTGTTTTTATTTATGTGATTGCTTGGTTTGTTGCGATGTTTATCTAGATCTAGACTATACATTGGTTCTTGTTTCTTTTGTTTTTTAAATTAAATTAAATTTTTTTTTCTAAATTTGTTGTTTCTTCTTTGTTCACTTGTTCCTTGGCAAGAGGGAGGGAGGGAGGGAGGGAGGGAAGAATCGAGGGAAGATGAGGAGGGAGGAAGGGAGGAAGAGAGAGAGAGAGAGAGAGAGAGAGAGAGAGAGAACGAGAACAAGAGGGAGAGAGAGAGAATGAAAAGAGAGATAAATGCTTTACGAGATATACGGTCATATACTGCCTTCGAGAGCCTAAGAAAAGTCAGTTTCGAATCTCAGAACGAAGGATGCATTTTCAAAATTTAAATTTAAACCCATTAAATAGTTAAACCATTTCTGAATACATTTTAAACGCATTTAAGTGCTCACAGTGACTTGACAATCTTACAAACTGGCTATGGTTGTCAAGACACCATTTGTTTTTATCTTTAAATGCTAATTCCTCAGAATTGTGTATTTCTCTCTCTCTCTCTCTCTCTCTCTCTCTCTCTCTCTCTCTCTCTCTCTCTCTCTGTCTGTCTACTATCTGTCTCTCTCTCTCTTTCTGTGTATATGTGTCTGGTTTTGTGTGTGTGTGTGTGTGTGGTGTGTGTGTGTGTGTGTGTGTGTGTGTGTGTGTGTGTGTGTGTGTGTTTCTTTCTTTCTTTTCTTTTAAGTCACTAAAACTTTGCCAGTTT
This sequence comes from Ellobium chinense, assembly GCA_033807755.1. NCBI lineage: Eukaryota > Metazoa > Mollusca > Gastropoda > Ellobiida > Ellobiidae > Ellobium > Ellobium chinense. The sequence continues at coordinate 1,635,443 of JAWQUT010000055.1, forward strand.
CCAACCACTTCTCTATTTAGAAAAATAAATAAATGATCCCGATATTATTAGCGTCATAAAAGAAGAGAAATGGATAAATTGAAAATCTCGACTTTTTAAAGACTACTCCGGAAAAGTCAGGAATGGTATTTATGCAAAATAAGTTATCTGATTTTGAGGGCTTGTTGCTCTACATTCAGTCCTAGGTATGCAAGGTAGAGTCAGTGACGTCACATCAAAATACCTTTGTCGAAAATTTGACGGAAATAGTTGAATGTTCACTCCCCTTTCATGCTGTCTCTCAAAATGAATAGAGAACCGAAGTAGTTTGGATTGAAGGCCAACAAAAACCAGTGATAACTTACCGTCGGGGCTACTGAACGCAATTTTACCACGAGGTACCATCAGGTACCCATGCCAAATAATGATGTTGCATTGCTTTTTTGTCTTAAAGTATCTGGGCTTTTTTTATTTGCTTAAAGGAAACGATCCCTTTACAACGGGGGCACAGCCAAACGAGGTTATTTGACTGTGCGTCCAATATAAAGTAAAATTACTTAATTATAACATAATAATTCTTTGCACATAGTGTTAGGAAATCTTTTCGTAAAACATAGTTTTAAAAATTTTTTTACAAAACAAGTCGATACTCAGTAAAATGATCTACACTGTCACAGCTTAATTAAAATGAACAGTGATTTGTTAAAACTGGACATTCCGCGAATATGCCATCTTTACCGAGCTTAATACCTATTTCATATATAGATCCTTAAAGAATAAGTTCCTAAAATCTTCGTAAAATGGACATTCAAACTTAAGATGATTAATTGTTTCTCTTGCTCCCCAATCAACTTCTTGCATTCGTCAGATTCGCATATATGTTCTTTCTCTTTAGTTCTGCATTCAATCCCAGGCATTCAGTTCGAGCTAAAAATTTTAACTGCAGTCCTAAAAAGTTATTATAGTTATCATATTTTTACATTTTGCGTTCTGTCCATAAATGCATGTAGATCTCAGAAGAAGTTGACATTTCTCTCATTGTATTCTTTTAAAATGTTTAAGTACATTGTAAAGCACAAAATCAAGGCCATGTTTCACTAGAATGTTCCTAATATTTGTCATAAAATAATGAGCATCTTTTGCATTATCCGCTAGTTGCGTATGCATAAATTTACAGAAATCTGTAGGAACCACTTTTATTCTCCCCATGGATAAGGAATTTTGTCTTTCGCCCACCGCTGTTCAATTTTTTCCAAAGTGTTCATCTGTAGTGCGTTTCGGTGCTTTTTGTATCCTATCACCTTTGGATCTTAGCCTCTCTCGCTTCAGCAGTGGAACCGGTAGACTCCTGTCAGCCTTCTAGAGCTATGCCTTGAAAGATCGTGACTCTTTTCGTAGAAAAGGAGTAAGTCTAGTTTCCAGTCCTGTATTTTGATTAACATCTGTTATTGGGAGCGGCGATGAATTTAACCGAGATGCTACAAAGCGATGCTTTGCTGTTTCCTTTGACGTCACGTTGCTGTAGAAGTCCAAAATATTTGACCAAGGGAACTGCGATTTTGTTTTCGGAACGATTATTAAGAAAACTTTTACCACAAATACAGAAGGAAGAGGCAAAACAAAATTACCTGTTAAGATAAATTAGTTTAGGGACCCATGCCACATTTCGAAACAAGCCATTCATTATGAGAAGAAACACTGAAGAAAAACTTTGGTCATTTATTTGTTACCGCACTATAGTCTAAAATAACGAAGGGACTAATTTCTGCATATATTTGGCGAGTTTGTTATCCTGTGTTAATGAACACAACCCTGAGGAGTGGAGAGTATGTTTTCTATGAATACTATGATGCTTTCATTGCTTTCATATATTCAGTGGAGTTTTGAAGAAGCATAGCTCGGCTATTTCTGCCCAGATTTGCATGAAATTTCGTGTCCAGATAAATCTGTGAAGTTTGCAGACAAAGGTTGCCAGTTTGACAATATGATACTAATTAATTCTCTGCCCGTTGGGTGTTTTGAGTGACCGAATCACGGTTTAAAGGTAACAATTTCAAAGAATGTAACATTTTTAAGTGATGATCTCTTTCATTATGTACCTCTGAGATCGCTTGCGTCATTGGGCAGGTAACGCTAGCTGTGTTGAATGACCACGTTCTCTCATTGGCTGGCCCAGGTATAGTGTGGACGGGCACACAGGCTACTGTCATACCGTGTTATTCAGTATGATGATCATTTATGGCGCGACGGCCGCATTGTAGGTCTACCAATATTTCTGTGATGTTTCTATTACCACAGTTGCAAAACTCTCTCACTGTGTGACAACAGTGATTTTGCTGTAGGAATAGTAGTAGTAATATGTATATGAGTAGATATGAGTTTGTTTGCCATCTTCCTTTCGCCATTCCCAGGGGGCACCGGGAAGCCTCAGCTTGTATATATATATATATATATTGCGTTCACGAAAGGATGAACAAGGTTTAAAAAACAAATGTCTCTACAGAATGGATTGTTTCCAAATTTTGCATAGGCTTCTTAACCGATTTGTCTTAACAGAAAATATTTTGTCCCACATTGTCTCTGTGTTTGAGATAAACGTTTTCTAAAAATAATATTATGAAATAAACAAAACCAGGAAAGTTTGTCAAACATGCACAGTTGTACAGTATGAATATTGAAAATGTAAATATTAAAGAAAACGTATTGGTAGAAACTGAAACTGCTTAAAGTAAAGTCAACCAACACTAAAAGAATATTTAAAAAAACACTTTAGAGACATTTATTTTTAGACAATGAAGTAATGCAACAAAAATGCAAGAGCGACGACAGGGTAGAAAATAAATAACGAAAAGTAGGCCGGAAGTCAACACTATTTTGTTATTGAAACCTATTATAATAGTAGACTTGCTTCGATAGTGTCGACAGTTGTCAAGGCAACTTAGTCATTGCAATTTAAAAGCAGTTGGCAATTTGTTGGTTTTCAAACGAAAGACGTGGGTTTGCATATTAAATTTCCGAGACATCATTCTAGAGGAATAAACATTAGACCACTTTCGTCAAATTATCAACAAAGGTACTCTTTTGTGACGTCATTGACTTTACGTATACATACCTCTGATTGAGACAACTAGAGTTTTCATAAATTGGGCACCTGACCCTTCCGCTGTATTCATCAAGATTCTTACTTTCTCCATATTCTTCTTCTATGATACTCACAGGGGGATCATAATATCACCGAATTTAATCAAGGTGATATACAAACCAGAAAGACTGATCGCATAAACTCCTTCAACTCGTTTATGAAAGATATTTAAAATATCAACGAAATTTCAGTGACAATGCAAATATAGCAATACTGCTTTCATGGAATGATGAGAAATTATTTATTGTTTCATTTTGTTAGAACCTCCTGCTTAATATTTCATTATAATGCGAGAAGTTAGAAACCAGTTTACGCTATAATATTATATAGACCTATATTTTTAAAAATTTTACCAACCAGTGTAAGTTCTGAAACTCTGCAAAACGACATAATCGACGCAACAGATGTGCTCTGGCAGACTGGTTTCCTGGAACAAAGTTTCCACGCTTCAATCCGCAGATACCTCTTTGTGACTCTCTTCATGGATGAAATTGCTTCCCTTCACCTCCCGCGGTTGAACATTTTTCTATAATTTTTCTCTCACCTCTTTGTCTCTTTCACTTCAACAATGGAATCAGTAGACTACTGTCAACTGTTTACAGCTATACCACTTAAAGACTATCACTCTGTCGTGTTGATCCCATCCTCAGGACAGGGTCTAGTCTCCAGCACTGTATTTTGATTTTCCCCTATATAAGTACATAGCTGTTATTTACCTTTTTCGAGAGTAACGATGCAAATAACCGACGTGCATCAAAGCGATGCTTTGGTGTTTTCTCTCTACGCCACGTTATAACGATGCAAATAACCGACGTGCATCAAAGCGATGCTTTGGTGTTTTCTCTCTATGCCACGTTGCCCTAGTAAAAGTCCTAAATGTTTGCTCAGACTAGAATTGTGTGTGTGTGTGTGTGTGTGTGTGTGTGTGTGTGTGTGTGTGTGTGTGTGTGTGCGTGCGTGTTTGTTTGTTTAACTAACGATTATCAAGAAAACATTTACGATGCACACAGGCAAATGAGGCAGAAAACATTTCCTGTCCCTCCCCCTCCCCGTGTACAATTTCGAAGCAATCCGCTCATTACGATAGAAATATATTATGTTCATTTAGATGTTAGATGCGAACGCACTATAATAGTTTCTCCCGTGACACAGCCTTTGAATGCAATTGTGCATAAATCAGAGCGCTCAATCTGTGGAACAGTGTATGGATATTCAGATTATCGGCAGATAAAAATAGCTACAGGTGAAATAGTATGAAATTTTTCAAAGCATTTTGATTTAGTTAAATTGTATTGGATACATATAACAATATATTGGTAATCTCAGATTCATAAATTAGAGAGACGCTGCGGCCCTGGGTGGTAACTGTAGTTACAGCAGTAGTTATAGAAAAAGCAGTAGAATGTAATAGTTGTGGTTGGGGTAGTAGCTGTAGTAATAATAATAGTTGTATACTATAGTAATAAGTGGAGGAGAAGCAGCAGCAATAGTTGTAGTAAATGGAGGAGGAGTAGAAGCAGAATGATGTAATGCAATTGTGGTAACAGTGGCGGTGGTGGTCACCGCGGTAATCTTTTGGTGGAGGCAGTGGAAGTGGTTTTTATAGTGGTAGAATGGTGATGAGGATAGTTAAATGTGATTTGGTACGGAAGGTGAGGAAATTTTTATTATGACTAAAATTGTTGTGAAGTAACGGAGCATATGCTCTCTGTATGTGACATTTCCGGCATAATAATTGTCGCCGGAAACAAAATAAACGCCATGAACATGGTATAAAGATTTTCGCCAACGACAATATTTGTCGCAACCATGGTCGCAACATAATTAATCTATACAGAACTGAAGAGCAAGTTAATTTCATTAAATTCCTGTTCCGATTTTCAATTTCCAGTCAGAATCTGCGACAGGTTTTTAATTTTCCTCAAACTTTTGCTAAGAAACCAGAAATAACTTCGGACACTCCCTAGGGGCGTGCTGTTTTGCCTGTTTGCAGGTATAGTTGATTTGTAGACACCATGGCTATCAGCCCTTTACTCATAATGTAATGGGCTGTGGCCATGAAAGGGAAATGTCTTACAGAAGCTGTGCTTTCAAATTCAAGCTTGTTGACATCACAGCCGCTAATATCAACGCGTTGTGTTTTGTAAGAGGTCCTTCCGGCAGACAGACAAGCTAGGTGTCGTTTGACTTACTGGACATATTCTAGTTTAGATCTGGAAGACTCTTGTTTCACACATGACGCCTAAACAGACCTACACACTGACAATCGAATTTTACTTCTTCACCAGGATGTCTTCCATATTTTAAAGGCTCTGAAATAGTAGTTGTACTGAAGTCAGAGGCGAAAGAAGCTTCAGCCGTCAAAAAAAAAAAAAGTGAAGGCGATGCAGTGGAAATAATGACGCAGGAAACAAGGTAAAGGATAGTGATTGATACCAGAACTGAGGAAGTGAACTGTAGGATCCATTAGTCCACGTGGAACGACTGATTTCAAAAAGTAATGTCAGACGGGTTGGGCAAGGATTACCCGTCAGATTATGAAAGTGATTCAACTTTTACTGGCAACTGGTCGAGTACAAATGACATGAACACTTCCAGTCCCGTGGACAAGGAGATTATTGAGAACTTGCATTTTGCTTGGAAGTTAGTTCTAATAATCTGGCCGACGCTGATTTATCTGATGGGCATACCTGGTGAGTTTCTCGGACATGGAGAAAGAGTAAAGAATGGGCATGAAATTTCCGATCGATCTGGTCTGATCAGTAGAGGTTTTATGGAACATTAGTGAAAGGCTAAGGAGGGACAATGGGATTTTCCATCCATTCTCCATAGCTCGCCTGCATAGCTGGTGGTCCCAGAAATATCCTTAAATCAGAGTCCAATAACTTTAAGATTTAAATATAAACTGAGCTCATCAAAGGTGGATGTATTCTATATATACACCAGTTTCATTGACATAGGTGATCTAATTCTGTCACCTCAAAAACAGAAATAGGGATATGATGTGCCGGGACCAATATATTCGACACACGACGGGCATGCTATTTTTACACTAGTGGTTTCTTTTTTAAATACATTCAGCTGTGACATCTTGATATGTGAAAGTTGCAGAATTAGCAGACAAATCTACCTGAAAAACTTACCACATAGAAACCTCTCTCAAAGCACTTCTTACCCCTTCTCAAAACATTACACTGGTTACAGTAAAGCCAGAACTGACTATCAAATAACAAAGTTCTGTTGTCTCTGTATTTGCAGATTTCTTATGCCCCTATATGTATATGCCCTCAAAAAAAGTATGGATTGAAAGCGTCTATCAATATCTCTTTCTTCATTGAATCAGAAAGGAGATAAATCGTTCAGTTATGCAGCACCAGTGTAATTGTAATTCCACCGGATTTGAATCGTTTAAAAGTCACCTGATAACATTTTGTTTATAGAGTACCAATCCGAGAAATACTTTCAAACACTCTGCTGAAATGTATGTTAGGCACGACTGTATTTAAACTAAAATAATGATATGTGTGATTGTAATGTGCATGTGTGTTTATTTGTGTGTATGTATGTGTGTGAGTGTGTGTGTGAGATGTGTGTATATGTGTGTCTTTATTTGTGTGTTTGTGTGTGTGTGTGTGTATATGCGTGTGTTTGTGTCTGCGTGCACGTTTGTGTGATTTTGCAAATTTGCTTTTGTGTTCGAGTGTGTAACATGTTGCTATAAAGCTCTTCGAAGGTCGAGAGGGGAGNGGGGGGGGCGAGGCGCTGTGTAAAATCCCATAATTATTATCAGTAGTAGTAGAAGCAGTACTAGTGGTAGTAGTAGTAGGAGGAGTAGTACTAATACTAGTACTAGTACTAGTACTAGTACTAGTAGTATGTGTGTATTAGCTGTACACCCAGTAGTAGTAGTAATAGTAATAGTGGTATTGGAACTATTGCGTTATAAACTTTGGAATGAGGTAAATTTTGTTCGAGATCACGTGATGTGTAGAATAAAGAAGAAAGGTACCTGGTTTTTACATTTCAATGATTCTAAGTTACTCCTCTAGGAGATTATTCACGCTGGTCCCTTCCCTCTTTTGTCATTCTTTTCCAGGCAACATGTTGACCGTTTTGGTACTGAAAAGACGGTCCATGAAAGACAGCTTGTTTTCCACGTTCTTGGCCATGCTGTGTGTTTTTAATGTCTGGGCCATGTGCATTGGCTTAAGCAGACATTACGTTATGGGACTGACAAATTTCAACATTCGCCTCTACTCAATGCGATCATGTGTGTAAGTGGAACGATTCTTTTAAACGGGATTGATAATTCTACAATATAAAGCGGGGCATTCTTTTAACAATATGATGCTGTCCATAGGAGATATTTTAAGGACGTGGGCCACGGAAATAATTATTTCAAATGGCGATCGTCACTGCCACTTTACGAAAATAACTGCCAGTGAAAATCAAAGCTTTACAGAAGACCTGAAGTAACAAGAAATGTCGTGTAGCAGATGTCGTGCCATGTCGCCGGATCCGCTACATACTGGTACGTCTTCATAAGCACAGAGTCATCTCATGTTTTAACAGAATGTTTTTGCCATCTGCGCCATAAATTAGGCGTCCTTTCAGCAATACATTCGGCACTGTACTTTTACTGTAAGACTGTGGACTACCAATGGTAGATGGGGGTTTGGGTGCACAGCTAATCGGTAGTGCAGCCCAAGCTTATTATGGAGTGTTCGTTCTTTAAAGTGAGAAATCTAAGCTTAGCTCTGATATCAACGAATCTGAATTAAGCTATGAACACTTAGTCCAACGTACTTCCCGTGGAACAAAATTTGCTAAAACCAGTACACTGAAGTCAAAGAAAGAACCATTACTTTGAAGGATTTTGCCTTGGCTATTTTAATAAGACATGTTTTGTGGTGTGGTTATTTCTTTATGAAAATGCCCCATGCTTTAACTTTTCATGATTTCAAACTGCGACTAACGTCAGTGGACATACTTCTGAGCATTTTCAGCAAAAAGTGAAGGAAAGGACGTGAGAGAAACATCTCGTCATAAATGGTGATTCTTCTTGTCTTGTGTGTCCAGGATTCACAGCTGGATGACCATTACTATGATAACTTCATGTAACTGGCTATTGGCTGTCATCACCACATTTCGCCTCTGCTACCTTAGATATCCCGACAGGTAAGGTTTTTAACTACGTACGAAGCTATCAGGATGTGTTGGATAGGAAAATAAAGTGTGAAGGATATGTTTTTCGACAGGGGATTTTGCATGTTTAAGCTTCACCTTAGCGGCATCACCACAATGAATTTAGTGGAATTCAAGTGCATAATAAATTCGAGCTCGGTTTTACAAAACAGTTATAGAACTATGTCAACAAGACTAAAAGTCAAGAGCCTTGTTGGCATACTTTGTTATTATTGTAATCATTATGTTAAGCCTTATGCATCACAACTGTTTTTTTCTGGATGTCAGCACCAATATTTCTGTATCTTTAGTATTAGTTTATGTTCTGCAAAGATAAACCAAAATTATCTGCTTTTCACATGTCTTGGGCCCATTCTTCACATATAACGTTTCGACGCTTTCCCTATAACAGGATAATTCGAAATGTCACTCCCTTCAGAATCGTTGCCGCTACCGTCGCTATGGTTGTTTTAATCGGAATTGGAGAGGGTATCATTTTATGGTGGAGATCGATACTCACACAGTCTACTGTTGACCATGGGTAAGTGATACCTGCTTTCATATCACTTCTCTATGTCAATGTCAAATTTTTCTCACCGCTAGATTTTATAAAGAGCATGGCCATTCGCCATTCATGACTTTTCTTTTTATCCTCAACCGAGAAACAAGACGCAGGCTCTCCCAACTTTAAAGTCGGGGTGTAACTTCCCAACAGGATTGTGTAATTACCAGGACTGGGATCATTGTCACAGAATCACATTTCTAGGAGGTCAATTAATGCTTTGCGGGCATCAGGGAACTTTATATTATTCCAACAGAATATATTCTTACAGCTAATTAAAATGACACCCATGTAGCTATCTAGGAACTGACACAACAGGGTCTGAAGGTGAAAAGGGTCATCTTCTATTTAATTCTTGTTTGTTGCAGAAATCAAGTCTGTTCTGTAAGAAAAATGGATTTTATGAGAAAAATTATCAGTGATTGTAGAGAAATATTATTATGACCTTTCTTATCTGTTGTGAGGCATATTAGATGATTCGATTGGTTAACAGGCTGATCATTCTTAATGATCACTAATGTTAATGTTTGAATGACTGATTTATTAGCTGAGTAACTGGTTGGCTGGTTGACCGTGGATATTTTCATCCAGTCCCTGTGGACATCTATAGCTCAGTGCATTTTGTTAAACCAGTTATTTGCCATTCCCATCCAGTTCTTCTATCAATCGCACTATTCACTCAGTTTATCCCAGTACCCCACGCCGTGAATCACTTCATGCACTCACAAACCCATGCATACATCCAGAAATCCATGCTGACATCCAGAAACCCATGCATACATCCAGAAATCCATGCATACATCCAGAAACCATGCATACATCCAAGAACCCATGCATATGCCCAGAAGCCCATGCATACATCCAAAAACCCATGCATATATCCAGAAACCCATGCATACATCCAGAAACTCACGCATACATCCAGAAACCCATGCATCTTTCCAGAAACCCATGCATATATCCAGAAACCCATGCATACATCCAGAAACCCATGTATATATCTAGAAAACCATGTATACATTCAGAAAGCCATTCACCACTTATCAGTATGATTCCCTTCATTCCATTCTTATTCGAGTTTATTCATTCTATCCTACCAGACGCCTGCTGCGGTGTTCTGTTGACCGCCATCATCCAATGGCATCCCTTCAACAGTTTGTGTATTTTTACATTCCTGCTATCATTATATCGAGCATGAGCGTCATCATATACTGCCATGTGGTGCAGGAGACTAAACCATCTTCCGGCATGTTCAGACGTGGAACTACTATTGGTAAGGTCACTTGACACGAGTTTCATTACCCTTTTAAGAAAAAAATACTGGCGCCACAAAAATATATCATTTCCATTGTTCCAGTGAGTGTGATTTACTGTGACAATCAGAAAACACTTTTGATTGACCCGGCGCAACCACTGAATGCCCACGTTTTGGGTGACGGTGGGGGCGCCGGGGCTGCCGGCTGTGAGGGTTGGTCCGTGGGACTCGATCCGCTCAGCTGAGTTCACGCAGTTAATCGACAAAAATAGAATTGATAGTATGTGTGCAGCTCTACACTCACAGGGGCGTGATCCAGAAAGTCTAGAGAAGACAGTCAATGAAATATGTGATGAACTTCAATCAATTTTTACAGAAGCTGGAACTAAAGTATTCGGTGCACTCAAAGTAATAACCTCAAAGAGCTCCAGAAATAGGAATAAGAAATATGATAAACCATATTTTAATGCAGCCTGCAAAAACAAAAGTCTGTTGTACCATCAAGCAAAGAGGCGATATAATATAAATAAAGGCAATGAGGAGTTTGAAAATATGAAAAGAACTGGAAAGGCATATAAACAGGAAATAAAGCGGGCCTTTAAGACACATAAGACAAACGTTCAAAGCACTATTAGACATTTAAGAAAAACCGGCAATGCTAAACAATACTGGACGATAATTAATAAGAACAAGGAACGTACTGATGACCAGAACCTGGACGCACAACAATTTTTCGACTTTTTCAAAGATCTAAATCCTGCACAAAATAACTTACCCAATTCAAATATGGATATACTAGACAACGAAGAATGGACCAACCGTTCTCAGAACAAGAGATTTTAACGTGCATCCAGAAATTAAAAAACAATAAAGCAGCAGGAATTGATGAGATCACAAATGAATATATAAAATCGACTAAGAATGTAATGATCCCGCTCTATGTTAAACTATTCAATCTAGTATATTCCTCTGGAGTAGTTCCTGAATCTTGGACAATAGGTATAACAAAACCAATTTATAAACATAAAGGTGATAAAACAAATCCAGATAACTATAGACCAATAACTATTCTCAGTTGCCTCGGCAAACTGTTTACTTCTGTTTTGAACCTACGATTGTGCAAGTACATTAGTAGAAACAATGTCATAGGCGAGGAACAGCTTGGATTCAAGGAGGGTTACTCGACAATGGATGGAGTGTTTATACTATATGCATTGACGAATATAATGAAGCAGAGAAAGAAATCAGTCTTTACTGCCTTCGTAGACCT
>JAWQUT010000055.1:1666098-1678598 GCA_033807755.1 Ellobium chinense
TTGAAGTCCTCGGGAAAAGCTCTAATTTCCTCCAAAATAATATTTGTGTTTGAGAGCTCACCCCTCTTTAAAAGCCAGGTTTTTGACCACATACTACGTTGTTTTCGTGTTCTTTTATTTTTCAAAATAACATTAATTGCTAGACTATCAAGATCCCGAAATGTTGTCTCAGCCATCATGCCTTCATTTGGCGGGAAATTATTTGTGTGCTTGTGTGATCCGGATGGCCTTCATTTTGATCGTTGCGTCTAATATACGTTAAATTTTTACGATGGCCTGCAGGCTGACTGCAGTCAAAAAGTTCTTCCGTACCGACTGTACGTGTAATACCCCCTTTAGACTGCTTGTTCCAAAGTACTGAAGGTACACACGACATATAAAGAATCAAAGACCCGAGGATGATAGACAGCAATTGCCACATTGCTTTAGAAAAACATATTTGCACCCTGACCTCTTGGATTCGACCACGTCTTGCAACTTATACAATAGGATGGGTGCAAAATTATATGAAATCAGGATGCACAATAAGGCTCCTTAAGAATGAAAACTTAAAGCATTCTTTTTGCATCACGACTGAAGTCAAGCTCAGAATTTTCTTTAGGATTTCATCTTTGCAAGTTACACACAAAAATTAGTCGTTGTGTAGCCGTTGATATTGATTACGATCTGAAAAAAAATAAAACCACTTATCAGTGTGTCTGAATGTGCCTTTATTTTAAATTTCAAAGACCCGAGGATGAATGTGCCTTTATTTTAAATGAAGAACTAGAGATTTTATTTTGCCTCCCGACAGGCGCAATCCCAAGCAAATATTGAGACCACACACTCAGAGTGCACATTAAGGTTCCGCAAAGAATTAAAAATTACAAATCTTATAAGTCTATATTTGCAACCTGACCTCAACAGTTCAAGGCTCGCAAAAAAATAAAAAAAATTGTAGGACTGCGGCTTGTGGCAAGTCACAAGAAATGCGCAGAACACTGTCACTGAAATTAATCTTTATAATATTGCCCTGATGAATGTTCACATAATAATATCCTGCAAAGAATTAGAGACTTTATTTTGTACTCTTTTTGTTTTCATGGCTCGTGAAATTGATTTGGATAACGTCTTTCGACAAGTCATAACCACTATGTTATTAAATGGAAATTAAATTTAATTGATATGTCATATTTTTTTTATGTTGCCAATTTCAGAGATTCTCTAAGGCAGCAGAAAGTGATTTGCAACCACATTTCACATTTTCACGTAGTCCTCCGATTTCACACATTGGTTTCCTAAGACAGAACTATAAAAATGGCAAAGATAGTGTGGAGATGTCTTTTTCATTTCTAAAGCCCTTCTAAAATGGTTGGAAATAATCAGTTACATGACTGTGACTCGACACAAACTTTTAGATTGTGGTGTGTTTAGTGCGCAAACTGTTAGCAGCCCCAAGTATAAAACTAGCTGTCTCTGAATTTTAGTAACTTTGAATAATTTGATGGTAGATGTACTGTAAATTCTCATTTAGTCAACTTAAAAATTTAATTTCCTCGTGCCCCTCAGATTTTACCAAAGCTAAACTGACTACTTTAGACTAGAATCTAACCCTTTAAGATCTAAATGTAGACTTTTCAAGAAGCAAAATAATTCTTAAACACACAGATTTCATACATAGAAAACCATGGATACATACATATCACACATTTACTTTTTTTTTCTTTAAAAAAAGAAAGAAACAGCTCATTTTAAGGAGAGGCATGAGTTTCTGAAAGCAGCTGACGCGGATGTATGTGAACGTGGTCAAGACCCACACTGTAATATCCCAGATCTTGATGTCTGTTTCTTTGGATAAATCGCCGGAATCACCAAGAGGAAATGGCCCAAAAATGTCTAAAAATAAAACGATTGACTCACTTTGATCTGTATTAGGAAAAGTTTTCTCGCGGCCAAGAAGCACAATTCTAGCCCTCGTTCTATAACCACATGCAGGAACTATAAACCCTAGTCAATTAGAGCCTGTGATTTGAACGACCGTAAACTTCTGACTTCCTGGAGGCTTTGAATGATGGTCTGACGAACATGTGCCTGGTGGCCAGTCAGTGTTCAGGTAAATCTACAACGTTCAATGTCAGCCGCCTGGGAGTCTGCGATTCTCGTAACTTTGGCGATGTTTCGTGATTTTTACAGATTATTCGTTCCCCCTACTGTCCACTCCCCATCCTAATGAAAATGCTACATTTATTCATATACATTCAGCTTTTCCACAACCATTCCATTATCCCCTCTTATATCTCCTTCCCTTCCATATCCCTATTTCTTTCTCGCTCATTCTTTTTAAGTACCTGACTCCATTTTGCTCTTTCTAGGATACCGTGAACTCCTCTCTCTCTCTCTCTCTCTCTCTCTCTCTCTCTCTTGAATATCATCATTTCAAGGTTTTACTATCGATTCGTAAGTCCATTACCGGCAGCGTAAAAGTAATTTTCTCAGTGTTTGACTTTTTTTTCTTTTTAAGGCTAGCACTAGCACTCTTTTTGAGTCGTCCCGAAATTGTCACAAAGACTTAAACTGTTCAGTTCCGCACCGATACGAATCGGAACACTGACGATCACTGGGACTGGTTTTCATCAAACTAATACGCAACGTAAGCCGACCGTGCAGAGTAGACGCTGAGGTCCCGCCCCAGTGGATGGCTGGAATCTCTTTGAGAGCAGGGGATGTGACGAGAGCTTGGGAAGATGCTGTAATTACAACGGCGAGGTAAGGCAGACTGATGAATCATTACAGGCAATTAAGGGGAGATATTCCGCAGATGGGCATAGGTCGGAACTAATTACACCTTTCACATTATGACTATCTCCGTGCATCGCCATGCCTTTCGGCTTGGGAAAACTTTGAAGCCTGCTCTATTTGCCACACAGTGTCGTCACGTCGTACGTGCCAACGGAGCCATGGCACCAGCTGTCTCTCCCCTCACCCTTTCCTACCACAATATCCTGGTGAGAATGGGGAAAATTAAAACTATATTATGGGGTTTTAGTCCTTATATAATACACGAACTGAGAGATTTCGGAACAAGTAAATTGTCTGTCCCCCCCTAGCCCAGGAGGGATCCCGTTAGTCCAGTTACACTACGAATAGCGCAAAAATCTAGCCCTCGATAAAGCCAAATGACAGGGCAACGAGTGCACCGGTGCCAGAAAGGCTAGTGGCGCTGAAGTGCAACTATAGGCGACAAGAAATTAACTCTCCTCCATTTATCATAGCGCGTTCAAAGCTAAATTAAGAATGTTTTTCTATTGTTTCGAAATTCTGCATAGGCCCCTAACGCACACGAAATATTGTTGCCTCTTTCTCCTGTGTTCATGGTAAATGTTTTCTTAATAGTCGTTAGTAAAAAATCGGTATTCCCCCTTGCTCAAACATTTAGTACGTTTCACGCAATGTGACATAAAAGGAAAACATCAAAGCATCACTTGCATCGTTTCTCCCGATAAAAGTAAAGAACAGAGAGCTGGAGAAACTCCCGGTTGTACGATTGCGATCAACGCGGCAGAGTGACGATCTTCACAAGGTATAGCTCTAAACAGCTGACAATAATTCACTGCTTCCATTGATAAGCGAGAAAGACAAAGAACTAGAGGTGATAGGATACCAAATGCACCGAAACGCACCAAAAATAAACGCCTAGGAAAAAGCTGAACGACGGTGGGCGATGGAATCAGCCTTATCAATGAAGAAATGTATCTGTGGACTAAATTAATCAGTTATGTGGAAACTTTTCTCCAAGAAAAGATTATGTCCATATTTATACATCTTCGCTGTCCATCATGTTGTTTTGCAGAGTTATTCGTTGACTGGAAAAAAATATCATAAAGAGGACAACTTTCTAACTTTTCGCATTATTGTAACATCTTAAATAGGAAGTGCTAAGTAAGGACTCTGAGGGCTTGTTTGTTCCGCACTCAGTCGCAGGTATGTATGGGTAAAGTCAGTAATGTCACATCAAAGTACCTTTGTCGATAATTTGACGAAAGTTGTCTAATGTTTACTCCTCTGCTCTTTGTCTATGTTCGTTGCCTTTGTTTCACTACGTTCTCTTTAATGCTTACATTTTCAAGTTTTATACTGTACAACAACGCGTTGTTGAGAAACTTATATATCTATTATCACTTATTTGATATGTTTATGCACAAACTTTTACCACAAACCCAATGACGATGTGAACAAAATACTTTCTCTTAAGACACATTGGTTCAGAAGCGTATGCAAAAGCTGGAAACAATTCATTCAGTAGAGAAAAAAATGTACTTGTGAAAATCGTTCTTCATCTTTTAGTGAACCCACTGTAATCTATATATTATATAAAAGTGGACTTGGGGAGCTATGTTCAGGAACTCCTCCGTTATTACCTAATCTACGCGTTTGAAACTTCGCAGGCGTCGACAGCATCTATGTGGTCAGGACCTAATGTAAAAAAAAAATCGACGCAAACTGCTTTCCCCGATTTTATAGAAAATAGTTTGTACCGCATGAAACGTGGCGTGTTGATTTTAATGCCACTATTGTTTTTGTTTGAACCGGAAGTCGTTCTCAATCGGTTTCAAGCAGACGCGCTGCTTTGCGAATCGAGTTTATTTCTGTCATCAAACAAGATCGCAGAAAGCGAGATTATTTATAGCGGATCAAGATGGTGAAGGTAAAGTAGTGAATACTTCATCTAAGTTAGATTTTACCCATCTCTGACTCAAACTGGACATGTGTATTTGTGTCGAGATCAGGTCATGTCAGTAATGCCATGTCTGCCAAGCGTGAATGCCGTGTGTGAGTGCGTGTGTTGGGAATTTATTTAGACTATCTTTTAGTTCACTGCATCCAATCTACATTAACCNTTTGTTGTCCTCTTTTCTCCTTCCTTTCCCCTGAACTCTCTTCCAAATCCACACATGTACCTATCCGTTCATGGAACGGGTAATTATGCTTGTATTATATAAAAGTGGACTTGGGGAGCTATGTTCAGGAACTCCTCCGTTATTACCTAATCTACGCGTTTGAAACTTCGCAGGCGTCGACAGCATCTATGTGGTCAGGACCTAATGTAAAAAAAAAAATCGACGCAAACTGCTTTCCCCGATTTTATAGAAAATAGTTTGTACCGCATGAAACGTGGCGTGTTGATTTTAATGCCACTATTGTTTTTGTTTGAACCGGAAGTCGTTCTCAATCGGTTTCAAGCAGACGCGCTGCTTTGCGAATCGAGTTTATTGCTGTCATCAAACAAGATCGCAGAAAGCGAGATTATTTATAGCGGATCAACATGGTGAAAGTAAGTAGTGAATACTTCATCTAAGTTAGATTTTACCCATCTCTGACTCAAACTGGACATGTGTATTTGTGTCGAGATCAGGTCATGTCAGTAATGCCATGTCTGCCAAGCGTGAATGCCGTGTGTGAGTGCGTGTGTTGGGAATTTATTTAGACTATCTTTTAGTTCACTGCATCCAATCTACATTAACCGGTTTCAGTGCTGATATACTGTGTTCTTTTTGTTTCTTCTGCATGTTTCCTGCCCTTTTTTAAACTCCTATCCGCTGATTAATCAGAATCTAGACTGGATGAGTAGATTTATATCTAGTCTAGGTCTAACTGGCCTTTTGTGTTTGTGTCGATATCAGGTCATCCACGAATGCGTGTAAGTTTGTGTGGGTTAGAATTATTTTTTTTACGTGATTACATGTCATCTACATTTACTGCCTGCATTCACTATTTGCTGCAACATTTTTCTACTTTTTGTTTTTTTCTCATACTGGAATGGGGNTTTTGGAGTGTCAGGTCATTTTCAACTCTATTAATTGCAGTACTTTTTTCCCCATTTTTATCAGATTTCCTTTGCATTTTATTTTCCTCTGTAGATATATCCACTATGCCGAGAAAGCTAAGAGGACTTGGGCCATGGGAGGAGCATTCCTGCAGCCAAACACATGCGAGCAAATCGTCTTGCAGATGAAAAGCAACCGCCTGATGTGGCCGAAGCTGTTGATGAACACGTCATAAATACAAATGATGATTCTCTTCCTGCCATTGCCACTGACATACCAGACCTACCTAGGCCAATGGTCACTCTTCCTTGAGCCTCTCCTCCAGCTGCTCCAGCTGTCACCACAATCTTACTAGCTGCGCTAAGCTAAGATACACTCCAGAAGGTTTTCATGTTACATGCCAAGTAGGAAAATGACTGTCAGATGTGAACATTACCAAGCAACAAAATTTCCTGGAAAGACTAAGACCATGTATTGCAGTAACGGTAAGGTAGATCTTTATCCACCAGAAGATTCCAGGGCCTTATACTTCAGCCATTACCCTGAATCGGAGCACTTCCTTTCCAATCTGAGGAAATATAACTACTGTGCTTTTCAGATGACTTCTTTTGGATGTAATGAAGTGACTCTTCGAGGTTGGCATCCAACTTTTTGAGTGCAAGGTCAAGTTTGTCACCTAACTGGCTCACTGACACCTGCCCCAAATGAAACTGCCAAAATTTTGCAAGTTTACTTCACTGATGGAGAGATAACTCAGCTCAACACCAGAATAAATATAACTGATGGTTTAAAGCTACACTATGTGAACAGAATTCAAGATGTTCTCATGGATAGCAATGTTTACACCAGAAAGCTTAAAAAAATAGTAATGGAATTCGGCAGGTGCAACCACATCAACAACCTTAGCATTGCCATACATGAAAATCGTCGTCCTCTTTGTGAACATCAGAGAAGATTTAATGCACCAGAAACCAATGAGGTGGCCATATTGATGACTACAGATCCTGTTGGCCAACGGGACATCGTATTGCGCTTACGTGATGACTCCCTTAAACAAATATATGAGCTTCATCCAGCTTATGATGTTTTTCAATATCCACTTCTGTTTCCCAAAGGGATACATAGATGGAGTCTGCAACTTAAACTGACAAGCACACACAAAATTACTCAGCTGCAGTAGGCCTACTATACTACTGTTTCCACGTTTTTCAACGAAACGACAACTATCTCATTCTAGCAAGACGGTTGTTCCAGCAGTATATTGTCGATGCTTACGCAAAGATTGAAACCGAACGCCTGTGTTTTTTACGCAGAGAGCAAGGCAGGCTAAGGACTGACAGCCGTGGCGCCCTGCAAGACCCCTTGATTGCTGGAGATGCCTGTTTGCTCCATCAAGAAAGAAAGAGCACTTGCCCGCCTTATTCAAACTGCAGTGCCATTGTAGTTGATAATGCCCCTATGTCAAACAAAATTGTATTTGAAGCTATAGACAGGACCTTAAGGGATATTAGAGGTACTGATATACCCATGGGAGGCATTGCCACTTTATTGTGCGGTGATTTGTTATCCGGAATGGCACGAGAGCAAACGTGGTGAATGCATGCCTCAAGAAGTCTTCCCTGTGGCCATATGCAAAAGTATACAAGCTTAGGACTAACATGCGTGTTCTAATGACCGGTGATGGAGAAGCAGGGCAGTTTGCCGATCTTCTGTTGTTACTTGGAGATGGTTCACTGCCAGTGATAGAACAGCCGGATACTATTTGCCTTCGTCAATTTGGGACAGCTGTAAAATCAGTAGATGAGCTTATCGAGTCTGTTTTTCCCAGCTTACAGGAAAATTATGGGAACACACAATGGCTAATGGAAAGAGCAATATTAGCTCCCCTCAACGCTACGGTAGCAGACATCAATGCCAAAATGTCCCATATGGCACCTGGACAGCCAGTGCTCTACAAGCTCCATTAACACAGCTATGAGTGATGAAGAGGCAGTTCATTATCCACCTGAGTTTTTAAACTCAATTCACCTTCCTGGACTTCCAGCACAAGTCCTTCTGATCGGCATGCCGGTGATGTTGATGCGCTCCTTAACCCTCTAGTGCCCAGCGTATCAGATCTGATTCATTTCGTGGAGCAAAGAAAAAGCAAACCAAGATCATCACCCCACCATAATACTGTGAAGTCGCATGAGCGGGCACTAGCCTAGATATGGGACTTATAAACCGCATTATTATTATTATTATTATCATCATTTTGATGTTTGTTCCAGCATAGTGGAGCCAGAAGTGATCTAAAAACTGGAGCTCGGACTTCTTGTGCCATTGTAAATAGAGCTGGGCACTAGAGGGTTAATCCACCGCGCTTGATGAATGGGACCAGGTGCATAATGACAAAAGCAATGACCAACATAGTTGAAATTGCCATCTCAACTGGCCCGTTTTGTGGAGAAAGGCATCTCATTCCGAGGATTACCCTGCAGCCTACTGACACTATTCTGCCCTTCACATTCCAGAGGAAACCGTTTCCTCTTCAGCATTGTTTTGCTCTAACAATCAACAAGTCCCAAAGATAGGCTCTGCAGACAATAGGCTTGGATTTGGGAACACCTGTGTTCTCACACGGAATGTTGTATGTGGCCCTTTCACAGACTGGAAAGAACAATTCAATTTTTTTACTTAGCGGCAAACAACAGGACAAGGAATGCTGTCTATACTGAAGTGCTACAATGAATTGTGCCTCTAAGGTTAGAAATCATATGTTGTTTTTATTCGTTGTATTGCAATCCTGTCTTTGTTATCATCTTTTCTCCTTCCTTTCACTTGAACTCTCTCCCCAATCCACACATGTACCGATCCGTTCATGGAACAGGAAATTATGCTTGTGAATGATATAACCAGATCGTAGTGCCAAAGTTGGCTGCCTTGAGGAGAGAAAAACAGCTTACAGAACTAAGTCAGCGAGAATGGTGCAGCTTGAATCAAACTCTAAACCTACAGTAAACTTACTGAAGTTCAGACATTTTCTTTTCGCCAATGAACAAATGGTATGCCCATTGTTTAAGTAGAAGTTATAAAATCATGTTTGAATTGATCATTAAAAATATAACATGTTTAACATCTCATTGGGATAAAATTGAGAACGGGATAAGGCAATTTTTTTTTTCTAATTGAAAATAGATTACAGTTTCAGTACCCTTCCTTACCCTAAGCTGGATCTGTATGGAAAATGCTGCCGAGACGGCTACGCAGGTGTTTCCGTTTCCTATGAACTCATATTTTTCTGAGATTTAGACTTAGGCCTGAGGGTGAAATGCGAGTCCTACTATAATTTTATAACGTAGCGACGTCACAGTGGCTCAGAGAGCCCTGCGTGGTTTATCCTCTCTTCCTTTCATAGTGCAGTATCTCCGCGTCTCCACCAGTGGCAGAATGCCATCATGCCATGGCTTCCCAGACTTTCAGGTGACTAGTGTGAGACAGGGATGTAGATTTCTACTACAACAGGTTTACGTTTACTCATTAGCATTCCAGTCGTTGGTCCGCGCATGCCTGTATTGTCATTCTATTCTTCCCGGAAGCTGTCAGACTTTGTATGTTAGCTTGTTTTCTTTTAATATGTCACCTGGTTTAAGGCGTAGTACAAGATGTTGGATGCCATCCCTCCACTTCATTAGGGCACATCTTTTCTATGGATGCTTTCAGTGTTTAAGCTTGAAAGCCGAACGCCACTTCCTATGTGCGGACTGAGGGAGTTGTCATGATTTAACACCAGTTCTTGCTTTTGAAGGTTTGTAGTTTCAACCCCTTCATTCCTTCCCATTTTTTTCTATTTAATCCCTACATCTAATATAAAAAAAACCAAAAAACCTCGCATAACTCTCAGCAGGTCATACATACCGTTGCTGTTTGTTTACTGACTGACCTAACATTTTGGACATTTTTTTTTTTTTTTTGCAATGAAGGTGTTCCTTTTTAGGCTGACAACGGCCCGTAGGTATTCCTTCTTTAAAACTGGAATATTTCATTACTTTCGTCGACCTTCATATACACTTTTCACTCCATTCACGTGCTCCATTTATCGTTCGATTTATGGAGTCAGATTGGGGGACATGTCCGCAAGATTCGAACTAGCTTTGCCAGAGTGGCGGACTGGACTGGAAAGGAGGAGGAATTGACTTCCCAGCCACGGACTATCGCACAGGAGCTGTCACCGCGGTTTAAGAGAGAGAGAGAGAGAGAGAGAGAGAGAGAGAGAGAGAGAGAGATTTCTAAGGTCATAAGAGGTAAGCCTTGCTTTCAAATAGATCCGTCACTTCTTGGCAGCTTGCACAGTACTCAAAATCGTTTTTTCCTCTCGCTGGAGGAATGAAGTAAATTATGTGTGTAGCCCACCACAGTGATCATTAACAACCTGCGGTCAGCAATGCAGCGATGTGGACTTTTGAATAGATATGTGTTGCTGTGTGTTGCTGTGTGATATACAGTGATAACCAAATGCCTCTTCCGTCCGAGTTAGTACTATTCAGCTGAGGCTATGCTACAAAACAATACGATAGGTGTATTAAACAGGTGCGAAAATACCAAACTAAAAATATCGTTCAAGTTTGTGCCTGCGTTTGTCTCTGCTCACTAACAGACAAAATCGCATTATTCACTACAATATCGCGGAGACAATAGTAGTCTTAGACGAAGGAATACCTCATCTGATCCCTTTTTCCCAATCGTAATATTATAGTTTTCAAAAGAACAAATTCACTACCGTCGAGATGTATTATTCCACTCATTAATATGCACTGTGAGGCCCAGCAAGATTGAACACGCAGCCTGTCATGAGACTGACAGGTGTCAGGTTCACTTTGGTTTTGTCAAGTCAAATCTCAAATCGGTGTGGCTAGTCGAATTAGTTGGAGTTCTCGTACTTTCCACAGACAGGTAACACCTCTACTACAACTGACTATACGCTATCTCAACCAGGAAAAATCACACTAACCATCAGCGCACTTACGATTCGAATTCCTGGCAGCCTGATCGCATGAACGTCCCGAATTCACCGACTCGTGCTCCTCATAAGGGAAGCTCATACATTTGACAGGTTTTCTTGTTGAACATTGACGTTGACGAAGCCATTGGTCTCGCGTTCATGTAGGACTGTCAGATAATCCATGCTATACCGCCCGTCAGTGACTAGTCCAAGATACCGTCACTCAGGGCTGTCTCACGTTAATGCCATGTTTTTTACAATGGGCTGTCGCGTATAGTTCACACTGGGATTTAATGTGCACATTTGTCAGCGTTCCCCTCAAAGAAACACTGCTAAATTCTGAAATTATTACGGGGAGACCAGGCTGAAGTGATGATTTCTGTAGTGTATAGGAATGATGGATTTAGAGCTTGACCAGAGCACCTGCATTGACTTCTCGGGTCTCTAGTAATTAGCGATTATCCACGGGATATTACAAGTGCCCTTATTATAGGATATGGATTGGGAATGAAGAATTGGAGAGTCCTGAGCAAAGACGATGGAGGAAGAGGAGAGGATGAAAGGCGAGCTGACACGGAGAATGATATTAATTAAGAAAACCGTTATTAAAACTTGGGTCTAAATCGAACAAACAAGGGACATCCTCTAGAGTGACTGCCGTAGGCTCCTTCCTTAAAAATATCAAGTTTGAAAGTTAAGATGAATTATGTACTTAAGAAACATTAACATATTACGTCCTTAAGACATCAGACAGCCTAGGGAAACCGTTGATAGCTTTCGGGTGACTAACAACAATAAGAACTGAGAGATCCAGGGAGGATAAAGATATGCAACTCTTAGATTGACCAGAGGCGGAAGTGCATGAAATTTGTAAACATGCGACAAGGAATAAGTAGGTAACGAAACGTAAAACGCTAAGTTGTGCAAACATCGGAATTTGATTTTTATTGATTATTTGTATACAACTAATACTAGTCTAGTCTGGACGTACTCGTGTTATAGATCTAGATCTAACTCTACTACTTTGTTCTTCTAAAAAGATCCGCCCTACAGCTGAAACAAACCAAGTGTTCGGCTTTGTATGGGAATAATTATTTAACAGTTACCGGTCATAAAAGTTCAAAGGGTAGGGGCCTGAGGCTGTTCAGTTTTGTGTGTTGTCATTGCGAAAGTAGCCAGTACTGTTTTGACGTCCCTCACAGGAGGGACTTGTTTTGTCATACCCATTTCCACAAAACGGCAGAGTGACAAAACCAAGCACACATACTGTCTATATTTTACCCAGCTTTGAATAGGCTCAAGAACGAAATACATGAATAAGATTAGATTACACAGATCTAGACTTAGGTCTTCTCGCTGATGAAAATGTCCAACATTAATTAATTCAATGTTTGTCTACAGTTGGAAGAGATGCCATGACCTAAAGTAGTGTAATAGTTTCGCTCAGACATGTTGGTTTTCCACTTTCTTACTCTAGCTGGGACTCTGGAGTCCCATTCGTGCTCAGATATGGGACTCCGACTAAGACACGCGGGAAACGGACAGTAGTGGAGGAAGTTCCGAAGGACTTGGATTCGTACTTGGACTCAAGACTCGGGCTGGGACTCGAAAAACGGACTGGAGCGGCCCTGTGAGTTGGCATAAAAACAATGTTCTCGAGCCGGTTCCTACTCACCGAATGATTAGACCCGTTTAGCGTAAACAGCTGAATGAAA
>JAWQUT010000055.1:1681098-1682492 GCA_033807755.1 Ellobium chinense
CGACTAAGGATCCGCTGACGGGGCAGTTTTCTTTCTATTTTGTGTTAAAATGTTTTATAATAAACGTCGCGATTAGGCGGACTCCTATTACACAGAGTCAGCAGCAAAAAGTATGTGTACTCCACTCCCCACCCCATTCCTCCCACCCCCACAAGACGGTGTAAGGCTCTGGCCTCATTAAAGAATTGTCGTCTTTCTCAATGGCCCTAATATTTCAGCGACTTCACTTGTATCATTGTAAATAATTAATTGGTAGTTACAAATCTTACAATCATAAAATAATGGAGCTTGGGCCCAACGTTGTTCCCGCAAAGGCTTTTTAATACGCAGCGTAGAGGAATGAAACCTGGCACACGTAGACTATGTAAAATGTACCAAACCTGTACGTGGTCTAAACATTTTTTTTCCGAAAATTTATATATTTTTCAGAAATTGAGTCATAATTATCATCTCTATCAATTATTGATTGCGAATACGACGTGATAATGTACTTCCGTCTCAGACCGGAACTTCCATTCTCAGATCGCACATATGATCGTGACTTGCATTCTCGGATCACGCGTCATGTGGCGTGGTGAAGCTTTGTTCATTTGTGCTGACCGGACGTAAGCATTGTTTTAGCTAAGCTAAAATGAAGATGTTGTAAAGGGTGGCATTTTTTTTCAACATGTGAGTGTTCTTTATTTTCATCCTCCTTTCCTTTCTGTTCGTAGAACAGGTACAGGCTAGTTCTGATAATTATGTGAACAACACTGTGAATATCTATCTATACAACCTCTCCCTGAAGCCTTGTGAATTAGGCGCGTTTTGATCATTTCCAGTCGATATTCTCATCCACTGCCGCACTCAGCTCCATTTCCGTTGCCTTCCAGCACATGGCCGTTACAGCTGCCTCCCTCAGGGCCAGGGTGAAGAAGTCAAAAATCCCAAAGTCCTATTCTATAGGAATGTAAAAAGGACATCTGCGAAAAGCTGGAGTTTTTTATTCTTATATTGTTGTTTTTTTCTCAATCTCTTGTCTCTTCGTTAATATCTCCAAATGGATATTTTATAATATTGATGATTTCTCAAAATCACTCTCGTCTTTCGATACATGGAATTTTTCTTCCACAGAGTTTTCCACATAATTACTGTTCCATTCTCTGTCCTCCCAACTGCCGCCGCACAAAATAAAAAAAAATATCAAACTACCTACCGATCAACATTTTTAAAGTGCCCAATACTCTGTAATTACTTGTGTCTTCCTTGTGCTCGTTACAGAAAGGCAACATTTTTTTGTTTATTAGAGTAATACGTTTGTTTATAAAGATTTTATAGGATTTTTCTCTCTGTTTTTTTCGCTCTCATTCCTTCTCATTCTCCTCTCTCTCTCCCTCCCTCCCTCCCTCCCTCCC
>JAWQUT010000055.1:1682550-1692791 GCA_033807755.1 Ellobium chinense
TCTCTCTCTCTCTCTCTCTCTCTCTCTCTCTCTCTCTCTCTCTCTCTCTCGCTCGCTCGCTCGCTGCCGATACATTAAACTTGAATAATAAACACGGCAGTTTTACTTTAACCATTTAACCTTCCAGTTTTAATCTTCTCTAGATCTCTGACATTAAGCATGAACACAAATCCTTCCACTCTGACTTTCTTGCTGCCTGAACAATTAACCTGCACCTTGCTTCACCCCACTAATCCTTCAAGACTTTGTAACTTTACCCTTCTACGATAATGTGATCCGAATGTGAGCAAACTCAGCGCTCTCGCGGACACTCTCCCTTGAGTGTAGTAGGTGACTGCGAGTAGTTCTGCCCTCAGCACACATTTTAGAACAATCCATGGTCGTCACACAATACGGCCGCATAGCTTCAACGGCTATTAAGGCTGTAATATAGTACAACACGGCACGGCACGGCACGGCACGGCACGGCACGGTACGGTACGGTACGGTACGGTACAGTACAGTACAGTACAGTACAGTACAGTACAGTACAGTACAGTACAGTACAGTATAGTATAGTATAGTATAGTATAGTATAGTATAGTATAGTACTGGTACACGTATGTAAAATGTACCAAACCCGTACGTGGTCTAAACATCTTTTTTCGAAAATGTATATATTTTTCAGAAATTGAGTCATAATTATCATCTCTATCAATTATTGATTGCGAATATGACCTGATAATGTACTTCCGTCTCAGAAGGTATGGTATGGTATGGTATGGTATGGTATGGTATGGTATGGTATGGTATGGTATGGTATGGCATGGCATGGCATGGCATGGCATGGCATGGCATGGCATGGCATGGCATGGCATGGCATGGCATGGCATGTATGGTAGCATGGACATCAATTCTATGCATGTGGCAAAAGGTGCAGTTTGGCCCGACAGTTCTGCCCGTGCAGGCAAATCTTCAGGTAAAACTGTGCGCCAAATCTGAAGGACTCAATGCCAAAAATCGTTGCCTGCCAGATTTGAAGCGACCTCTGGTATTTTTTCGTCCGGCCGATCCCCGAAACATCCAGCGGAAGCTTTTAAAGTTTTAATAAGGGGGTAATTGTTTTTGGTAAATAAACCAATCAATATGCCTCGGATCAAAAAAATAATTGCAATTTCTTAATCAGCGTAAACAAAGTCCACGCCTACACGACTCGATTTATTGGTTTATTTTCAACCCAAAAAAAATGCAGTCATTAAAATTTCACAGTCACACATTGTTTCACACTAGCATTCACGTTTGCATTGAGTCTAGACTACAGTACTCTGTGTTGATTTCTGCAACGGCAAGGTGGTCGAAGGGAAATATTCTTGGGTTCGTTGAAATTTATAGATCCCATGAATGCCTTTGGAAGGTAAAATCAAACGATTACAGTAATAGAGAACGAGCCATGAAGGACTGATTGTTATAAATAGATTTCCCGTCAAAAGTAGTCACTAAAGCACAGTACTCGGTTTGAATGTACATATTGATTAAAAACTGTTGGTTGAGAATATGTCAATTGATTGTTGTCTCAGGCTGCAAGGGTCGGTAACGATGACGCCGCATAAACCAGGACCAGGCATATCGGTGGCCCCAAACTAGGAACTTATAAGTTGAGTTGTTAAAGCATTACAGTAATTGTATGTGCCGACAGGGTGGTTGCTAAATACTATTAGTGGGTGCCCACAGGGCGGTTGTTAAAGTCTAATGTGTATTAATAAGTGCTACAGGGCGGTTGTTAATTATTATTGGTATGTGCCCACAGGACGGTTGCTAATTATTATTAGTAGGTGCCACAGGGCGGTTGTTAAACCCTAATGTGTATTTGCCACGGATCGGTTGTTAAACCTTAATGTGTAGGTGCTCACAGGGTGGTTTTTAAACCATAACATGTATTTGCCACGGATCGGTTGTTAAACCCTAACGTACGGTGCCCACAGATCGGTTGTTAAAATCTAGCGTGTATTTGCCACAGGGCGGTTGTTAAAACGCTATTTGATGTTGCCTAAAGGATGAATGGTTGAGACATATGAAGTAAAGAAAATGTGTTTATGTGACATGCAATTTAATGATAATTGTATAATTATTAAATGAGCGAGTGAGTTGTTAAGTTTATGAGTTGGGTTTCATTATTTAATCATACCTAGAGTAGACTTACTTCCCATCCCTCTTTCTTTCTGTTTCTGTCGGTGTCTGTCTGTCTGTCTGTCTGTCAGTCTGTCTGTCTGTCTCTTTGTCTTTGTCTCTGTCTCTCTCTCTCTCTCTCTCTCTCTCTCTCTCTCTCTCTCTCTCTCTCTCTCTCACTTAAAGCGAGACATTTTGACCCGTCCATGTAACAAAGAAATTTCAATGAAGGCAGTTTGAGTAACGTTTTGTGTCTGTCGTCTTCATATTAATGGCAGTGGAATGTCTTTTATTTTATGTTTATTTTGCCTAAAACCTCGCCTTGGAAGTTTTACATCATGGTACAAATGCTCATCAAATTTCAGCCAGAAATAGCCCTGATTTTAAGATAAAAGTTACCGAAGGTTTAAACTGAAAAAGCATCTAATTAGAGGGTCTTGCTTATGACTGTGATCATTTTTTTGTTAAAAATCGCAAAGTTTCTGAGATATTAATGTTACACGTTTTAGGAATTTTCCCCAAAACGCGTAACAATTTTTGCGCGAAATTGGTTCACTTGTAACTTCATGTTACGTGATTTTGTACCTTATGCAGTGCTAATCGATGGACTGATAATATGATTGATTTTAAAGATCAGTTGCTTAGTTGAGCCAAAATCGAAAGCTTGCAAGCTGTTGGTGATTCACCAACAGATTCTGTCAATGCAGTATGAGTGCTGTTAAACCGTAAACATTTTTCAAAATGCACAATATTGCAACACAAATATTCTCAGAATCCAGAATGCAAAGAATAGAAAGTCATTCATATTTTATTAAAATTCAATAACTCTTAGACTAATAAGAATCACGTCTATAGCTGAGGCATTTCCTGCCTAAGATTTCAATACTCAGAGCAAATTTCCAGTCCACATTCTGTGGTAAGAGCACAAGTAGGGGAAAAAACTCCGTAGAAGCAGTATTCTTGTCGAATAATTAATCACGGGGAGCGAGAAGAAGTAAACAGACGTCATGGTTATGCAAAACATATGTTACTCGATACATTTCAATGACCCTAGGTAGACTGAGCCTAGGCTGTGAACAATTTTTGCTCTGGACAACTAAAATCACAACTGTGTAGGAGATGAACATTTTGTGTTCAGTTTAACTCCCCAAACTAGAGAACAAAGATTATCGTTATCCCAAAGGTTGATAAAATGAATTAGCTCGATAAAGATAATTAAAGACGGGCAGTCCAAACTCCCAGACTCTGTGGGAAGAACACAGATGGACAAAATGCAATCTGCTGTAAATGAAACTTTGGGCATCGTCACATACTAATTATCAGTCCAGCACTGGACACACCACAATGAAGAAAAGATCACTCAATAAATGTGCATGTGATTGTCAACATTTCACTGATACATCTTCACAAAAGACCTGTCTGAAACAAATCCGATGAGCAAAAACACAGTTTATAAGATATTCATGGCTATTAAACCTAAGCCAGTGAGCACTTTCCTCGTAACTCGGCTTTAGGTGCCTCGGTAGAAGATAATCAAGAGGATATTGTGATTTGTTGAACTTATTAAATTAATGGACTGTATTAGGTTGAGGACTGTTGCAGTGCCTGGCTACAATAGCCAATGAACAATACAGGTGAGTATCATCGTCCTCCAAAATTTCACGAAACAAGTCATTACACTTTATAGAATCATGGGACTTGTAGATCAGTCAATGAGAATTATCAAGGGTAAGTACCAAGTCTCAATCATTAAAAAAAATGACCACACTGCCCTCTCTGTAACTGAGTGGAGACATGTTAAGTAAAACACACATTAATTTTTTAATGGTGTAAATGACAAACATAAAAGGCTCGAAACATGCCCTGCTAGCGGTTCATTGAAAACAACAAATCATCAGTACCAAAACTGAAATAGTCTAACCCTTTGCAGATTTTGCTGAAGTTGTGTCACGCACTTTAACTTTAATGGTAAAGCAAAATGTCAACCCATAACTTATATGATTGGAGGGCTAAAACCATAACCCGCAATGGCTGGTCAGAGATTAACACCTTGTTGGGTAGGACAAGAAGAACATCAAGTCTTTATAATGCATTGTAAAAAGCATGGCTTGATCGTGGCATGAACGGTAACAGGCTCATAAGGTCAGCGATTTTTGCTGCTTCGAGTCTCCGAGGCTCCGTTCTGGAGACTCTTGATGTGACTGGTTGCAAAGACGATCTTTTTGGCAGAATGGAAAAATCGTCATCAAAGTTTATTTTTGTTTCAACCTGGCCATTACTGTACCTTATGGCTTTCAAATCGACAACACACGGATCACCTGCTGCCTTGCCAGGTCGAATGCTCTGTGGCCCCCCAGAAAATTCCTTGAAAAAGGAAAAGTCTGCATTTACTACATGAACAGGTTTGGATCGTCTACAGAGTGAAATGACTCTGGCAAAATCAGCAGGTATATATACATCAATGGGGGCAGCGGTTGCCTCCACGCGACTGTGGATTGTGTCTGCTTGTTGTGTGTCCTTTGTGCAGAAACTTTTGCTGAACTTCTTTTATCGCAGTTTCTTCCAGAGCTTTCAGTATGCCAGCAGCAACTACGCTACAGTGATTTTGATAATTACAACCATCAGACCAAATGATAACATTTGGTGTTGTGACGAATGTTTGCAAATAGTGACTGATACAACTGGCAAAAGTATGAGAAGACAGATCCGTGTCAATCTCAGACCAGACATAGCATGTTGCATTGCCTGTGACCGTGTCATACACAGTGTAATTGTAATTCTGTACTTTTCTCTTCCTATATGCTGCGGTACAGTTCAACTTTGGGGTTAGAAATACTTGCTGCTAGTCTACTGCTATTACTGTTGTGTCCATCTTTTCTTTCGCTTTCCTAATATCCCCATTCATTTCGTTTGCTGCCCTGTCCTTCGCTTTAACGTGTGCTCTGTATTCTGCTTCACTCAGATTTCCTGTCGTGTAACTGTAGCATGTGTCACAGATGTCTTTCCTTCTTTTATGTATCCCAATGTCAAAGTCGGTATGAAAAATTTCCATGAACTTCCAAAGAGACACTGACTCAGAGGTTTCATTGCAATATTCCTCATACAACTTTTGCTTTGTCCATCCGGGCTCGAGATACAGCTTTTTGCTCTTGGCCCGACAATAGTGTGATGGTACTGTCGGCAGCGACTTCAGATAGACGTAGCTTATATTGGATCGGACACATATCGTTGCGGACATTTTTCTGTATAAATATTTCCTGTGTTCTTACTTTTGCGTTTTGAGCGGAAACCAGGCCTTATTGTACACGCCACACTTCCGTGACAACATCCCGACGCCATTTTGTTTTGATTGTGATCAAGAGGAGTTGCCAGTGGAGGCCGCCATTACAGATATGTCGTAGGCATCCATGTTGAATGACCATCGGAAGAAGGAGACCTTCATCCGGGGGAGCACTATTTCGAAACCCATTTACGCTTGTCTAAATCCCGAATGTGATATAATCATCTTATATACATGTCCGAACATATATTCTAATGGATGATACTGTATTCTTTATAGGCTTGACGATAGTGGGGTGTCCGCAACAATATAAAAAACTCACGAGGTTCATATCGTTGCGGACATGATGTGGGACTATTTTCTTTCTCTCAGCTGGGCTGTCGTTCTATTTATAAACATTACCAGGTTTATTTAAAGAAATTAGCAGGTTTAAGCTTGAGTTGCCAAAAATGTAAGAAAAACCCCAGTTAATTTTCATACAATAGTTTCAAGACTCACTGTTATTTAGACTAGTCTAGTGTGTGTCTATTTTTTTTTCGTAGATTGCACAATATGATGAAAAATACTGGCTTAATGATTTTACCTCTCCTTTTAGTTTAAAATTCTAAAACCAGTGGTTAAAAGCTTAAGTCAGCAAAAAATACATTTCTGACCACATTAACATCAATACAAACAACAATAACCTACATTATCATATAAAAATGAAGGGTGTCTGCAACAGTATAAAACTGTCCGCATCGATATAAAATTGATGAAATGGTGTCCGCAACCATATGATGTACCTGGCTACCATGACAATTTTTTTTCTAACGGAAACTCGCGTATTAATACATAAATGACCTATTTACATGTTGAACCAATTGCTGTAGAGCATGGAGGTACTTTCGATTTTATTCTAGCTCAAACCAGAAACTAGTCAGGTCAAATATCGTTGCGGACACGTTTTTTCAGGGTTCTCAGTGTCCGCACAGTATAAGTTACTCCTAACGAGCTCTACTTGCTCTTCTGGAGTCAGATTTGGGGCAGATCTTCCAACATTTTTGTCCAAGAGATCATGGCTTCCTTCCTGGCCAGTGTTCTTGAGTGTAGTGCGAATGAATGAATCTGACTTATAACCAAGAGTTGCCATGAAAAAGCGCTTGCATACACGAACTTTTGTGTTTTCAATTGTGAAATAATATTCAAGCGAAAAGGCTCGCCTCGAGCTTCCTCGTGTCTGTTTTGTCTTTCTGTGATCTTTCTTTACGTGAGCGATGATAAACGACCGTTTCTGCTCCCATGACATTTTCCAGTACCCGTTGAACATGCTCTGGCGCTGATCGCCATATTTTTCAAGGCAATTGCACTTGCATGACTTTCCTGTAATAATGGCCTTGTTACCACCATGCATCCGTTTCATTTTTTAAACATTTTTTTTTCCATCGACTGGGATCTGCAGAACCTTTCTTTTGCCTCTTGCGTTTTGGAATTTCTTCCATTTTCTCTTCATGCGAATAGCTACAGCTAGCTTGTGGTGGTTTTGACTTCCCTCCGCTACTTGAAAGGTTTTGAGGATTGTCTTGCACGTTATTCCTGTGCACACACGGGGCTAAGAGTTGCTGCGAGTCCCATGTTGTTAATCTTTCTGATGGCGTGTTACCCTGATTCCTTGACTCAGATTCGCATATCTCGATATGACGTGAATCATCTGAGTCGAACTCTATATCAGGTGTCCCAGGAACATAGTCAACGTCATTTGAGGAGTCTGTGTCGGAAAAATCAGAATCATTACCAAATTTATCCAGTCCCAACTTTTGCTGAGGTTCTGAATTGCCATCCTTGTGTGATTCTATGTCCATGTTGATTGCGTGTGCTTCCTCACCCTCACAAAGAGGACTGTGTTTTCTGAGCGTGACTTTCAGTTTGGCAGTCTGTGTCAGAAAGGTCGGACTCATCGCAAAACAAATCTGGACTTTGAGGCCACGAAATTCGATAATGGGAGTACGACTTGGTGCTTGAAGACTCATGCCCAATTTTTTCATTCTCTTGTGGTTGGCGCTGTTCATGAATATCTGAACAAGTGGGTGAAGACTTGCTCATGAGAGATGGTGAAGTGTAGTCATCAAAATAAGTGATATTAAGTCCATGTTCATGCGAACAGCTGGGGATGGGCTCTTGTGCTTCTGAACTTTGTTCGCGGTTTGAAACTTGAGGTCGAGGGCTTGGAGTATTATCCCCCTGTTCACAAGGAGCCTGAACCAGCTTCAAATCACATGAATAGTTAGGCGACAACGCTGAGTAACCGCTTGCTGAGTGGGGTTCTAAAGATAGATTGGCATCATACTGTGATCCCTCATAGCACAGAGTCTCTAAAGGGTGATTTCTGTTAGGGCTTTCTGGAATCTGAATAGTATTAGGTTGACACGATGCAATGTCAGTGCTAACATCAAGGGTTTCTCTGGTTGTAAACCATCGTTCTTGCCTGGCTGAATTACATTCTGGACACTGAGTGTCATCATGCTGGGACCTCAGAAAGCATGGGGTCTGCAAGATGTGATATATCTTCGGACTGTCTTCCATTTGAACATTATCAGAGTAACAATTTGCGTTGTCCATGTGGACACTGACCGCTGTGTCTTTATGCCATACTAGACAGCCACCCGAAGGG
Source organism: Ellobium chinense (assembly GCA_033807755.1). NCBI lineage: Eukaryota > Metazoa > Mollusca > Gastropoda > Ellobiida > Ellobiidae > Ellobium > Ellobium chinense. The sequence goes on from JAWQUT010000055.1 coordinate 1,690,623, forward strand.
GAAAGCTATGCACTGTTCAGTTCATTGACCTGGATTTTGGAGAAAGTAATAACAACACGAGTTGTAGACAATAATGTCTATGTCCTCTCCCGAATAGTTAAGTAGTAAATGTCTTGATCCAAAAGCTTGGGCTACTATTATCATTCATGGCTTGAAATTTTCATAACATTACAAAACGAGAAAGATGACATAGAGTGCGACAGACGTACATAGACAGATAGACAGATGGACGAAAGGGCTGGCAGGCTGGCGGACGGACGGACGGACGGACGAACGAACGGACGGGCGGGCGGACGGACGGACCCAAAGACAGACAGAATTATTTATTGATTTCATGTCGGGGACTTGGAGCATTATTCCCTTGATCTCAAGGTTCGAATCACATAAATTGTGACGCGAACATTTTATTTTATAAGACGTTGCTGATTTTCCCCCATTTTGTGTAATATGTGTTTTCTATGGTCTACCCTCAGATTTGGGTTCTGATGATTGACAGTCGCCATACTGCGATCTCACAAAGCATAGGGTCTGTAAAGGGTGATGTCTATTGCATCCCCAAGTGTATAAAATTGAGCATTGGTATTCCTTTGCACATTTGCATTTGAATAAACTGTTGAGTACCAATGACTGCTAAAGCAGAATCGAAGAAATATTGTCTAGATAAGCTCTTTACTTACATTTTGTTTCACCAAAGCATGATTTTGGCATGTGTTCCACAGGAATCATAGGGTACAAATGAGGCAGCTTCACATTGATAATATGTGAAAAAATAGAGAAAATAGGGGAATTTACTCTCCCATAAACGCGTATAACATGTCTTTGATACGCGGTATGAGAAGTACAAAGAAAAAAGCCGAAACCGCGTAACTTCAAATGAGCGTTTTCAGAAGCACAGACATAAAAGCCAGTGTCGGGCAACTCATATTACGTGAATTTGGCTGGCTCTGTTTGAGATGCGCGAAACAGTTTCAGCTTAATTTAAAAAAAACAACTACCGCATGTAGCTAAATAATTCTTGTACAGGATGATAGAGCTTGAAAAGAGCTATCGAATGATGGAAAAAAAAATTCGCGCCAAAACTATGATACGCGAGACTGGCTCTTAGGGGACGAATGCTCTTTTTGCTATCTTATTTTTTGAATACTTACCGACGGAGGATGCCCTCAGACTACTCAGAGTGTGGAATTGTCATTTATGTTTATTTTTACCTTAAAAAAAATGCAAATCAGGATGACAATTTTCACCAACACTGTGACACAGATAAACGATACCCACAGAATCAACCGTAACCTTGTCAAAATTTAATCAAACGCTTTGAAAATGCACTGCGTATCAAGTTTCCAAAAACCATTTTACAAATAAATGAAAATAACGTGAAGAGCATTATTTGTCGAAATGGATCCTTAAAATAGAAAATGAACTGAAATGGCATGTTAAAGGAAATGCTCAACGTGCCGTCCTCGACTTCCAACTCCTCTTGTAAAGTTCTTTACAACGTGCTGGCATGTTGCAACGACTGGGCTTGAGGTTTTCAACGATGCCATTTTCTCTTAAACTTCTTTAGCCATGCATAGATTCTGCACTTCTTCAGATCTCTCCAATAATGACATCAAAACCAGCTTTTAAATTTTACGATTGTTTGCCTTATTGGAGTTGATTTCACATATACTTCGACGGCAAACACTTTCTGCTGGTTTGTCCAAGACACCTATGAACTGAAAAACAATTAAAGCCTTTGTAAACAAATTTCCAATTTCATGATCAGTTTAAACAAGACAGTGATGCGAACATAAGGTACGGAATAAGAAACATGTTTAAGAACGATTGTGAACGAAAATCGCGGAATTTGATTTTGACATACTATTATGATTTTCAGGTAAAATCACATTGACATTGTCATTAGTTAGATAATTAAAACATGACTCAGGTATCAGCCAGGGTAATTTGAAAAAATGTAACTTTAAACTTAGAGAGTCACGAAGGCTACGATGGTATCGTTTTTTCTGTGTATTTTTTCCTGTTGTTTTTTTTTTGGCGATTTAAGGCCCCAAACTGTTCGTTTGCTTCCTTTCTTTTGTTTGCTTGGAAAATGTCCCCCGACTCTTATAGAGTATACTCCTTTTTTGGCAGTGGAGCAGTGTCCTTGGCGTGCAGTTAGCCTCCACCACC
>JAWQUT010000055.1:1694928-1723767 GCA_033807755.1 Ellobium chinense
CCCAACTTAACATTTGCCCTTTGTCATTGAAGTTAAGAAGTTAGTTTTTATTCTGTAGATTTAATTCTGCCTTAGTTTTAAAGAAATGTTTCTCATCTATCATGAAGCCTTCATTTTCTTACCAATTTATTGAATGGGGTTGTATTACAAATATGATCATAATTCATGACTGGCTTTAAGTAGAGATCTGAAATTTTGCAGTTAGATATAGAATTGGTATAGAAATGCAGCAGTGCCAGTTGAATACAATCACTTGACCACTTCTACTATTCAGTCATGAAGATGCCAATAGCACCTGGCATAAAAATATGCAATTTTAAATAGTTCCTATAAAATCAGAATATTGGCTATGGGGAGGGGGGAAGGGGTTGGATTTTAATTTCAAAGTCTTAGTCTAGATAGGTGCAAATATATGTGTAGACTCAGAATAGGTGAAGTTTAGTCACTCAAGTATAAAATTTGTGATTGTTGCTAGGTGGGTAAGGTTACCCTGTTTACTGAGTGAAAAGGCCTAAAATATTGGGGTGTCTGCTTCACTGCCTAAGTTCTCAAAATCTAACTGGTTCAGATGCATTTTTCTTTGTGTCAAAATTTGGAGGAAGAGCTAAACTACATATTTGGAAAGTATTTTGAAACGGCACCCCAGGATAAGTTAATGAGAGGTGTAAAACCTAATATAGCCAACAGTGAAAAATACATTGGCATCTTCATACCTAAAGACGTCTGAAGTCTACACTGTTTCATATTTTTGACTATTGAAACAACCGTTCAACTTCAACAATGATAATGAGACTTTTATTACCTTGAAGAAATTATCGATTTCCTCTTTATACCTCCCCCAATTTACTCTCTCTCTCTCTCTCTCTCTCTTTCTCCCTCTCTGTCTCTCTCTCTCTCTCTCTCACACACACACACACACACACACACACACACACACACACACACACACACACACAAAATATCCTTTCCTCTTCACTATTATTGTCTTCTCTGTTTTGTTTCACATTCATTTCACGTCTTCTTTGAACTTCTTTCACATTTCACATATATCAGCCCCAATTCCGTCTCTCTTTCCTAGCTCAAGTCTTCTTTTCTTTCTTCTTGCCTATGTTATTTCTTCTTGCTCATTGTCTTTCTTTCACTCTTTCGTTTTCCTGTCTCTCCCTTTCTCTCTCCTTCCTCTCTCTCACACTCTCGCCTCCATTGTTTTACTCATTTCCTTCGTCTCTCTCTCTTACCATTCAATCGAACCCCTCCTCCTCTCCCCAGGGCGATTTAGCTGATCTGTGTCGCCTTACCCCAACCGCCCTTCTCACCCACAGGACCATTGACCTTCACCTCATTGCCAGCAACTCTCACCTCCTCCTTTTCAGTCTTTCATCGTAAAGCGACTCTTCCCACAGGGCGGAGGACAAGATAGTTGATTTATGTCTCACTTGTAGGGCCACCACAAAGTTAGGCCATTTTAATCCGTTGTCGCCGCTTCCTAAATCACAAAGGGATACACACAATAGCACACAGAGAACATTATTTACGATGTTTAAACTCCAAAGATGACAAACATCATTTTACATGGTTTATGCCTCTTCCTCTTAGGATGCAAGTTATTGCCCCTGAATGGAGCTCACCGCTAATAGGAGGCATTTTGTGCAGGTAGTTACAAGAGCGTATGTCCATTGCATACCTATACAACAAGAAAATGTGAAGAGTTTGCCGTGATTATACTTACTTATTAATTGTATTCTTCATCACTCAACTAGGTCTAGTATACCACCTACTGTGCGCATTAGAGAAATGCAACACTGTGATCTTGCATCATTGTTCTCTGGCGCGGCGTGACAAGCTTGCGGGAAAATTAAAAATTATGTTCAACAATAATCGTATCGTGATTGTATGATCGAAATTCAGCTTTTGAAATTCCTCAGTTTTGATCGCGCCCTGGGCCTCAGTATGAAGGTTTTAGAATTATCCTACCAGAGGGATTGAACAAGGCCTTTGGCGATGTCGCAACGTTTGTATTTTTGGTAATACAGATTCTCACAATTTACCAGTGTCCAATAAAATTTCTCCATCGTACAAGACCTCAGGTTAAATAAATATCACTTATCAGGAGTCACAGACTTACATGGTGTGTAGAGGAAACAGATCATTAATGATTGTTCTGCTCCTGAAACAGGAAATATCATCTATTTGTTTAGCTTGTTCCAGGATTCCATTCTCATTACGTGAAGTTTTCTTGTTCCGTGAAATCTCAGTTCGACATAAACAAAAATAAAGGAAACAAAAAAAATAGATTACTGATTCTTTTCTCGAGCAAATTTTCTTGTGACATCTCCTCTGGTTCCGTATGAAAGCGACATTTCATATAATAACTCTTGAAGACTGGATTTTGGGTAAGCTTGTAACACTGCAAGCTTGTAACACTGATGGGCAATAAATGACGAGACGAGCAAAATGAAGAATATTCAAGTTCAAGGCAAAGTACTGTACAATGCAAGAGAACAAATGATTTCACATTTTTGTATCGGCTGTAAATAGTACGGTATTCCTATTGATATTTATAACACCACCACCACCACCACCACCACCACCAACAACAACAACAACAACAACAACAACAACAACAACAACAATAAGCACCAATAGAGAAATTCGAAAATGTCCATAATGTGACTTAAGCCCGTCTGATATGCTCGCCATTTTTTTTCTTTGTACCCGCTGTTATCAAAGACACGAGGCACTTGGTGTCCCGCGCTGCGTCTTGTCCAAATGGCGAGGTCTAGTTGGTTCCGCCTCATAAACTCTTCCCCGCTAATGAGCCAGAATGGTCCTCAAGAATGCCTTCTATTTGCCTTTTTCGTTTGCCATTTCTATACCGCACTCCCACCAACCCCCGCCCCACACTCCATCTTTTCCACCCACCTCCCAACCCCGAACTGCGGCATAATTTTCTGGCAAAGTCTGAGTCAGGTAGTGATAGGGTCAAACAGATAATACTTGGATTGGTAGCAACGGGAATTTACCCTGTTTCTGTTGATCTTGACTGTCCCTGCCGAGCTCTACCTAAGTGACAGACAGACAGACAGACAGACAGACGAAAGGACAGGGAAACAGATAAATGGATCTACCATCCTATTAATTTATGCCGATGTCTCCTCCTCTCTTTCTCTTTGCCCGAAACTTTCCCCTAAAATTTTGCCGAATGAATTCACTTTCCCCGATACCCGACTATCAGCCCCGCCAATGCAAGAGGCCAAACTGGTTAGTAAAACTAGATGTAAACAATGTCAATTGAAAATACAGGTTTAACTGATCAAATTATCTCTAATCTAGTCTAGTCATTCAGCGCCTTTTTCGACAAATGCTGGAACGGAGACCAGAACGGCTTTTCCCTGCAATTCGCCACTTTCTACCACAAAAATGGAAGTTTCTATCCCCTGTTCACACTGAAGCACTGCATTCCAATTGCACAGCTGACTGGAACTGGAAAAGAAGATAGTGAAAGAGATTTAGAACAGTTTTATTAGTTCACTATCTGTCCGGGTACTTCTTTCTTAACCCTAATTGTGTCGGGACTTTTTCTCAAGAATGTCAGGGTTTTTTTTAGCATTCTGGTGCCTATCTTTAAAAATTCATTAAAAAAAAAATTTTGCTGATAACCCCCATAAACTAGATATCACTGGAAAGGGGAATTGATGAAGAATATGAAAATTTATGTTTGACCAAAAAAGCATCACCACGCCCACCATCACTTGACCCAAATGTATCAGCTGCTTCAACTGTTTGGGTTCGTTGTTTCTTCCTAGGCCTCCTAGTCCTACTACTAGGCAGTGGTTGCTCTGGATCCGACTCTGACTCACCATCTTCACTTTCTTCATCACTGCTACTAACGTCAGGCTCATTTTCTATATCAAAATCATCTTCACTTCCTGATTCGTCTTCGAAAATTGAGAAAATGTTTCGTCTTGAGGCTGACATGATTCTTCTAATCGATCGATCGAAGCACTCACCCGGAAGTTATTAGTGTATTTGACACCGCTTCCGGTAGTTGAATTCAATTGGCTATGTAACCCTCGTTTTTGGTCCAAAAAATAGTGATCTACCGTTAGTTATAGTGTATTTCCTATCGGCCGATGTTTTTTTTCACTGTTGACTATATTAGGTTTTACACATCTCATTAACTTATCCTGGGGTGCCATGTCAAAATATTTTCCAAACATGTTGTTTAGCTCTTCCTCCAAATTTTGACACAAAGAAAAATGCACCTTAACCAGTTAGCTTTTGAGAACTTAGGCAGTGAAGCAATCTAATTATTTTTTGAGGCCTTTTCACTCAGTAAACAGTAACCTTATCCAGCTAGCAACAATAACAAATTTTATACTTGAGTGACTAAACCTCACCTATTCTGAGTCTACCCATGTATTTGGACCTATCCAAACCTTTGAAATTAAAATCCAACCCTTTCCCCCCTCTCCATGACCAGGTTTCTGATTTTATAGGGACTATTTAGAATTACATATTTTCATGCCAGGTGCTTATGGCATCCTCATACCTTTCGTCTGCTTCCAAAAGACGTGTGCATAAAATATGCCCTTGACAGATTGTACATTGTACCTCTAAGAGATATTCACCGCTTATGTAAATATAATTTGCATTCATTTATCTTAAGGGGGGGGGGCGTCACCTGAGGGCCTTTTTCTAAATGCTTGGTGCCACATGATTTTAACCTTGATTTTTGGACTCAGCAGGTTTAAATGAATGGAAAACAGTCACATTTTTCTTACAATTTATTGCTATGGAAACGACCGCCGTCTTGAATTTTCTACTAAGAAAACGGTCAACTTCAAAAGAAAACTTCTCCTCCAGATGAAATGCAATCCAATTGAAATTCCACACATGCATTTTTATACACAATGTCTACAAAGTAACAGAGAGTTATTTTGGATAGAATGAGAAAAAAATTATTTTATGAATTTTCAAAATTGGTATTATCAGAATATCGATTTTCCCCCATTTTTTGGCCTTCGCCAACATATTTCCTGAAAACTTAATAAAAAAAAGTCCAAATGTCTCTCTGTTACGTTTTTTGTACACCTATGAACTGCTTATATACCAAAATTCGCAAAGATTGGTTCATAAATTATGATGGAGTTTTAAATTATGTATTGAAAGTATAGTTTTGAGAAAAATGCGTTTGAAAATTTCACACACAAAATACGTCTGATAAACTGTGCTTACATCAACATGCCCGGCTGATAGGCTGGGCCTTTTTCCTCAGCCTCCTTTTCCTGTCGACATTATGATAATCACAACAATTCAGGATCACAATGAAAAATTAGGCTGCTAATGTCTTGGCCGCCTCGTTCCTCCCAGGTATTCACGTGCTAACCTGCCTGCTGCTGTTTATGTACAAACAGAAATGAGGCCACCCGAACCGAAGAAATCCAATCAGATAACTAGGTCACGCTTGCCGGAAACAATCGAGCGAATGAAACATCAGCATGACTTGTTCCGGTTGAAAACTAGGCCGTGACCTAGCTACTTTTAGCGACATAATATATGCCTCGCTTTCGGGAGATGCCGTCGTTCCGACATTTTCATTGGCCAGCCGATGAGAGGTTGACCTTGTAGAGGAGAATATTTCCTTTCCAACGGCATGCAACAAGACAGGTATAATTTTATTGCGTATAGACAAAATATGCGATCAAAAACAGACAATTTCAGCATAAATTCATATAATCAGACAAAAAAACCCCTAGGGGATGGCCCTAATGAAATGCATTTTTGAGAGGTAAAATGGATGCTTTCACATGCGACCATCAATGCTTTCGATTCACAAGATGTCGAAGTATCTAAAAATAGCAATAACCCAATTTCGGTATTTTGAACCCAAATCGACGATTTCAGGTGGCGCCNCCCCCCCCCCACTTAATTGCCATACATTTTGCCTTCAATTTGCAACAAACATAATAATACATGAGGTCACTGCTTTTGCTAGCAGTAGCAGCAGCCATTTTGTAAAGTTATCGCTATAGGTGTCAGAACTCAAATCTGGAGAATCCGAATATCCACATTTATATACAGAACTATATTGTTCTTCCGCACCACGCACGGGAGACTGGATTGAATCACCAAATTGCAGGGTTACCGTGCTCATCTATAAGATGCTCGGTGGCGTCACTGTGAATGACGTCTTCAAGGAATGAACGACGGAAAACGCACTCCAAAGTTTTCAACTCATCCTTGAAAAGAACGAAATGGGGACAAGGAGCTCAAACCTGCCCATCCGTTATCCATGGAATCTATCACGTTCAGCGAGTACACATTGACCTCATACTTTCTGCCTACGAGTATTCCGTCGATTGTACAAAATATTGTGGACGTCAGTTTCGACCTTCACCGCCCTGGAAAAAGAACGTGACAAGTCCCCGATGCGGGCAGCGGAAAATTGGGCAGGTTTTTAATCCTATTGTCAAAAAGTTCAAAGGAGTTTTCCAAAACCTGTTGGAAAATTGCGCAGGGATTTTCGGTATCGAGTATTTCTTAGGTTGCACAGGTATTCGACATGGTACTGACTTGAAATTCTATAAGTTTAAGTAGTCGACCTCTTCCGTTAGCCAATTATCAAGACTGTTATTTCATTTCATTGTATATCTATCTATCTATCTATCTATCTATCTATCTATCTATCTATCTATCTATCTATCTATCTATCTATCTATCTATCTATCTATCTATCTATCTATCTATATTATTATTTATTCATGCATTTATAAATGGATAAAACAGTCTTGATATTTGTTGCCCCCTGCTCACCAAGGGGAGGTGGAAGACGGATTTCGAGCAGGATAATGTCTTTATGAGAGCACATTTCTACTTGATAAAAGTGGAGGTAAAAACGAAATTTACATTCTCACAGGAAGCATTATTTGGACCATCCTGTTGAGGAACTCTGCTTGAGTTAGTTGTTGACTCTGGTAAGCTGTGATGAGTTCCTGTCTTAGTCTTTCACGGTCCCGGTACCGTCTGGCAGGTAGTCTGCGCTCATGGGATGATGACCTTATGGTTATAGTTGTTTTCTGTAGTTCATCTGCTAGTTTTTCCATGAATAAGAAAATGTTGGGATGAGGCGAAGTAAAATGTCCAGAAGAATGGCTTTGGAAGCATTCACATGCCTTATTTGTTCTGATGGTTTCATGTCCTGCCCATAAACTTGGAGGATACCTAGCTGCTGCCGAAATGTAATTGGTGAAAATATAATCAGCAAATTCTGAGAGTCTGTCACTTTCTTCTGGGCATTCGGCCATGAGGGTGAAAGAAAGCAGTCTTCCATTTCCTCCGGGTTGAGGGCTGGCAGGCCAAAAAACAGTTTTAACCAGCGTCCAGTTTCAGTGTTTGACTGATACGTTGTGGATAGTCCAATCTGTTGCAGCTTGCGGAACCATGTATGCCCCTCGTGGAACTGACAGGCTTTCAGGGTTGTCTCCGGTATAGTGCGCCGTAAAGCTGACATCATTGCGTCCTCTAGGTCCACATGGAAATACTGCAGCTGCAAATGAAAACCCTTGTCAGAGCAAAGTCGTTTCAGCATGTCTAAGAGTCTGGGAGTAATGAGAACACACAGGGTGCGAAATGTCCATGTCGTGTCCCATGAAAAGTATATAGTTAGTAAAAATATTGAGGCAAAAGGAGAAAGTGCCATCGGCCAAGACATGGGATGATGACGAGAAGAATTCAACGTTTTCGGTCGTAGTGATGAGGGCAATTTCATAGTCATCGGCAGGGGCGTAGCGTAATAATAGTCAAAAAGTCATTGACTACCACTTGGAAAAGTTGATGATGTTCAAAAAGAAACAAACACAGTTGTACCAGAAAATAATTGAGATAACAAATGCCAGCCCTCATCGGCTTTTATAAATTTGCAGCTTAGCAGATTGAGCAAACAAACAAAAAAACAAAAAAACGCTGTGCAAGTCATCTCACATTTGTGATTATAAAAGACAATCTCTAGGGCCGCACATCTTCTACCGTACTACCCTGACAAAGCCCCAAACACAGCTCAGCTTGGCTAGCCAAGTAGTCACATTGGAAGTTTGACTACAAAGTCCTCTTCTACTGTATTATACGCAACAAATCATCACTCGCACCCAGACTGAGCCCCAGAGAAATCCCTGAGTAGTGTTAACATTTCTATGCATGTAGGCAAAAATCTAAACGCCTACTGAAGTACGGAAGATAAACTAGGTCAGTTAAGAAGTTAGGGTAGTACCGCACTACGACAAAACAGTTGGCCAACTGTTTTGTCTGAGTTGGGTCGGTGAGTTGTGTTTCCACGAGCCCTACCGCACTAAGACAAAATAGTTGGCCGATTTTTGATTCGTGATTATAGATATCTGGCGTAGATCTAGTCTAGTGGTATCTCTCCAGAAGGTTCTGTCCCTTGGCAATATGACAAAGTCTAGACTGTTCAATTTTCAGTGAAATATTGTTGTGTTTAATACCAGTTGGTCACGTTAATTCTAAGTGCAAAATAAATACATGGTTGACACGTGTTGATTTCTCTTGAACTGTTTGTTGAAATTATGATTGCGAGAGAAAGAGAGAGGGAGGAAGAGAGGGAGGGTGAGAAGAGAGTGGGTGTGAGAGAGGGAAGATGAGCGGAAGGGAGAGAAGGGAGAGAGAGGGGAAAGAGACAGGGAGAGAGAGGGGGAAAGAGACATAGGGAGAGAGAGAGAGGGAGGGAAAGAGACATAGGGAGAGAGAGAGGGAAAGAGAGGGACAGTGCGAAAGAGACAGGGGGCAGAAGACTGAATTTACTCATCTTGGAGTCTTTTATTTTCCTCTGACAAGTCTTGCCAGTCAAGAATGACGTTTTCATAGACTTTGTTCCATGCCTTTTCTTTCAAATCTCGGTTGGAGTAGTCTTTAAGGGCTTTATTATAAAGCTACTTTCAATTAAAGAAATCAATTTCTCAGTCCAGTTGACATCAACATCCATGTTTGATACCTTGTGAAGCTGAATGCAAGAGATGCAAACTTAATTAACCGATGCCGGAAGATGTGCAGTATGGGTGTAAACAAATAAGTGAACTGAGGTCAACCCAACAGTTTAGTCTTGGTGCGGTAGGTCTCTCTATTTTCCTACTAGCACAAAACAGTTGGCCGACAGTTTTGTTGGGTTCAGTTTGTGCCCCCGAACAACTGTTCACGACTAAATAGTTGGGTTGGGCTAGTGCGGTAGGCTCCTCTTATTTTCATTGATCACAACTCACCTTCCAACTCAGACAAAACAGTTGGCCAGCTGTTTTGTCGTAGTGCGGTACTACCCTTAGATAACTGAATCTCTCATTACCAATATTGATCGAAATGGAATGAGGCCGTACGTGTTAGCTAAGGCTTGCGTAATCTCGATGCCAGGGTTGCTAGACTTGGCTCTTTGGGAACCAAATACCAAACATTTGTCTCTAAAAAAAGAAACCTTAGCTTTCAAATAACATAATATATAAATTGTTCTTGGGCTCCGTATTGGCATAAACAGAATTTAGATTAAAAATTTTCTATACAAAAAATACTTCTACTTCTCTCAACATGATATTTGATATGATCAGGCTTCTATCATAATTGCCCGATAAACAGAATCATAGAATCATAATTGCCCGATAAACAGAATCATAGAATGGCAATAATTTCTTATTGTGTTGCTCTAATGTATCCTCGAAGTGCCGGTAACCGCCGTCTTATTATTAAACCGCGATTTCCCGATTAGATTTGCTTACAGAATCTTACCAGACTTTCTGATTTTAAGCAAAGACCATTTTCACGTCAGTTCAGCTTTGTTTTGAGTGGCAGAAGTCAACCACCGCCTTGAAATAGTTATCATTTGTTGTCTATGTCGATATTTCACTACAATCGGCGTCGTGCCGATTACCGCCGCTCTACGTCCGGATCAATATGCACGACAATGCTGCCACTGGTACAGATTATTCCTGTAAGGCTTTTCGTGAAGCCATTTTTCTTAGGAAGAAATCGCTCGTAAATTATTGGAAAATAGACTATGAAATTTCGGATCAGTGCATAAAATGCTTGGCTTTATTCTGTTTAATTGTAAACTGATAGATTTTGATGTTTATTTCATACCGTGAGTAGGGAAATGGGAAAAAAATAACATCTCGCTATTGGGGAAAACCACATGGCCAGAGTGGCAACACAGACATGCGGCCCGCTGCTTTAGCGATGTTCGACCTTATTTTTTTCCCCTCAAAGAAAGTCATTTCCTTGAGAAACGTTACAAGACAGATGTCATATAACTGTACTGAAAATCAGATTAAGCTCTCTATTTTTCAATTTACACAATATGTTTATAAATGATTGCATTTTTCATTTCACAAAACAATAAAATGTTACGGTTTTTGCATCGCCACTTTCAGTAGGCAAGAATGCGCAACGTAGTCTTGGTAAATTGATCATACAAACCTCTAAATCATTTCTTTTTCCACCATTCTAAATTATTTTGTTGGAAAAATAAATGAAACACCGTCCAAAGGAAATCACTATAAATTTCGAGGGAAACTAGGTGCAAACGGATGATGGCGATTACTGGCACGAGCCGGTTACTGGCACTAGAGGATATGTAGAAAGTTTTATGAACTATACTACCCACATATTATATCTAATACAAAGATAGTTCGTAGAAAATTCTCGTAAGTCAAATCCTGACTCCAGTAGGCCCATTTCGGACATAATTTGGCTCTATTCTGATTTTCGTATGCGATCTGGCTCCGGCTCGACAAAAAGTATGGAACCTTGCTCAGTGCGGCTATCATAGTTCTAGACTAGATCTAAGTTTAGAGCTAGGCCCTAGATAATAGTCCATATCCGGCTAAGCGCTGGCCCGGAAACCCCCAGGGGCTATTTTTAGACCCCGGTACAAACAAGCTTTCTTCCATACACAATTCACAATGGCGGACAGTGGTGTTGCTCGTGATTTCGCCTCCAAAAACGTTGCGTTTCTACAGGACTTTTTGCGAAAAAGCGGTATTACTATCAACCAGATAAGGAAGAATGAACTTGTTATGTTATGTCAGGAAGCTGATAGATTAGGAGTGGAATTAGATCCTGATGGACTACTCGAAGATAGAACACAGACTGTCTCAGAGAAACTTCGTGTCGAAGAAGGAATACTGCTTACCCTTCCTACCCTGATGGAAGCGAGTCACAATTTCACTAAGATGCCAGCAGTGTCAACCTTTGACATGTTTCAATACCTTGGCAAGGGGCATAGTTCTTCAGTCCTCCGGAAGTACAATAATATGGAGGGGGCTCATTTACAGAGAGATGGGTACGTTCTTGATCTGCAGTGTGTCACATCATACCCATCACCATATTCAGCTCTCCTGGCTAAGGTCAAACCCAGAACCAATGCCAAGGATCCAGTGACAGGGCTACCTTATTATGTGACCTGGATCCTGTTGTCATCAGCCGACAAAGATGAACGAATCCTTTCAGCTTTCTGCTGTTGCAAAGGCGGGTAAGTTTCACAATCAGTCCTTCCTACTAGAAAGCTACTGCTTAAGTCTTCAAAAACAGTAATTCTTCCTTTTAACTACTTACGTACTTTTACATGCTTTATATACAGAAGAGAACATATTGGTACATATAAACTTAAAGAACAACAGCAAAGAAACAGACTTATACAGACCTTGCACAGATATGAAGGCAGTGAAAACAATGGTCATTCCAATGGATTTTTTAATAAAATATCATGGGTATAAGAACAGAAAATGCTTTAAGAAACATGATTAAATGGATTTTTAATGAAAAGTCATAGGCTTGGTACAAAGACAAAAGACACAATTAAATAAGTTACACTGAAGCTGAAACAGAGATTATTATATATGTGACATTTAATGAAAAATCAAGTAAGTCAAAGTACGGATAGTTAAGAACCATAAATATCATATATGAAGTCACTTAAGTCAGTGACAGAAAACAGTTAAAAAAGAGAAGGAAACATTTACACTGGTAAATTCAGACAGTTAAAATTATTTAAAACTACAGAGCTGATTTTTTAATGAAAAATTCAATAAGTAAAAGCACAGGAAACAAGTGAGAAACTTATATTATTGATTGTACAGCAGATAAAGTTCATACAGTCTTATTTACAGCACAGCGACAAATTTGATAATTTTTGTGAAATATATGAAATTATTACACCATTGCCTTGATTTCTCCCTACAGAATTGATGGCTTTTGTCGTCATGTAACTGCGGTCATCATTGAGTATGTAAAATTCCGAGACGACCAAGTAAAAACAAGCTGCACATCTCAACCATGTGTTTGGATCACACCCAGTAATTGCAGAAAGGAGCCTACTGACCCAATAGAAGTTGTCAACCTAGAGACTTCGATGTATGAAGGGTAACTATTTTCTTCTTTTTATTCGTTGGGAAAGTTAACGAGAACGATCCCCAGTGGGTAAAATTGTTCATCAAAGCATGTTGCACCATGGCGCTTCTTGAAAAACAGTACCAGACATGGCAACAAATGTCGAATTGCCGGTCCTGACCAGTGAAAATGCTCAGTCCAACAGATGGTTGGTCAGTGTTGAATCGAATGTCAGATTGGTTGTCCGATACTACAACAAAATGTGATTAGGTCTCTCAAAAATTCTTAAAAGGTTTAAAATTTATACAGAAGTTACAGAATTTTTCAAGAATCTTAATCATACGATATAGGCTACATTCAATATGTCTATCCTAATTTAATATGTCTCTACCCTAAGTATCCAAGTCCCTTCTGTTTAAATTATATAATGACCTGAGTCATTTAAGAGGAAGGTTAAGTTATTGAGAATAAGAGAATTCAATCAGTTTATAGTTATGAACAAAGGCACTGTACATAAAAAATAAAAGAGTGTTTGCTTCTCAACAGTACTGTATTTTATGAGCACCATTTTTAGTAATAATGAATATTTCCTTGTTATAAATCTCTGGTGTGTGGGAACAAAGGCATATCCTAAGACAGATCTATATTTGTGCCACTAGTTAGTATGTGAAAGGTATTGATAAGGCTCAGCCGTGGATTAAAAAATAATATGGTTATTGAAATGAAAAGTGGAAATCACTTACTCTGAGTGAAAAATAACATGGAACACAGATTAACTATAAATACACCTTAATCATCTCAGTTTCCATGCACATTAAAGTTATAGGCTTATCTTGCAGCTTGAGATACAAGGCATATGTGTATTGTATTTAAAAAAAAGCTGAAATGAAAGAACATAAAAATCAGACCTTTACTAACATATTTAGTTACAAATCTGGGCATATCATGACATACGCATATATGCTCCTTCATGCTTTTGAATTTGATTTAATCAATAGGTGCATCTTGATTTATCTCAAAAAGTATGAGCTACCATTTCTTCTTTTTACATTATTTGATTCAGTTGCCTAAAAACTAACATTCATAATAACTGAATAAATCATTTTTTACAATAAGCCTTTGTTCCCACACACCAGCAAGATGGCATTTGTACATCATTTTCACTTGTATATGTTGTTCTTTCACAGAAGCAAGCCTCAGCCCCACCTTAGACAAGTATTGTCTGAAAGACCAAGTTCAGTGGCTCTTTTTGAAGGCATAAAAGCTACTCTGCCAAAAGCCTGTATATTAGACACTCAGTATGTGAGGGAGAGTGCAAGCCCAGTCCCTCCATTAGAGGTTCAAACGCCACAAGAAAAGCTGCAAGTTTTCAGAGCATTGCATGTGTGCAAAGACAACCAGTGTGAATGCAGCCATGACTTTGAAAGTGACTTGAAGTACAATGAAGCTCAGCGGCAGCATGTTGAAAAAGCAACACTGGGGCAAGCATCCAATGCAAACTGGTTTGCCATGCGCAAAAACATTCTTACTGCCTCCAGATTTAAAACAGTATGTCATTCTTTAAATCTGGGAAATACAGCAGCACAAATGATGAAAGACAGTTTAATGAGTACTAATGTACCAGCCCCTATCTCTTATGGTAGAAGAAATGAGGACAAAGCTAAAAATATGTTCCTCAGGACACATCAAATGAAACATAAAAAATGTAAATTAGAAGAGAAGGGTGTTTGCTTCTTTGCTGAGATCCCCTTGTTAGCTTGCTCTCCTGATGGGATTGTTCATTGTATACAATGTGGAACGTTCCTCATTGAGATAAAAATGTCTTTGGAAATACAGAAATTTTCACCCCCGTGCTGCAGGCAAAATGGCAGAGCTTATCAAAGAACAGGATGATGGTTCCATCATCATAGATGAAAAACATTCATACAACTATCAAATTCAAGGTCAGATGGCAATAACTGGAATTAAAAAAGCATTGTTAATAATTTTCACTGACAGGGGTATTTATCCTGTAAATGTGCCATTTAACAGCACAATGTGGGACCAAGTTTCCGAAAAGCTGAAAACATTTTATCACAAATTCTATTTTCCAGCAATAGACAGTTAGGATACTCTCATACCATTGATTTATTTTCTGGGAGCATGATGTTGTCTGTAATAATTACAAATGTGAAAAAGTTCTTATGAGATAAATGTTCTTTAATGATTGCTTCACTGCCTATGTGAAAAAATGTGTGTTTATGCTAGCCTGTCTTGCAGATTACATAACACAGCAACTATTCTTGTGACTGAATTAAGATAAAATCTTATTTTCAGAGGTATGATGCCACTAAGGATTTTGAATGTCTTCATTCTTCTTATGGCACGTTCAACTAGCGAACACTAGCAATTTTGCGAGATCTTGTCACCGCTTTTAGGCTTAAGCACTTGCCATGACTGAAAGCAGGTATATTCAATGTCGCTTTTTTTTCCAGGAGCAGGTGTCTTATGTTAAACCCTCTGTCAGCCATGACGTCATCACCTGGCTCTATTTTGTCCAGAATTCCACAGTTTTTGACAATAGCATGATCTGAGATGTTGCCTGCATAAATTTTTGAAACAAATGTAATCGCACCACTTGGCATTATGCCATTCAGTTGCTTAAAAGTATTTGCATGTTTGTAAGAGGAGAAGGTTGCTCTTTGTGCATGGGGTCTCAATGGCTTTTGAGTGAAGTATTCAGTACAATCTATTATTACCCTTGTTTTACGGAAGGATTGGAAGGAGCTTGGCATATTTTTGTTTGTAAGGTCTCTTGAGGGCCAAACAAGAAGCTCTGAAAAGCACCCATCTAAGAACATAACCCACGCAATGAATATTTGAGAAAGAGAGCTTTGTGAAATACCAAACTGATAGGCCAAATGTGTTACATCTGTACCTCTTCTTAATCTTACCAGAGTCAAAAGAAACTCTTCAAAGTTTGACAGCAGCTGTCTGTTAGCTTTTCTTTTTTTTTTTTTTTCAACTCTGCTGTGTCCATCCCAAAGTTTAATGTGAGAAGTGAAAGGCAAAATCCAGGAGTAAAGAAAATGAACAGTTGCAGCGGTGGGTATACCCGTATAATAAAAGCAATTGGCATCATTAAGTAGTATATTATGATCTATGAATTCAGTCCTTTGCAATTTTTTAAACTGAGCATCTGAAACTGAGACAGCGCTACCACAGTTTTGACAGTGTATGTCCTTGCTTTCAGTTGTAGGTCTCTGTAATTTTCTTGTTCATTTCTTGACAGGTGAGATGTTGGTGTTTTCACTGAACTCAGGTAGTTTGGGAATTAGTACTTCAAGGGAATAGTCCAATACAGTATCCTGTTCCCTCACTAGTTGGTTACAGTCCTCTGAAAATATAAAATATAGCATTTCTGTTTGATCTGAATATATAATGTTACTTTAGAGAAATCTGAATATTGCATGTCTTTTCCACATTACGAATAAATGATGTCATAATAAAATAAAAGGTATATTTAGATATTTATTCTACTGTGTTTGTTCCTTTAAGTTTACAGCCTTCAGTCAGAATATGACGTCAGTGCCCAGGACCAGGGCTGCAAGCAAAGCAAACCATATTGTAATTATTTTAATCCAATGCCCTCCACTCAAATTCTCTGTGAGCAATCAATACTATGGCAGATAAAGTCATTGATACGCCCCCAAATGATGAAGTCTTTGATAAGACTGTGGGTGCGGATGAAGGTAAAGAGAGCTCTGCTCGAGATGCCAGCTGCAAGAGAAAAAGAGAAAGCAGTGGACAGACCGGCGGAGAGCACTGTACTGATAGTGTAGCCTTGCTCACCGAGGAGATGAAAGAGATGAAGGCCCAGCTAGGAAGTGTCATACAGGCTATGGGCAAGATATCAACGGAGATGAGTAAGATAGGCGGGTCAATGACTGAAATTCTTACCAAAATGTCCGTGCAAGATGAAAAACTGAAAGAGGTCAATAAAAAACTTGACAAACAGGCGGGCCAGATGGTGAAAACCAGCCAGCAAATTGAAAGCATAACAGGAGAGATGAAAGTGATGGAGAACAAAGTGAAAGATCTTGAATGGAAAGCAATTGACCAGGAGGCGAGAAGTCGTCGTAATAACTTATTGTTTTACGGAATGCCCGAGGAAGATGGGGAGGACTGCTTGGCCAAGATAAGGACATTCTTGTCATCAGAACTGAATCTGGGTCAAGAAAGGGAAATCCCCATTCAGCGGGCCCACCGTATCGGGGTCAAAAGGTCGAACAACACAGTAGGTCAGACTCGCTCACGTCCACGACCAATCATCGTCGCATTTTTAGATCACCGTGACCGCGAGACAGTCCGTTTCGCTCGGGATCGCCTCCGCCCACCCTATGGAATAGGTGAAGATTTCCCGTTGGAAATAAGGAAGGCGAGGGAAACCCTTCTGCCGGAGCTGAACGAGGTGAAAAGGACTGGCAAGCGGGCAACCATAGCCTACCCTGCAAGACTTATTGTGGAGGGGAGGGTAGTGAAAGAGGCACCGATTGGAACGGCACCTTCAGATGACCGGCGCAGACGCTAGGGACAGACACCAGAGGAAGCCCGAAAGACATTATCCTTAATATTATCTTTTAATGTTAATGGAAATTTAGAGAGCAAGTTAGAGAGATGTGATTTTGTTAGGAGTGTGAGTGAGTACGAGGTTATCATGTTGAGCGAGAGTTGGACGAATGAAATGAGCGTGATAGGACTGGATGGCTATGTCAGTGTATGTAAACATCGTCGCAGGAGAAAGAGAGCGAAGCGTGATTCAGGAGGTATAGTTTGTTATTTCAGGAATGATATATGGGAGGGAGTGACTGAATGTGAATGGTCTTTTGAGGACGGGCTGATCTTTAAGTTTTGTAGGATATTCTTTGGGTTTGATGAAGACTTGTACATTATTTTTCCATATGTTAAACCACAGGAGTCGACTCGTTGTGAGACAGATACTGGTATGGATGGCTATGAAATGTTAGAGGATAAGATTGCTGAGCTGCGTGGTTGTGGTTCTGTTATTGTGATGGGAGACTTGAATGCAAGAACTGGCTCGATGGAGGATGTTTGTATGACTGAGTATGAAGATATAAGAGATGACGTGTTAAGGACGACTGATGAGCTGTGTGAACATGATTTTACTCATAATAATATGTTGGTACATCCGGCGAGTGAAGATACAGGAACGAACGAATACGGACATAGATTGATAAGAATGTGCAAAACGAGTGATTTGGCAATACTGAACGGAAGAGCGGGGAAAGATAAAGGGGTTGGTAAGGTAACTTTTTGTAATAAAAGGGGGAAAAGTGTGATTGATTATGTCTTATGTTCAAAAAAATGCTTGGGTATAATAGCAGATTTTGATATAGGTGATATAAATGAATTTTCTGACCATGTCCATGTATGCCTGACTCTTAACTGTGGAACTGTAAATACTGAGAGTGTGAACGAGATCAGTTCTGTTGGAGAGAAAGTGAAGTGGAAGGCGGATAAAAAAGAAGAGTTTGTGTTGCAAATGAATAGTGATGAATGCATAGATGCTTTGAATGAGATTTATGATTTGTTAGATGACGAGTGTGTGAATGAGGCGGGAGTACAGACGAGTGTAAATAAACTGGTGGATGTATTATTGTGTGTGGGAAAGCCCCACAGAGTGAAAGTAGGTCAGCTGGGAGACAGAGAGAAGGATGGTGAAAGGTGGTATGACGGTGTGTGTAGGGAAAAGCGTGATGAGTTCAAATGGGCGGAGCGTAAGTACAGATTAACTGGGACTATAGAAGACAAGGAGAAAATGTGCAGTGCGAGAAGAGAGTATGCCAGGTGTTGTCGCAAGAAGAGAAAGAGGGCTAAAATGTCTGCTGCTGAAGATTTGGTAGAACTAAGTAAAAGTAATCCACGGAAATTTTGGGAGAAAATCAAAGAAAAGAAAACGCAGATTGCAGGAAATTGTGACTATTTTACCTACTTCAAAGATTTAGTGAATAGATTATCCGTACTGGGACAAGAAGAAGAACAGGAAGTTAATAGGTGGGAGGAACAGGGGGATATACGCCAGGAGGAAACATTAGATGACATTATAACATTGGATGAAGTAGATTGGGCAATCAGTAAATTGAAAAACAATAAAGCAGCAGGATATGACAATATTATTAACGAGTTTATTANGGTGTTGTCGCAAGAAGAGAAAGAGGGCTAAAATGTCTGCTGCTGAAGATTTGGTAGAACTAAGTAAAAGTAATCCACGGAAATTTTGGGAGAAAATCAAAGAAAAGAAAACGCAGATTGCAGGAAATTGTGACTATTTTACCTACTGTATAACGCTTCTGAGCTGTCTGGGCAAGTTATTTACAAGTATTTTGAATAATAGACTCACTCAGTGGGCCGAGTGCAACAACATTCTATGTGAGAACCAGTACGGCTTCCGCAGACATCGAGGAACAACCGACTGCATATTTGTATTGCATGGTCTTATTGAACTACTATTACATGAATCGAGACCATTGTTTTGCGCTTTCGTCGATTACAACCGGGCGTTCGACAGCATTAACAGAAGAGCCATGTGGTATAAATTAGCTCAAAGGGGCGTAAGCACGAAAATGATTGACTTAGTGAAAGATATGTATAATAAAATAAAGTTGAATATCAAGAATGTTTGCGGAGCCTCGGAAATTAGTCAAGAAATGCAAAATAATAATAATGGCTTTTTTTCCATCAAATTTAGGTCTTTTTCAGGGGGAAATCCTTGTCTCCATTTTTATTTGCAATGTACGTCAACGACTTGTGTGATTTTTTTTAGAGCAAACAATGTGAATGGAATAGACATAAACGAATGGTTAATAGCTCTTTTACTTTTTGCAGATGACATGGTAGTATTTAGTGAGAGTAGAGACGGTTTGCAGAGGGGACTAGATGTACTGTCGGAATATTAGATTCAAGCCTAAGAAATCCAGGAGCTTGATCTGAAGAAAGGGAAGCTAGCTGATCTCACATTCACTGTGGCCGACCAACGAATACTAAAAGTCGGCGAAGAGCCAGTGAGAAGTCTCGGCAGGTTGTTCGACGCCACCCTTCGGGATACAGGTGCTGTTCAGCCAACCAAGAACATGGCAGAAGATGGACGATTGCGTACTGACCGGCGTGGGCTTATCGGCAAGTTCAAGATTTGGTGCCTCCAGTTTATGCTGATACCAAAACTGCTTTGGCCCCTGCTAGTTTACGACATGAGCTCAAGTACCGGAGAGGCAATCGAACGAAAGATGAGCAAGTTCATCAGGAAATGATTAGGCGTGCCACCTTGTTAGACCGACACTGCCCTTTACTGCAAAAGGACCAAACTAGCGTTTTCATTCAAGTCAGTAGTTGAAGAATACAAAGCTAGGAAATCCATACTTGCAATGATGCTTCAGGAATCATCAGACACGTCGGAACGGTCTGTCCAACCCACGCTGAAGACTGGAAGGAAATGGAAAGTCAATACAGCAGTCGACGCAGCAAAGGAGGCACTGCAGCTAAAAGAGGTCATCGGCTATACACAAACCAGCAGGAGGGGATTTAGCCATGGTGACATTCAATGGTGGTCCAGAGCAAACACAAAGGAGCGCAGAGACGTGGTCATTCAAGAAATCAGAGGTTCAGAGGTACAGAGGATGAGACACGAGTCCAGAAGGCAGTGCAACATGTCCAGCGAGGTCAGTGGACCACATGGGAGAATGCGCTACAAAGATCTCTGATTTGGAATGACATATGGCACATGGCACCACTGCGACTAAGCTTCATCATCAGGTCAGTGTACGATCTCTTGCCCTTTGGCATACACCTCAAGAAATGGGGAACGACCACAGATTCTAGTTGCCTACTCTGCAATGGAGAACATAACCCCTAACGCATGTGATACCAGCTTGCAGAGTGGCACTGGCACATGGACGGTACACATGGCGCCACAATAGAGTCCTGCTGAGATTACTTAAGGCAATCGACAAGGCCAGACAAGAGGCAAATACGACTAATTCGAGACAAGTAGCCAAGTTTGTCCCAAGGTACTTCTTCCGTTCAGCGCAAGCAACCGACAACAAGATCGGTATCAAATCCACCAGCCCTCCGGTGGCTACAATACTGGACATTACAGAAATGGCAGTAGATTTACCGGGCTGTCAGACGTACCATGAGGCAATCCGAACTTATACTGTAATATGCGACCAGATATCGTCATGCATTCAGCAAGCACAAAGCAGATGCTGCTGATTGAACCGACAGTGTCGTTTGAGTGCAAGATGGACGAGCAGCATGCGTACAAAACTGCCAAGTACAGTTACCTTGCTCTCGAACTAAGAAGAGTAGGGATATCGGCTAGAGCAATGGCTGTGGAAGTAGGGGCAAGGGGTATGGTGAGCACCTCAGTCTATGACCTACTCAAGTTGCTCGGAATACGAGGACGGGCACTACCACGTATTCTGAAGGATCTGGCAGAGACTGCAGAAAAGAGCTCATCATGGATATGGACCAAACATAACGAGCAGTAGAATGTTGCACAGTAAGTTTAAATATACCTAAAATGCAACTTTCACTGTGACTTCACGGTGGCAGAAAGAATGTGAAGCAAGGAACTAAGAAATTGGAGGTTGCGGGTTCAAATCCCTACCGAGGCGGGGGAAAAAGATCAACAGACCCAAGTGTGGCACAGCCCCTTTAGAGTGTCAGGAAGTCAAAAAGGGCCGAAACACTTGTTAGTGTATCTTCTTCTGAAGATCTTCTGTTGTCTCGCACTCCGAGTAAGAGAGTTTCCTATTTATAGGACTATAGAATCTATGCAAACATAATATTTTTATTAGGAAAATTAAATGTGAATACACAATGAAAAGGTAATCTAGAATTTTTGAAAGAACATCAAACTGTCATGACTTAATATTATTTCGACGGTACCCACCACACATTACACATGTGACGGTTTAAATCAAAAAGTATTAATTATTCATACACCACTTTGTTTCCAAAATGGCTGAAAATTAATACAAAGTACAAAAGGAACTAGGTGATGTAAAAAATTAGAAATACCAAACTGTTTCCTAATTTCTTCAAAGTAATCTCTGTATGAACATCTGTGATACACATAACGCCAGATGTGTGATCGTCAACACGAAGCAAATATTCAGGCCCAATCTGTTCACTTTTGTGCTTTCAATAATTTGACATGGTCCCTTGCATCAGGTGGTGTAGGTGTGTTGACATTCTGAATGATAGCTGTCAGACTGCAAAAATAAAGTGAAAGTCGATGAAACCGAAATTAAAGGGATCGTATAAATCTTTTCGGATTAATCATATTTCGGTTAAAAAGTAATGCCTGTTTCTATTATTGCACCATGAAAAGGTAGTGTATAAAACCGGATACAGAGTAAAATGCATGCACCTCTACAATGTTATCACTGTTGAGAAAACAGGAGAATATATAATTATGTGTTCTATCAAATTAAAATACATATACCACTAAACGAATGATGCCATTTAGTGAAGAGTTACGGAAAGAAAAAAGTCGGTAGGGAGGAGGGTATATATGCTTTTCAGCGTCACTCTTCAATACATCAGTAGCCTACCACTGGTTGTCATCCATTAAAAAGACGTCAACAGAATTTGTCATTGAGTAAAGTTTCGTCACGTTTGAGTGTCTGCTTAAATGTCTTGTGATCGAAAGGCGACACTCATTTTCGTTCCTAAAAACAGTCGATTACAAAAAGAGCCACACAAATATATACTACTTTTTTCAGCGTTTGGAAAACACTAGCATTAGCAATCATACTTCTGATAGTCGCTGATTGTCTCAACCGGCTAGTTTAAACAGGATATGGTCGAGACGGGAGATATCGAATAACTGAATGTAGGGGAAAAATAGGTCAAAAGGTATTCAAGCACTTTCTTTTTCAATTTAAGTCTACAAAGAACATGTAAAAATCTCGGTGGGACTTTGAAAATCGTTTAAATACAGTGCTTTTTCGAACAGGCTTCAGTTTAACCGATTTCCAATGTTCTTTATCTTTCTACTCTCGCCTAAGGTTAAAAAACGCTATCTTTAGAATTAAGAGATTTACTGTCACCCCCCCAACCNCCCAAAAAAAAAAAAAAATCAAAAAAACAAAACAACAACAAAAAACAAGCGCCTTAACATTAATACTGGTGAGAATGGTCGAAGGGGAATAATCGGTTTTATTTGAACGCCACACTTCGTAATAGAAGGAAGTTAAATTCAAATGATGATCACTATAAGAAAATGTAGAGGAAAGGCCTTAAACAGGAATATTGAAAGTTTCTCTCCTGAACAGTGTTAAAGTAAGAGTAATCTAGACAAAATCTGTATATCTTTCCTAATCAAGACTGCGACGACAGTTAAGATATCTCCACCAGTGTAAAAATGAAAGCGATTTTACAGTCGCGAGCAGACAAGGTCACTGATGATGTAGAATTATTGTTTGGGTTGTTTGTTAGTCTCTGAAAAGGGCAACTACTTTTGAGAACTATAGCTATCGCCAAATAATTTGCTTATACAAGCATCATCTGACATTCTTCATACAGGAAAGTGTATTACTGAGTTGTTTGAAAGTCTCAGAATAGGGCAAGTATAGAGAGCTATAACTATGCCAGATAACCAACCAATTTGGTGATCAGACTCTGAATAAGGCGACCGTCCTAGGGAACATCTGATAAAAGCATGGATAAATGAATGAACTCCTGATGATGAAGTTTTTCACCTAGTCTACGGACTTTTATTTTTGGATTGTTTAGAAGTCCCTGAATAGGGCAATCACCAAATAACAGTCAACTAAGCACACGATTAATAACAGCCGAAATTTCAAAATGTAGAAAGGTATTCTTTTGTCAATGCTGAGTTAAAAACTGACGTAGAAAAAAAAATATTAGGAAGACATCAGAGTAAGATCTAAAAAGCCCTAAAGTCATATATACTCTTATGTTTGTAACACGGTGCAGTGAGAGTGAAAGTGGACTGGGTTAGGAGCGAGTCGAAGAGGACGAAAAAGAAGTGAATAAAAGCAGGGGCGTAGCGAGGGTGATTTTTTTTGGTAATCTAGCACTTACATCTAACCAGCACTGGGGGTGGGGGGTGGGGGGGGGCAAGATATAGATACATTTATTTTTTGTTTGCTCATAATGTTTGTATTGTTTATAACATTTCTTTCCCACAGGCATGTCTTCATAAATTAGCTTACTGAGCATCCATACTACTTACGACTGCTAACTTCTTGACTGATCCATGGCTGTCTTCGATTGCAAAACAAATATACCCGCAATTTTGCCTAAAACCAGTCGGTATTCGTGTAAAAATAAGACAAAAAAAAAAGCTTCCAGTCTCCCTCAAGATTGTCACCTCAAAGTACGTTATTCAAAATGCTGTAAAAATATCATGTACAGTATCATAATAAAGTTGTCGTCAAGAAGCGTTGACACCAATCAAACAGAGCAGGGCGAGACACTTAATGTAAAAGGTATTGAGGTCTCTTTTTTTGCTCCCACTAAAACAAGCTGTAAGGTTAATGGTCTTAGAAATTATTCATGTTTAAGCAAAATGAACTAATGCTATTGTGATCATCATGAGCTCTGCAATATTTTAATATTTACGGTGCCGTTTTCTCTAGTCCTCGGGAGAAAAATAAAAGGAAGAAAAAACTCTGGAGGAGGGTTGCCAAATTTGGTTCTTTCGGAACCAATTATCAGATTTTTGGCTATATTTAAAGTACGTAGTTCTCAAATAACTGATTGGCTCTTTGGTTCATTTTTAACTCTAACCGACTGTACATCAATAGTTACTAATTTCGCTTAGAAACACTTTTAGTTTACGTGTACTTCTATCAAACTGCTTGGTACCGGTACTTCTGTCGCTAAATGAGCACGAATTAAGGATCAATCTAAAAAATGTTTCCATTTATAGGTCAGATCTTACATTGCTCTAATATCTGTAGAAATAGAAATGTTTATGATAAGTATAATACCAGTGTATATCCATTACAAACATAAGTCGTCATTAATTTCTGATCTTATGTCAAATCTTGACCCAGGCCGCCGTTCGGTGCTATATTTTGGTACTTTTTCGGTTGTGATTTGGCTCCCGTTTGATAAAAACTGGCAACTGAGTTCTTGACGTCGTTCGCGGCACGTCAAAAAAAAGTGGGGGGAGTGGGATGGGAATGCAGTCTGCGTAGAGGATAATCAAATTTTTCTCTCAGATTACTGACCTCTTTTTTTAAAATGTTTTTTCTATTGACGTTTCCTTCGAATGCAATACACTGTGCGTATGGGGCTGGAGAATCTGCGAGACGAGTACCGGGTCACAGATTAGTACTGCAAAAAACTTAAGTAGTGTTGACAAGATTGTACGCCAACGCTTGTAAATGGTACGCAAGTGTAATACATGTAAAACGATGAAGGTATTTGAACATTTTAGAAAGCACTTAGCATTAGTAAAATTGTATTAGATGGAAACTATATAATGAATGTATAATGGCTATTATGAACTGGTAATCTCAGATTCATAGATTACATGAACGCTACGCCCCTGAATAAAAGAGAGGTGTGCCACAAGGGAGATTCCACAAGTCCGCACATCAGTATTTTGTTTCCGTTTCAGTTTAGTTTACTATAGGCATCCGGCAATACTTAACAATAAATATACATTTGAACAAAATTAACAGGTTATTGATTTGCACCTCATTTCTTACTTTTATTTGTCGACAATCAATCTTTCCATTATTTCATATCGTACACGGATGTGTTCACAACTCAACTGTCATCCATTACCATTCCCACACAGTTACCTAATGCGCTCTCTTCAAAAGCTGTACATTAAGTTCACGTCTTTATGCCATCCTAATAATTTACAATGCATAGCAGTTCACGTCACGGCATTTACCAAAAGATGTTTATAAGGCTATTCTCTGATAACTGTATATTATATAATTTTATGGCACTTAACTGCAAATGGTTTAAGTTTCTTCTTGTTCCATACATTTCATAAAGGATATCGATTTTTGCTTGGTAGGTTTAACAGTGATTCTTTTAGGGAGAAGCTTATTTCTTAAGTTGGCGAGTCTGGGGTTTTCAAGCCAAGCATGGTATTCATCTCCAATAACTTTACACAAATCGCAGATTCGTCTTGAGGAACTTATTTTTTTACTGCCACCTTCCCCTTTCTGCCACTAATTTATGGGAACACAGTCTTAATTTAGTAAGATACATTCGTAAATATTTTTCTTGAATTTCAGATAAGTATTCCTTAAGCATAGTCTTCAGTTTAGTATTTAAGAACTCTCGGAGTTGGTAATAATATATGACATGTAATAAAATTTTAAGCAGCTGGTTAGGGTCTTACTCGTATTTACTTATCACCGTTCGGTCTTTAACTTTCATTCTGTCTGAATGTTATCATTCATAACTTCATCAAAACTATTCCTAGTAATCCTAGTGCTTGTATGTAATTTTGGAGCAGGCCATCTCCGGAATCGATTTCAACCGTGCATGTCTCCTGAGGGGTGAAATGGGAAGAGAGATGAGGTAGAGGTGAGGCCATCCTCTTGTCACAATAGTTTTAAAAGTTGGATGAGCAATTTTTAATACGCATCCTGCTGCCGAAAGCATAAACGTGGCAAAACAAAGACTGGATATCTAGTATCTCCAAGTGTATCAAAATATCATTTACTACTATCAGAGAAACTGAGTTAAGAGCGATTAATTTCGTTGCAGTTATAAGAGTAAGGCGGAATTAAGAGAATGCAGATCAATGACACTCAACTGAGAGAGTCAGAGTCACAGCCTTTGCAGTTCGCAGTTTGAAGGTTGCAGGAGCCAGATTGTAAAAGCCTCTTTGAGCCATTTAATAAAAATAGGACTGTTCCGAGAAGGCCAAGACTAGTCTGCAGGTCTGGTGCCACCACTGTGCTCAAATTATATACTGTTTAAGGTGGGGGTCCTTCATTTAGATTTTTCACAATTTTAAACTACATGAAAAGGGGTTAAAAATTTGGCCTTCTTTTGCAGATCACAGGCCCGCACAAATGAAATCCGCTGAAGCCACTGGGAAACACTGCTTGCAACAATTATTTTTTTACAAATTCAAAACTGAATTTCACCACTTTTGCGGTGTGGTTTCATGTTAGTCTATATGATCATTTCTACACAATTTGTCCTTTGGACAGTCCAATATTTTATACCAATTAGGCTCCTGCAACCTGAAGTGTATTCCGAAACCTGTATAAACAGTATATGTCTTGAACTGGCAAGAATCAACATCGAGTTGAGTTATATGCCCACTCTCGGAGACAAATCGATATACATGGTTAGATGTGGGTCAAGGTCCGCTAGTAGTGGTTCTGCTCTGCCCACCTTTGATGAAACGACACAGGTACAATCAAGGCAAGTTTAAGAAACTCTGTTCTTGATGTTCCAGCTTTAGCTTTGTCTTTATTTCTGGAACTTACACTCATGAAAACCGTGACCCTGGAAGGTCTAATCTTCTAACGTGTGTCTTAATCTTAATAAATTTAACACTTGCGCCGCTTGGTCTGAGCAATATTGCTCTGAGTTATGATGTCTTACTACAGAAAGGCCAAAGTACACATTCCTCTTTCATGCCGGTGACACGCATTTTCGTTGCCGGTGACAACGTTACATTGCAACAAGTTGATCCCTGAAAGCAACATTGAGCTAGAAAAAGTGAATGTGTGTAGTGTTAAAACAGCCATAGCAGAATGTAATCAAAATCGTCAGTATCTGCTGGGATAGAGTGAGATGAGACAACAGCTTCCACATACAAGGGTAAGCCTTAGCCTACTAGACTAGTCTTGTTTAAATAGCAACCTAGGATATCGTTGTGTAAGTGTAAATCTACCTGAGATTTTTTTTATTATTGAAATGGGGGAGGAGGGGGAGTAAGGGGTCAGATGAAAGATAACTATTGTGGATGTCATTCATTAAAAAAAATTACAAAGCGACGAAATGGACACTACTATAGCAATGAAACTGTGATGATCGCGCAAATCAACAGGTTCCACCTCGGAGGAGTAGCCGTTTTCTATTGTTTATAAACTCTTTGGAGATTAGTAGGAGAACAGTTCTGATATGTTATGAAGTGTGTACTTTCGCCCAAGCCCCATGAAGTAAAAGCTTCGAAGCCAAAAAGTAAAGCATTGAACCGGCAAGTGTTCACGGTGTTCAAATAAACCCACCATAATCGACTTGTACGCTGCATATACATGACCAACTCTTCTTGACTTGGTCTAATATGTTCAGAGGCTATTCAAGAGTCACTCCTAGGCCTTATCGTCTCACAGTCTGAACGGATATCTCAGATTTCTGAATTATTTTGAAATTTTGCACTTTCGTAACCTGTGATCTTCGGCTATTATGATGAATATCGTTATTTATGCCAGATGATCAACATAAGTCTCAAACTGGAAGATGTAAAATATCATAACGAAACACTGTGATATTCCGTACAAACTATGGCCCTTACTCTGGCCGCCCTGTGGCTCCCACTATGGGTAAACCTGGACAACCTGATCTAAGCAAATCATGGGAGGGGGGCCAGCTATAGGTCTTTAGCACCTATTTTTTTTCTTCTTTTGGTCCTATTAACATTTTTGTGTTATTCTACATAACTATGATTTCGGAAAACCTCTTCCACTGAGGTTAAAGTACTTCTTTTGCCCGATCCCGGAGGGAAAAAATGGCCGGGGNGGGGGGGGGGGGGGGGTCAACGCCCAAACCTTTTCACAAAATTTTAATGTCTTTCGAAACAGCTCACCTCGAATTCTGGTTTGGTCCCCAATTTTTCATTTGGCTGGTTTTCACAGCGTGCGAATATTATTTGCCTACACATTTTATTTTTTTTTTATTTAGAAGGCTCAAATTGTACCTGAAACTTTATAAATTGCATGCTTTAATTAGATCACAGGTCATTTTACACATTTCTACACCCTGACACTGGCTGGCAGGGCCCCCAAATAGGGGCATTTTACGTATTAGCGGATTAATTATGTTGTACACAACGAGAAATTCGCCCCTCTAATGCGTGTCAAAAACCTTAACCCCTCCCCACATTTAGTTATTTCCTACATATGTTTTGAGTAGTCAGTAGTGATCAGGGGCGTAGCGTTCATGTAATCTATGAATCTGAGATTACCAGTTCATAATAGCCATTATACATTCTTTATATAGTTTCCATCTAATACAATTTTACTAATGCTGAGTGCTTTCTAAAATGTTCAAATACCTTCATCGGTTTACACGTATTACACTTGCGTACCATTTACAAGCGTTGGCGTACAATCTTGTCAACACTACTTAAGTTTTTTGCAGTACTAATCTGTGACCCGGTACTCGTCTCGCAGATTCTCCAGCCCCATACGCACAGTGTATTGCATTCGAAGGAAA
>JAWQUT010000055.1:1724542-1751987 GCA_033807755.1 Ellobium chinense
TTGCGGGTATATTTGTTTTGCAATCGAAGACAGCCATGGATCAGTCAAGAAGTTAGCAGTCTGATGTAAGTAGTATGGATGCTCAGTAAGCTAATTTATGAAGACATGCCTGTGGGAAAGAAATGTATAAACAATACAAACATTATGAGCAAACAAAAAATAAATGTATCTATATCTTGCCCCCCCCNCCCCCCCCCACCCCCCACCCCCAGTGCTGGTTAGATGTAAGTGCTAGATTACCAAAAAAAATCACCCTCGCTACGCCCCTGGTAGTGATGTATTCTTTAGTGTTGAAGTGTCTCTTTCTTGCTTCTTAAATGGCAGAGGATGATATTCCTGTGGTGAGGTATATCTACAAAGAGACAGAACATTTTCAATAGTCTCACTCACTGAGATGGATGAGGTGTTGATAGCCTTTGTTAGTTCCCTGGAGAAATATGCAACTTTCAGCTATCAAGCACATTTATTTCCCTACAAAATGGTGCCAGTGTTGTTGAAATATCTGTCTCAGATCATTTTTATGGCCCAATTTTTGATACCTCTCAAAATAGACAGTTCTCTTGATTATATACCCTATGCTACTTTGATAGCCCCCATGAACCTACAGTTGAACCCTAAAATTTTGCCATGCTAGCCTATTTGGAGGGGAACTAGTAGGGAATGGTCAGAGAGGAGTGACCTGGGACTGGGAGTGATTGGGAGGGCAGGGGAAAAGTGACCCCCTCTTGGGTGGTCATTGTTTCCATGTAAACACCTTGGCATGAGCAGGCAGTTTTTAGTTGACCATATTAATATTTGCAACCCTTAATGGTCAAATCCACTTGTAACCACACATTTAAAACCTACAAGGTCATTTTACATATTTCTACACCGTGACACTGGCTGGCAGGGCCCCCCAGAAAGGGGGATTTTATTTAGCGGATTAATTGGGTTGTACATAATGAGTGATTTGCTCGTCTAATAGGTGTCACAAACATATACATGCTATGCCCGCAATCGGGGCGTAAAGAAAGGGACCGGGAGGGGGGAGGGGAGGGAAGGCTGCTAGTAGTTAAGTGCGGTGAGAGGCAAGAGGAAAGCTGCAGAATCCAGAGAGGTGCAGTAGAGTATTTCAGTATTGAATCTGTATCACAAAAGTTTCAGCAGGATTATCATGTCCGTGAAAAAAAGATACTATGTTATGATACTATGAGTAGAACAGAGGTTTTATGGAAGCAGGGATTAGATGGGTTTTAAATTACTGTGGCTAAATTTCTCGATGTTTTATTTAAACACTAAAAATAATATATTGTAGTGCGGTCATAAAACGAAGTATTTTAAAAATATCCTTTTTTCCTAATGAATGGTTTCTTTTCAGATTTTACACATGTTTCTTAATCAATTTGCCTTTATAGAAATTATTTCTTTTTACCTCGCCTCTCTGTGGTAAAAGTTTTCTTCAGAAAGTGTAGAGTGTAGAACAGTAAGCCCTCAGAGTCAGACTACTTAATATGGCGCGTGACTCTTCCGTTGTATTCGTAAGCAAGTCAAGATTCTTCCTTTCTCCATATTCTCCATTGTTGGCATTGACGTCGGAACCACAATGCCATCGCATCTAGTCAGGGAATAAATACAAACAAAAACGACTAATCGCACAACCTCCTTCAACTTCGATGATATAAGGAATTGAAAATATCAATACATTCTCACTGACATTGAAAATATGATCATGCCGTGTTCGTGAAGTGATGAGAAACGGCTAATGTTTTATTTTCTCAGAACTTCCTACTTAATTGCTTACTATAAATAATAATGCGAAAAGGTAGAAATCTATCCACTCTATAATTTTATTTCCAGTCACTGACAATTCTAACACTCTGCAAAATGATAAAACCACACAATAGATGTGCACGGGCATATTGGTTTGCAGAAGAACGGTTTCCACATAACTGATTAATTTAATCGCAGATATCTCTGTAACATATCCCAGATTGGGAATATGTACTTATGTACAAAACATTTAAACTATAACAAACAACTAAGACAATACGAACAATCAACAGAACAACCGATCAGGCTCACACATTAATTAATCAATACAATAATTACAATTATATCAAAATACTATTTCCACTGCCTTCACAACATCGTTTAAAATATGACACTGGCCTCAGCCTCAGCACTAGAGTGCGTTTTACGTTCTAGTTCCCAGAACGGAGTACTAGTGACTCTAAACACTCCAGAACACCTTACGATTTAAGGTACAGCTCAGTAANAACACCTTACGATTTAAGGTAACAGCTCATTAACTCATTCTAGTTCATACACATCCATCTATACATTAAACTTCTCTTCCCTGAACATTATGAGATTCGCGAATGCTTTCGCCAAATCACTCAGCTTGGAGGCCCCTATCTGGTCCTCTCAGGCCCTCACTTTCCCTGGCCAGGAATCACTTGCCCACTACGGCTGCCTGGGTTACTGGCTTCACTGGCACTGTCTGGCCTCGACAATATAACATTCGACGGTGGCTTCTAGCCCACCCCGTCACCTACAAAGAATAATATCATCGATATAATACCACCTACTTACTATGTACTCACCATTCACTACATATCATCCGAGCATACACAATGACCTTCCACTTACTCACTATCACCTTAACACAACCTGCCCGCATCTACCCTTCCCACAAGCAACTAACACAGCTACACATCTCTATTATAACACGCACTCAATATATCACACGTAGTATTTCTACAGCACGCTGAATACGTTTAGAATCCGTAATCACCAGTGTATGCATCTAGTTCACTAACCACATCTATTCATACACTAATGAATCCCTATCACAATTACTTTAAGTTCTCATATACAACCTAGTTGCATCATTACCATCATCACAACTATATAATATACTTATCACCACTATCATTTATTACTTTGTAAACTTACCAGCCCTTGCTGGCTTATTCTCAGAGCCTGACTGCGTCCGTCTATTCAGCTCGACGTCCTAGATCGCAGTGAAGTTACTACACAGACTTGCTCGCTAATCAGCCCGTAACAACTCCACGCTTTACTCACTCCCATGATATTTAGCAGTTTTCATGCTGCTGACTGTTCACAACAAATAGACAACATTCCGCTTAATAACAACTTGTTTATAGATACCGACCATCTGACTCGTGACAATCTCATTTACTCTCTCCATTGATAAGAAATATTTCCATCGCCCACCGCATTTCCTCTTTTTCCAGAGCGTTCATCTGTAGTGCGTTTGGTATCCTATCACCTCTTGCTCTTGGTCTCCTATTACAGGGGGCGTAGCGCGGGGGGTCAAAACCAAAAAATCTGCACATTGATTATATATACATACATATCACTATACATTTACATTGAGGGGAAACAATATTATAAAGCAAGATTTGCTTTATTACCTAAACCAGGACAAAAACATCATCATCATCATCATCATCATCATCATCAACAACAACAACAACAACAACAACAACAACAACAACAACAACAACAACAACAACAACTCAGCGACCGACTTTTAATGTACTCCGTGTAGATAAGACTGATGCCTCTTTCCTTCACGTGGGTAAAATTATTAAGGATGGCGTCGTAAAAGGAAAACAGAATT
Source organism: Ellobium chinense (assembly GCA_033807755.1). Taxonomy (NCBI): domain Eukaryota; kingdom Metazoa; phylum Mollusca; class Gastropoda; order Ellobiida; family Ellobiidae; genus Ellobium; species Ellobium chinense. The sequence goes on from JAWQUT010000055.1 coordinate 1,728,168, forward strand.
TCAATGACATTTCTTTAATCACCTTTGATATCATATTATATAACATCACGTTTCTTGTTCGTGTCTGGCTCATAGTTAAACATGTGGAGTCTTTCAGTCGTTGTAAGATGTTAAGCAAGCGCCCAGTGCAAGCAAAAGCTGGCTGCTTCTTAAACAAGAACCACGTTTACTGGGGGCTTGACTAAATGCATGTTGCCGAAAACACAACATTTCAAGTTATTTAGGGTCTAGACATAGACTAGATCTAAATCTAGATCTACACTTGATCTAAATCTAAATCTAGCCTCTGTTGGAGGCACCGAGACAACACTCAAGCGTAGCTTACAATAACACGTGTGACCCCATTCGAAGTAGGCAAATGGAAAAAGGGGAAATTACTCATTTGATGATTTCCTTTGCCGTCGTTTGTGTTCTGTAGACATTTAGAATTAGATTTTTGCCTACAGGCATGGAAATTTTAACACTGCTGGCGGACACAATTGGGGCTCTATGCAAATGCTATGCAAAGGACTGCACGCTAGGGAGTTCATGCAGGCCTACGTACTGGTAGTCAAAATCCAAAATGACTACTAGACTGTCTTAGTAGTTGAATTGCTCTTGGGGCTTAATCAGGGTGTAAGTGTCATTCTATTGACACAGTAGAGTATATATTATACAAAGCGCGGCTGGATGGATTGATCTTTATAGACAAACATTTCAAGTAACTTGTGCAGCCTTTTTTTTTCTTAGTCTACTACTAAACTGCGAATTCAAAAAGGGAGATGAGAGCTGGCACTTCTTATTCAGTACTATTGTGGTAGTCATCTGTTCTTTTTAAGAAGTGTATGAAGCATTCTTTTTTTTCCAAGCGATAATCAGTGACTATTTGACTACCATTACGCTACGGCCCTGTCCTGTTAATTACAGTAGTTTAGGGATCCATACACAATAAAATTTATAAGGAATAAAGATACTGAAGAAAAACCTTGTTCTTTATATATGTGAAGGCACTATAGTGTTATGACTAAGACAGCTGAGGTTTGTCACTTCCTCTTTTTCATTCCTCTCTTCAACGCAGTTTACAAAGAGTCACTATTCTTGCATATCTAACGTCAAATACCATGCCCGGAAATTCTCGAAGACGGGACAGAAAACGAGCGACTGCTGAAGGCGGAATGGAAACGAAGGCTGCGAAAAAAAGGAAGATTACGACCAGTCATGAAGGTTCAGCTACAACTTTTTGCCAAAGCGGGAAAGGTGAGTGAGTGAGTGAGTGAATGAGTGAGTGAGTGAGTGAGTGAGTGAGTGAGTGAAAGAAACGTAAAGAGAAGAGAAAAAGAGAGAGACGACAGGCAAGGAGCAGGGAAATACCCTTATCTGGTGTGAATGTGGAGGAGAGAGTTCGTTACTAAGTGACAAAAATAATATAAATGATCAAGCTAGAGAAAAAAAGAGAGGGATAGGAATACAGGAGGGGATCCAATAGTCCGTTATTGTAAATAATTACATGAAAGTTACAAATTAACTGATATTCCCTATTTTATGCCAGCAATCTCTTGCACAAAACAGGAGTCACAGGCAGGTGTCAGAGATCTGGAGAAGCTGGCCTATGAGGATCAAGGTAAAATTTTACTTGTCTCAACTACTAGGTCTATGGATGACGATGATGATGATGATGATGATGATGATGATGATTTTTTATTATTTTTTTACTATCGAGATATACCAAGCTTGTCTCTTTTTAATATATGACTTCCTAACTTGACGCGCTGCTTTTTCCACCCTCCACCTATTTTATTGACTGCTTGGAGCTCAGTTTTTCTTGGGGGAGCCCCTCATACTCCCTCCCTCCTTTTACACACAAGTCTCCTCTTCTTACCTTAATTCACTCCTCAACCACCTGTTTTATCCCGTGATCCAGGTTCAATTCTTATCGTCTTTACCAGCTATTTTAAGTCTGTCTCACGTAATCGATCATAACTGACTTTTAACTCACTCCTCCATGCTTGTCTTTTCTTTTTCTTCTTAATGTGGTTGCTTTTATTGTGAAAGTTTTAACTCTTGTTTCATTTCTATTGATAAAGGCCTTAGAGCCGAAACGTTTAGATGTCATTTTTGATCTTAATTCTTTACTAGATTTTTAATAAATTCCCTGAATTAAGGGTGAGCTTTTAATTTTTCTCAGTTTTAAATGATGATGATGATGATGATGATGATTATTATATTTCACTTGATGAAGAATCACTTTTTAGATTCAAAAATTTGTAATTATTTTATATCACTATATAAGTCCATTTTGTATTTTGAGTATTAAAGTGTATTTCTTAATCCTTCACTGGTTTGGACAAAACTTTAAATTTTTTTTAATGTGTTCCAAACGATGATGATGATGATGATGATGATGATGATGATGATGCCCGCTCAAGAGGTGTCACAATGTTACCTAATTGGGCCAAATCATGGGAGACTTCTCAACTCCCTGAGGAGCACAAAGTGTCACTGCCATTTATCAACAGGAGCTAGTCACTACCATTCTAAAAAGATCTGCCTGAATGAATCAGATATTATATCTTTGATCATTATTTATCAACAAGCGCTTTGTCTGGCAAAGACCATAGTGCGTTTACTAGTAAATGAACAGGGTGTTTGTTCAGTAACCTTTCCCAAATGAACGGATTGTTTCGAAATTGTGCATAGACCCTAAGCCAATTTGTCTTAACAGGAAATATCTTCGTCACTTTCTCCTGTGCTCGTTGCAAAATTTTTCTTCATAATCGTTGGTAAAACAATGCAATTTCCGCATGTTCAGACATTTAGTACTTTAACAGCAACGTGACTTAAAAGGAAAACACCATAGCATCGCTTTGTTGCATTTCGGTTGTTTGCATTCTCACTCCTGGTAAAGGTTAATAAACGATGTGTAAAAGAAATCAAAATACATTGCTCGAAACTAGACTGACTCCGTGTTCTAAGAATGGGACTAACGTGGCAGAGTGACGATCTTTACAAAGCATAGCCCTAGACAGCTGACAGTAGTCTACTGGTTCCACTGATGAAGCGAAAGAGACAAAGAGCTAGAAATAGAATCTAATAATAATTATACCAAACGCACTGAACGCCTTGGAAAAACGTTGAACAGCGGTGAGCGCCTTAGTCATGGAGAAGGTGGAAGATGCATCTGCGGATTAAACTACTCAGTTATGTGGAAAATTCTCTTCGAAAAAGCAGTATGCCCATTCATTTCTGATTATGTCGTTTCGCAGAATATCAGATTTTTCCGTGGCACAAACAAAAATGTATAAAGTGGACAGATTTCTAACTTTTCGTATTATAGTATGATCTTAAGTAGGAAGTTCTAAGAAAACTAAACAATGGGTCATTTTGAGGAAAATCTAAAAGAAATGCTCTTTCAAGGCATTTGCTATGAGATCTTGCTGTGAATCAAACCCTCGAACTCTGGTCCTAAGTTCCTATCCGTAGCTATTCGACAGTTCTCCTCCACAAGCCATTATCTAGGTCCAAAAATGCCAAAACTAATTCCTACCAGTAATCTTGCCACTAGAATATTTTACAGGCTCTTAAAGAAAGATAAAAGGATGGATATGGCCTTCATAGCCATATTCATACACATGGCCGGCCCTGAGCCCCCATTAGGGATATTTCAGTGTCGTTAACGTAAATATTTGATAGTAAAAAGAATCTTTAAAACAAATCAGACTTTTCACCACGCTACATAAACTTGGGAATCCAGACGGGCAAACGTTTCATTTTTTCTCTTTCATGAATACTCCAACTAGTGCACCCGACCGCGTTGACCACCTTCATTAGAAAGCAATGATGGTCGCGGTTTGCATGCTCGGCTGTAGAGGAAAATAAATTATAAATGGGAATTTAGAGTGTGTCTCGTGCTTCTTAGTATATAGCTCGAGTTCAATTGTTGATTTACTTTCTTTGTGACGCTGTTGAAAATAATAATACTGACGATGTTAACGATATGATGATGGCCAGTCTATATGAGCATGAGAGAGAGAAGATGGCATACTCAAGATAATGATTTTATGATAATGATATTTCCTCACAGGTGACGGTGAGATGGAGTTCTGTTCCGGAGAGGAAAGCGAACTTCGAGACAAGCTGAAATCGTGCGCTAAGAATTCTTCACATGAAAAATTCATCCCCGTGGCAAATTTTGCCCAACCGCTCCTCCCTGAGAGCTACCGCGGTGACAAGGCTTTGTTCGATTGCATCCAAGCCCTTGTGGACGTGACAGTTCGAGTTGTGGTTGACCTCACGAGTAAGAAGAGACCCAAAAATACCCCTCTTCATAAGATCGGTGGCAAACCTGGCCTTCTCCGGTATGGGAGCGGGTTTGTGTGGTGTGTGATCCGCAAGTTCTCTGAGAAAGACGGCTACCCATGCCCTTGTGTAGAGTGTAAAACCTCGTCATCGCCAAAGAAACAGTGGGGAATGTACGCTGTAGACACCTCTGTACAGATGGTTTATGATGAGGCGGAGAGTCAACACACACGATGCGACCTGTGGTTTGATATGAATGAAGATGAAGATCAGCATATGCGTTTTCCTTATCTGACAGGGGTAGAATTGCTGTTCAGAGATCAAAAGAGTGGCTCCACCAGAATCACGTGCGTTTCCCACGATGCTGAGACGTGTGAGAAGCTGGAGAAGATGGTGCGACGTCGGGAAAGAGTTGAACAGAAATACAAAAAGTCTGAAGATGATTCGAGAAGTTTGGTTGTCATGGTCGCTCACCTTCATGGTATGAGTAAGGTGATCTCACTTGGAGAGTGGACGACAAGACAAGGCAAAAATCGCGGCAATTCATATACAAACGTCACGTGCCTTGGCTGTAGCGGAGCTCCATTCTTGTCGCTGAAGCCGGGAGAGCCATGGCTCCTTCCTATGACACATATAACATAGTGAACATCATAAAGGGAGACTTTTGTAACTTCCTGTTACAGGCAGTATGGTGGAACTTTACTTGGATAAACTTTCTTCTACTTTCTTCTAGCTGACAGTGTTTCGTAATTTAAAAAAAAAAAGATGATCGTGATGATGATGATGATCACCCACCACAAAAATCTCCCAAAAGTTCAGCAGTTCCATAAAGATATACTAGAAAAATCGACTAAAATGAAATCTCTCTTCTCTAAGCCGCCTTTAGTGGCCCTTAACCTTGGAAATCTTCTCCCACCCTCCCCCTGCTGTGGCCTCCTCTCAACCTGGAACTCACCTTTACTCCACAGGAACCATCCCTGTGAAAGTACAAGATGTAAAACATGCCCCGTCATGACCAAAACCAGTTTCGTTCACAGCACCTCATCTAACTTCAAACAACCTCTCCGTGACAACATCACCCGCAGCACCCAGAGAACCTTATTTACCTCATCTCCTGCTCCAAACAATACATTGGCCAAACAACCACCGCCCTACGAACCAGATTCAACAACGACAGAGTCATTACAAATAACAAGTCAGTGCCGGTCGGGGACCGGTTCGACTCCCCTGGCCACAGCGGTGTGAGGGATATGATGCTCCAAGACACAGAAATAGAAGCTGTCCATTCCACCAGTGGGACTGCCCTTAATGAGCGAGAGTCCTACTGGATGTGGAAACTGGGGTCCCACCGCTGCCGTGGAGGTCTCACGTGAGAACCTCACTTCAGTAACCTTCCTTTCGAAAACTGATCCTCCCCCCCCCCCAACCANCCCCCCCCCCAACCACCTTTTACCATTTCCCTCCTCGTGGGATTATGCTATAGCAAGTTATATCAATAAGCTGTTTCGCCTATATGCTCAATCGTATGCCACTGTTTGTACCATTATAGCAACCGGAGAGTCCAGTCTCTCGTTTTTCATTTACTGTAAATCTGAATTTCTACATTTCATAACATGTACTTATTTGACTTGAATTGGTAATATTATTATTATGCTAGTGGTAGCGCCTAGTTAGGTCTCTTCTAGTCGTCGAGATATACCAAGCTTGTCTCTTTTAATGTATGACTTCCTAACCTAACCCGCTGATTTAATGCATTAATTTGTGTAAGTCTGCATTGAGGTAATCGATGTGGCCAGGCATTGCAGACTTGTTGATCGTCTTGTGTATCATCAGCGTATATATGACAATTTGTTCGATGTTCAGTAAATATCCTTGCAAGTGTGAGTATACAAGATGTATACAACCGGTCGTAAAAGTGAGATCTGGAGCGAACCCATGTCCCGATAGCCTTATTATTGTGGGACGGTGAGAATTAATGACTGAATTTGAACCATTGCCGGGGAATTTCTGTGCTGAACAACGAGACGAAGAAAGAAGTAGTAAGCAAAAATCTAGTAACTTCAAAATCGATAGCCCCAGTGAGGGCGGCGCCCTTTTAGTAAATATCGTTGGAGGTTCAGCAAACTGTCATCACAAGAGCCAACTCCTTTCTTCGCCTCACCAAGAACTGCACTTTGTTCGGCCTGTGTGGGATCGCCTACTGCTACCGGAGTTCAATGGCATGTGGAGGAAGTCACCCCGCCTTGTTTACACCCTCCCTCCTTTTCCATCGGTCTACATTATGAACTGAGCCATTGTGCCATGATCGCTCTCACTATTGTAAAAGTTCTACAAATTGTAGACCTCTTGAAGATTTCAGGTACTAATTTGCGCAGCCCCTATGCAAATTAATCAAATTAATTGCTCAAATTAATCACTGACTTTTCCAGGTTCACAGCTGCTGTTGTTTTCAGCGTCGCCATACCTCGCTTGTATCTCTGAATTATTCACTCCTTATGGTGCCTATACAAACAGGCTGCAATCAAAGGCCACGCCGAGATATTTAATTCTGTTGCATCTTTTATGTTATGTCCCTGGAAAGTGATGACGGGGAGATCAGCGAAGACAATCTGATTTTTAAAGAGCACCACAACACGCTGACCTTTTGCGGGTTATCTTGCGAGCTGAAATCATCACTCCACTAAGCGATGGCTGGCATCGTTTCGTGAATGTTTGTAACTATCTCCTGCTTATCTGGGTCAATCTTATATATATATAAGGAATGAGAATGTCGTCTACAAACGTCAATGTAATCCCTGAACCATTACATTGGATCCTTGTCACCTTAGCAGTGTAGATGTGGAATACCACAGATGAAAGAGGATATCCCGGAGGCAATCTTTGACATACATATACAGTATATAATATGGATTCAGACGTCCATGATCCCAATAGAAGGGGGACTTTTCTCTTCATCGGAGCACATGCGGCCCATTGCACAAGCCATGTATCCTAGTCCACATAGTCTATATTGATCTTGCAGTCAATCAAGGAGTATATCTAAGTAAGTATCGAAGTCTACTTTTTTGTAAGTTTCCTCCAGGTCGATAGCCCAGACGTAAACTATTAACTGAGAACAAAACATGGGCCCACCTACTTTAATTTAAGCTTACAGTATGATAAATGATAAGTAATCTAAAGATTACTCAACCTTCTTCCTCCAAAAAAGGACAAAATAACATCAAACTTTCTGGATGCATCTATATTTTTACCCAGTAGTCTAAAAGGCTCGAAATAATTACAATGTGTGCTCAACTTGAACTTTTGTAGACAACACACTCGGATTTTAGAAGACCCGATCGCCATTTCCTCAAAAAAAATGTTATCAGGTCATAATATAAGATCCAATCATCATTGGCTCTGTGTATGTAACTAAAGTCGATCACCGGTGACAAGGAATTTGACAGTTCATGCTGAGCATGGAGAGATTGTGAATGTGACAAAGCGATGTACAGTATAAAAAAGTGAATGTTATGTGTCTTCTATTCAATAAATATAGACTAATAGTGTTTTATGCAGTAGTGATATCAATGTTACCAAAGTAATGAGAAATTTTATGGTTTTTGAATACACCTTTCCATACTCCAACATCGTATTTATACATAAATAGCTTCAATTTGTTGCTATAGCCAGTGGCAGGGACGCCGTCCATGAAACACAGTATACTACAATACAAAATGAAACAGTATAACAGTCCGTACATTTCCATTATTTTGACGTAGAGTACTTTTTTAAAGTTGTTGTTTCGCTGGCATTCGTTGTCGATGTATATCTGCAGTAACAATTAGACTAAATAAAGACGATAAAATCCATTTGGCGTGAAATTTTAATGCTGGGCAAGATCTGCTTTTTGAATATGAATTTTAAAAGCTGTCTGAGGAATGAAGTGGAGATGGGACAAGGCATTAGGTTGTTTTAGGAGGAGTGGGATTGAGAGGTTTGATTTGGGACCACGGAGGAGGGGGGAGTGGAGGGGGGGAGGGCGAGGAGAAGGGTGAGGAAAGTGAGACAAGGGCAGTAACTCCAAGGATGCTTTGCCGGCAAAAGAGAACAGTAGCTTAATTTCATACCTGTCCTATGCTAGGAAAATTGTCTCCTGTTTCATAAATGTTCCACCACCCTCCAGCCCAAGATAAGATTGTTATGAAAATATACCAATAATGTACCTTCAACATTTAGAGTTAAGCTGCTAACTATAAAGACACTCTTCTTCTGAGTGATTCGAGCAGCTGTCACGGGCCAATTTCGCCCTTGCCATTATTTGCTTGTTCATAAAACCATCATTCCTGCCAGAAGAAAAGAATGGACAGCTCCTCTTCAAATTAGGATTGGTCCTCCTTGATCCTTCATGTTGTTGGCAATGAGCAAGTGAAGATAGAGGGACTTTTGAAACATAAGCCCTGAGTTCAGAACCTCGAATCGAAAGTCGATTTATAGATCTGTATAAAGCAGTGGTCAGACCAATGACTTATGGTGGAGGAAAGTGAGGCTCGTCAGTATTAATGTTCAATTAATAAGTGGTATTGTTCCAGCCTCTCTCCAACATTTTGTGGTTATCATTTCCTTCAACTATTCTTCTTCACGTCTATTACAGATATCATAATGATCTTCTCATTTTTCACCTTCATCATCAGTGACCAGTGAGAGCAAAAACAATGCGAGATTTTCAGTAAATTGCATACTTTTATTGTGTGCTTTAATGGGTAGGGATAGACTTTGTGGGTTATATACTATATATACTATCACTGATAAGTACTAAACATTAATTTGATCAGGTCTTGTCTGCAAAATACAATGCCATGGCGAATCCAAGTTTCCTGGCAAGCTATTGTCATATGCATATAATGTTATATAGTTAGAACCAGGGCAGAAAATAAAGCCATACTTTGATTTGGAAAACAACGATGGATTTATTCGCAAGGATGAGAAGATTAAAACAGCAGCTTCAACTTCTGTTCAACCATTGAAAAAAAAAATTGACTGGCAAATTAGAGAGCAAGGAACAGAGGGAGAGAGGGAGAGTGGGGGAGGAGGGGGAGCGAAGAAGAACAGACGGGAAGAAAATGAAATTAACAAAAGAGGAGAAATTTGCAAATTAATTTGTAGCAGTCAGTTAGATTTTGAAACTAAGGCTAGTCCAGTGCAGGCTCATTTACCAATTTATGTACAATAGTAGGCCTGGTAAGGGGTAAAGATCTCATTCTACAGAATTGTAAATCTGTTATTAAACCTAACCCCAAATGATGGCAGCAGGAAGACCTGGTGTAAGGTCTGTGTACACATATTTGCGAGGAAAATGGGTTATAGTTTCTTTCTCTCGTTTATACAGCGAGACAGAAAGAGCTTTAAGAAATTCCATTCTTTCCCTTACAATGGCAAGACAGGCTCATTTTATGAGCATGCACCAAGATCTGTGGACATTTTGTGAATGAGTGTTCAGTGGTAAGTTAGTGATGACAGATTGCATGAATTCAAAGAATAACTCAAACTGAATGGTAAGAAAACATACAAACAAACAAACAACCTGCTGCCTTAAATAATATATTCTTTTGTCAACAGAGAACTTTTAATTCCGCATTCTTATGGACCGTTATGACTGAGGTAGACATGCACATTTGGCATTTCCTAGTATTATGATCGCATACATTACAGTTAGAATCAGATACAAATTTCATGTTGAGTTCGCAACGTGCAATATTGCCCCAGTGCGAAATGCCTTCGTCAGAAGAAATAAAAGCTCTACCAAAGCGACTGAGAATCTCTCCATTCTAACATCTAACTTCTATATCCAGACTGTACGCATCTGTGTTCTCAAGCTCAGCCCAAGCATTTCTGAATCATGTGAGGCCATCTCATACATTTCTGTCCAAGACCAGGCGGTACAAAAGAAGATGTCCTAATTAATGTTCTCCGGGGCAATCTGGCAATCAGTGTAACTTTCAGAGCATTTTTTTATTTGAGGCAGTCAACAGATACTCCAGATTATTTTTTTCATAAATCTGGTAACATGGCTTGAATGTTTGACTGTATTTTGCAACCAAACTCACAAGTGCCAAAATACATTTAATGCATTTAAATCTTCACTTTCGTCAGAGCTTATGAGAATGTTTGTAAATCAGGCTGATTCAGTCACTGTGCTGCCTGCATATCACATAAAAATTGTCAGGTTAGAGCAATACATTCTCCTGGTCTTAAGTAAATTTAGTATTAAACTGCATCCTCAAGACAGATACTATCTTCAGTAATTTAGAAATAGCAACAGCTTTCCCACCAAGATCATATACACCATACTGGTCTGGAAATGTATGGTGTCAATTCCTTCGGAGGTAGCCAGTAACGGATTCATACGATCACGTGTGCCATTGTTGGGGGCGGGCCTTATATCAAGAATGTCACACATTATGTTGTAGGGATCTGTGGCTCTGATGTAGGTCGCTTGCGCTCCAGGTTTGAAGACTGGAAAAAATTGATAAATAGGAAGATATGACAGATCATGCATCCAACAGACGCGATTTTTTTTAATGTACCCAATATGTTATCACAAATCTCTCAAACACATAACGCGGTGTTGAAAAAAATCATCAAATACGTGAGTGTCTTGGTCAAGCAATTTATGCAGGAAATGCTTGTTAAAAGGGAAGTGTGTGGGACAGACCGTACAAAGTAAAGTAAAACCCATGAACGTTTGTAGAACAAACCATACCAATAAATACCTAGGTCAAATAAATTCAATACAACATGACAATGTTACTTCACTGTAAATGACCACAGCTATCTCGCTGCTTCCCAAACCACAAACATTTACAGTAAAAAAAGCATACCGTCATCATACTCATTCCACATTTGCTTACATCATTTATTTTTTTTAGATTTATCTCTTGCCCAAAGTAAAACAGGCAGATGTGGTAAGGATATAATAACGAATCAAAATACTTTTGTTTTCATAGGAAAAAGAACATAAATGGAAGATCATAGGAATATAAACAACTCAAATCATTTTTTTCAAAAAAGTTTTCGACAAATGTAGACTGCCGATATGAGTATTGGACAAAGCTTCTTCAACTCTTCCATAGTCCAACTTGTACAAGGGTATTATTTTTTGTGGCTTGACTTTAAGTGTACTTACTGTCCTAGGACTCGGTGTGGTCCCGCCCGTGACTCCTAAACCCATGAGCCTTAGAATAATAATACGACCGGAAGTATCTAGTCCCGTGTGTGACGTCAAAAAACTGTTCCCCACATAAGTTCAGGAGTCTTTTGATCCTATATGCTACTACTAGAGATCTGTCTAGACTCAAAAATATTTTTAAAATGATGCACCGATTTTACAGGTACATGTAGAAATAAAACTAGGAATCCTATAATTACATGGCACTGCACTGGGACAGTTAGAAGGCTGGCTGCAGGGTCGGTGTATATGAGCCTGGTGATGAATGAACTTACAAGGGCCATAGGCATAGAAGATCCCTCTCATGTGCACCTCTTCATTGTCAAAACCGTGACTTCCCTGCATGTACTGGCCTTCCTTTTTTGGAAAATCTGGGAATACTGGCTGAAAGAAAATAGAAAACTAACGTTGTTGTTAATGGAGATGATACTATTAGTTGCTATCGGTCTGACATTCATTCTTGACAATACTATTATCGCGGTTGTTCTCTCTCACACTTTGCCACCTCAATATTCATGCGGTGTAAGCTTTTCCACACCAGCATACGCAGTTTTGTAGAAGAAGACCAGATGACATAATACATTGCTGGGCCACTTACCTACAGTACATACACATTAATGGACCGTGGCATGAAAAGTCCCATCACCAACCTTGAGACCAGACGTAGAATCTATTCATACATGGGATTTTATCATATCAAATTTTACCAGTTTCTTACTGCCATAGGCGATTGGGGATAAAGATTAAAGCGGCCTCTAATTATCCTGAAAGAAGTTTTTTTTCACAAAGCTGTCCCATGTCATGAAAATACATATATACACAGAACAGTGCCCAATATAATACTTCTACTCTATTACAAACCAAACCTAAGACAAGTCATTGTTAGTCGAAGCAGAGCAGAGCTCGAAAGCCACGCACCTATTCATATCTGAGTCAAGTGAGGAAATGGCAGTGAGTGTAAACCTCTGTGTAAACACCCCAGTTGGGATTTGAATCTACAAACCCAAGACTTATAGCCTTCAGTTTATGGAGAATAACACACAGGCTACACGGCCTCCAGGCTGAGTGATCTTGATATGCTTTATTTTGTGAGAGTAACGCAAAACTGTGGCTGAGTTTGTTTATTTGTTTCTCCGACATATAAATCCAAACTGTTTGGCAGATAGACTAGCTCCCATTTAACATGAAACCAAACCCACTTAAGTCACTGGGTTTCCAGGAAAAGTTATTAAGGTCAACCTTTTCTACAGTGAAATGTGATCATGTATGGCTAACAGTTTTATCTGTTTTTCAAAACAGAATATATTATAAATCGCGTGAACCGATTAATCTTTACTGTTTTCTCAGAGTCTGATTGTACCTTCCTCCGGGACAGTCATTTAGTGTTCTGTAATTCAACAGAACCTCACTATTCTCTGCCCTCCCTCCCTTATCCCTACTCCTATCCTTTTCTTCTTCTCCATTCGCCGGAATATGAAGAACTAAAAACCTCACTATAGCATAAAGTGACCATCCACCCATCGCGGCCTTCAAAATACCGTCATAACATCGCCTTTCCCTTCCATACTCCTTTCGTATTTAGAAAGCGGGAAAATATCAATTAGGAATGTACCTATTCAATATCCAGTCAACCTCCCTTCCTCCTCCCCTTCCACACACAAACATAGACATCAGTACTTCGGTCCAAACAAAAGGCATAATAAATCTCTAATGGCAAATGACCTATTCTTTACCAAACTACAGGTGGAATTACATTTACCCATTTTTAAGTCTGCTCCCCAGCTTCCTACTATTTCGAGAATATTGCGGGTAGTGTGGTGTCACCTATTGTAATTCTTGTGCAAGTTCCCTTCTTCCCACCATCCTTTCTCGTCCACCTCAAGAGGAAACTAACTTACCACTAAAATGGTCCATCCTAAACTGGCGATGCAGGTGATGTCTCCGACATATTTTCCGTGTTTGTAGTAAAGCCTCTCAGGAATGTCCTTTTTCCTGTACACCGCCATATAGGGGTGGTTCAGCTCCTCGAGTAGAGCAAACACCTGGGTTGGGATGGGGTCAGGGAGAGAATGATGTTTCAAAGATGTGTTGTTTTGAGGGTAGAAAATATGGCACGTGATATTGGTGGCAGTGGTGTTGATTGGGTCAGTGGTAGAAGTGGTTTATGGAAGTAAAAGTGGTGCATAAAGTGGTAGTTGTATAATATGCAATGTTGTGTTATAGAAAGTAAAAAGCACATTATTGGAAGAATGTGGCAGCGGCGGGAACAGAGGCTCGTAACGAAAACTGCTCCAGAGAAAATATAAATTGAAAGAAGCAATGCGGAGATGATGTCCTCTTTTCACACACACAAAAGAAATGTGCTTACTAGTTATTTTCTTGTTATTACAATATGATCCTATGACTTTATTTTCATTTTATCTCTCTTCTTATGAGATTCTTAATGTTCATGGGATGTATAGATCGGTATGTTAGATCCGCCTAAATCGGAGATTGAAGACTGCGCTAATCATGTATGTAGATTACGTTCAGAGTAGCGTGATAATAGATCGATAAGGTTAATTAAGTTTTACAGTAATTTTACAATAGTCAAAACTATGGCCTCGTTTGCTATTTTGTTTTTCATAATTTGTTGCTCCCTGCTCATTATCGGGAAAGCGCGAATGAGATTTTGAACAAGATAATATTTATTGAAATTTAGATCGTCCGACCTTTAAAACTGATTTCATATTTTTAAAAAAATATTTACAAAGATATGCGTATTTTTCGCGATTAAAAAAACAACAACTGCCTGGTCTGATAATTCACAAAGCCGTGTAATGTTGCTTGTAGCTTGTCTTTCTCGTTCCCACGGGAAACTGGTCTCTGACTGAGATTTTACATTTTGATGGAAGCTACAGATTGTTCTCTTTTTCAGCTTGTTGTTTACGGTAAACCTGCAAGAATGTGGGTGAACTTTTTAGGGTTAAAAATGGCTCAACCTGTTGAAAATTTTGCGCGATCTATTAAAAAATATTGGCGCAATCTGTGCAGGGGCGAAGGCTGACTTTCTCAACAGGGTAATCATAGTTGAACATGATTGTCATACCCGTTCGTAGAGTTAAATTTGATGTTCACAGTATGATACTGTAACACAGAGTATGGACTTAAAAAATCCGTAGGCATCATCACAATTCCTGAAAAGCTACAACAAAAGTTTGAGTAGTTAGAAACAAGTTGGCTGAAAAGGTACAAAAGAAGTAGGCTACAGATTAGTTACAGGGCCAGGATCGCCAAAAATACATGTATATTATCACTTACCATGGTGTAATGGCTCCAAAAATTGTAGAATTTAGGTCCAATTAGGCTAGACCTAGCAGGTTCAGGCTAATAAACAAAACATTGGGAACACAACCTTGCAGGAAAAACCCATCCTGACCGTAGGGGAATGACAATCTGTCAATCTTTAAAAAGAATGACATTTGGTTGCTTGGGTAGCAGACTGACTAAAGGACAAACCGCTTTGAGCATAGGCTCAGCGACTCCCTCCCTCTCCCCCGTTTCCACCTCTAGCCAAATATCCAGATCTAAAACAAGAAGACACTAATTTTATAGAAAACGTAATTTTCAGGTCAAGTCTACACCATGAAGCCGAGTCCACCTCTTTGCCAATGGGTAGGCCTATGTGAGTATTGCCATCGTCAAACCTTGCCGGTTTTGAGAACGGGGGAGCCNCCATCGTCAGACCTTGCCGGTTTTGAGAACAGGGGGCCAACTGAATTACTTTTTCAAGAAGTTTTGTCATTCATGTTATTTCCCAAGAAGAATTTATGTTTATTTAATAAGTTTGTTTGTATGTTTCATAAAGTCAGAAACCTCCTTCATAAAAAAGTAAATCTACCCCAAGGTGCTTTCCCCAACCAAAGATTTTGGGAATCAGCTACATTGCACTATAAAATAGGCAACGTGGCAACACCAGCACTGGGCTTGTGAATGGAGGTATGTGTGTGGTGAAACTGTTCATGTGGCTTTCTGTAAGTGTGGATTCATTTCTAAACTGAGCGAAAAATAAAAGTGGTCGTAAACTTGTGACTGATGGCATGTCACTTGTCAGGAACAGTGTTAATTATTGTCGAATTATGAATTTCACTAAATGCTATAGAACAGTGTCTCGTTTTACCAATATGTTATTTTTGTTCCGCATCACATTAAACCGCAATAGGTGAAAGTGCCACAAATCAAGCGGAGACCTTGATTAGCAGCTCTTCTTTACTAGCCGGTGAAATTTCCTTGCTTTCATTGAGGTTTTTTTGTGAGGCCACTCCACATTTGGCTGTAGGGGTGTCCAGGTTCTTCTTTATCCCTATTAATCAGTGAATATAGCAGAGAAAATTTGAGGGGTATCAGGTTCTGAACGTAGGTCAAAGTAAGAATAGGCCTGACAAAGAGCAAATAAATAGGATTCGGCGGTGTTCTTGTTTAACTTGCCACGAAGGCCAACGTCGACCAACGGCATTTTCGGCTGGTAATCAGTGATTATTTGATTATATGGACCCTTCGCCCCTGAATCTGTGGCTGTTTTTTTTTCCAATCTAAATATCTTTTGTGCAATCTGCATACGCTGGCGTAAATAATGAGAAATGCCTGCGTCCTTACCACCTCTGCCAATCTAGCCAACTGTGCCTTGTCGAGTGGTCTTTGACCCGGTATTCCGATTTTAACAAACACAGTTCTGGCAAGTGGCGAAAGACCACCTCCAATAAGCTGGCCCCCTTGAGGCTCCGGGTAAAACTGTAGTCTCCTGGAGGGACCTGGAAGATGGAACCCCCGATAGGTGGGCATAGGCAAGTGCACATGTCCCGACTACCACCAAGGTCCACTTGAGAAGAAACCCTGCCACATAAAATTCTTGGTCCTACTGTAGTAGAACATAAGATACATACGGCATTGCATACCCCGCTCAAAGAACTTATAGAGGAATTGATAGCCCTTTTTGAGTCTGACACAAAGAACTCAGTGCCGAGAGACGGCATCTTGTAAA
This sequence comes from Ellobium chinense, assembly GCA_033807755.1. NCBI lineage: Eukaryota > Metazoa > Mollusca > Gastropoda > Ellobiida > Ellobiidae > Ellobium > Ellobium chinense. The sequence continues at coordinate 1,744,670 of JAWQUT010000055.1, forward strand.
GGCCCACCCGCTCACGGACGTAACGATCCACTGTCTTTTCAACAGTAGCCCTCGGAAGAAATTTAGGTAGTGTCAAACCAGTGGACAATGGTGGTAGGATCAGACACCGGTGAACCCTACCTGGATTTAAATCCTCTGTTGTGCAGTTTGACACAGTCTACCCCACATCAAGCCTCATAGCCTCACTCACACAACCCTGTCTCACCGTATAGCTTCTGGTCTGGATCAGCGGACAATCCACAGAGTTCCCAACATGCCATGATAACAAGAAAACACCAGCTCTAACTTCGCCCGGTCAAACAAAGTCCTTGCCAGGCAGTGGGCTCCCAGACTGCCCTGTGTGATAACTGTGCCACTGGAGCAAAAAGCAAACTGAAAACCAAAAGTGGAACGAAGGAAAGCATCTCTCAACCCACATTTGAGCTAAATATAATCCAGCTGAATATCTGTGAAATTATAGATTTTTAAAAAAGGCAGAATTGGCAAAAGTTCTCTCTGAACAAAAAGTCAAAATCTCTCTGCAGCTAGAAACCCTCCACACCAATGTAAGCATCCATATCACTGGATACATAACTGTAAAAACTGTAGAGAGCCGGTCATCTACATCAGAAATGATGTCGAAGCAGAAAATGTCAAATTTAAAAAATGAGACAGACATGGATCACATTACAGCATGACGTGAAAAATGGAAGTTCCTCATCTTTACAGTCTACCAGATGACACGACTGAGTTATCAAACACTGAAGAAACAACTTGCTGAAACACATTTACAGCAGGGGATTTTAAAGGCCGGTCTCATTTCTGGGTTACCAAAGACACAAACAAGTCTGGCAAGGTAATTTAAGACCTGTGTGCAGATCAGTCTAATGGTACTGCATGCCGACAGTTCCCGCCAACTAATTTTCAACGAGTCCCTAGAACTACCCATCGATCTGACCTTGCAGTTGTATCGGCAGATCTTAAAAGCCGTTGCAATACATATATCTTGTGGGACATCTCAGGTGACCACTTGGCTATTCTCACAATGATGATATAAGAAAAGAAGAACATCTTGAAAGAGAGGCCCGCCGGAATTTTAAGAAGGCAAATTGGATAAGGGACTGTCAACCAATTGACAACCTCCTGCAAGAATATCAGCTCCTCGTGGAGAAACATAACATCATCACAGATGCACTACTGAAAAAAAGTAAGAAATTCTCTTACTCGGAGAGCGAGGCAAGAAAGATCTTCAGAGGAAGATGTCCCCCTCTAACAAGTTTTTCGACCCTTTGACTTGCTGACACTCTAAAGGGGCCGGGCCACACTTGGGTCATGACTCCCAAGTGTCCTGATGATTGATTTTTTTTCTCCCTTAGGGAGGGATTTGAACTCACAATCTCTAGTTTCTTAATTTCTCGCTTCACATTATCTCTGCCGCCATGAAGCCAAAGTGAAAGTTGCATTTTAGGTATATTTAAACTTAGTGTGCAACATTTTACTGTTCGCTAACTTTTGGTCCATGTCCAGACTAAGTTCTTTTTCGCAGTCTCTGCCTAATCCTATGGAGAACGTGATCGCGCCCGTCCTCGTATTCCGAGCAACTTGAGCAGATCATAGACTGAGGTGCTCACCATACCCCTTGCCCCTACTTCCATAACTATTATTCTAGTCGCTGTTCCTGCTCTTCTTCGTTCGAGAACAAGGTCACTGTACTTGATAGTTTTGTACGCATGGTGCTTGTCCATACTGGACTCAAACGGCACTGCCATTTCAAACAGCAGCATCTGCTGTGTGCTTGATGAATGCATGACGATGTCTGGTCGCATATTAGTTGTGTGGATTGCCTCAGGTTAGGACAGCCTGGCAAATCCACTGCTATTTCTCAGTCATCCATACTATCCAATATTGTTGCCACCGGAGGGCTGGCGGGTTTGGTGGCGGACTTGCTGACAGTTGCCTGCCCCGCACTCAGGAAGTACCCTGGGACAAACTTGGCTACTAGTTTCGTATTTGCCTCTTGTCTGGCCTTGTCAACAGCCTCAGCTAACACCCACAGAACTCTATTGTGGCGCCACGTGTACCGCCCTTGTGCTAGTGACACTTTGCAAGCTGATATCACATGCATCAAGGTTTGCTCTCCATTGCAGTGTGGGCAACTAGCAGTGTTCTTTCCCCATTTCTTTAGGTTTGCGCCAGTAGGTAAGAGGTCGTACACTGACCCGATGATTAAGCTTTATAATGGTGGTGCCATGTGCTATATGTCGTTCCAAGTCAGATATCTTTGCAGCGCATTCTATCATATCGTCCATTGTCCTTGCTGGACCTCTTGCATCGCTTTTTGGACTCTATATCTCTGATTTCTCGGATGACCATATCTTTGCGCTCCTTTTGGTTTGCCCTGGGCCACCACTAAATGCCACCATGGCCAAATCCTCTTCTGTTGGTTTGTGTATAGTTGATTACATCTTTCAGCCGTGTCGACTGTTGCACCGACTTTCCACTACCTTCCTGCCTTCAACGTGGGTTGGACAGACCAAGCCGATGCCCCTGATGATGCCTGGAGCATCATTGCAAGTCTGGATTTCTCAGCTTCATATTCTTAAAGTACGATTTCAATGGAAGTGCTAGTTTGGCACTTTTGCAGTAGAGGGCTTTGTTTGTCAAATATGGTGGCACTCTTTTTTTTAATTGCCTCTACAGTACTTGCGCTTATTCCGTTGACAAGCAGAGGCCATAGTAGCTTTGGTATCAGACTGGAGGCACCAAAATCTGAACTTACCAATAAGCCCATACCTGTCAATACGCAGCCCATCTACTACCAGGTTCTTAGTATACTGGACAGTACTAGTATTCCAAATGGTAGCATCCTAAAGCCTGCCAAGGCTTTTAACTGATTCTTCGCCGACTTTTACTATTCGTTGGTCTGCCAGCTAGCTTCCCTTTCTTCAATGTCAGCTCCCGGATTTCTTAGGCTTGAATCTTAAGCGGCACCACGTGATCAGTTCGCCTACACGTCTAACATTTTCCTTGCTTCACTCTCTTTTGAGGTCAGGATAGTTGTACGCTTTTAGTGGTGACATATAACATCAATGTCCTAGGTCGGGGCCATTCCCTGCGCTCTCTGCAGCTTTCAGTATTACTTGCATGCCCAGCACAAATAATATTGGGGAAAACGGAATATGTCATGGCAATACCCACCCTGTAGATCAGTCCATCGCGTTGTGTATTCTTTGGTGGAAAATCTCATCTGGAAGTCAGTAAAGTAAATCCGCAGCATGATTCTTATTGGCTCTAGGAATGGCACATTTCCAACGCCCGCCGTGGCATATGATGTGGTACTGAACCATAAGCATTTGCGAAATCCAGCCAGATGACTTATCGATCCAGCTTCTGCGTCTTAGCCCTCTGGATGGCTTCCTAGATCATAGTAACATGTTCTATGCGTCCCGGATCTCCTGGTACACCTCTTTGTACAGTAGTATCGACGTATCCATTCCCCATCAGATAGGCTGTCAGTCTAGAACGTTATCACAAAGAGTCTTTCCTTGCTTGCTGAGGACCGATATGGGTTTTAACTGGCCAATTTCTGAGGAATTTTGTTCTTTCGGGTTGTATATGCCGTTCATCTTCCACCATTCCTTGCTCATATGCAGCTGCTCCCATGCTTGCTTTAGTAGGCTGTGCAGTAGCTTGAGTACTCATGGGCATCTCTTGTGAACCACATAGGGAACTCGATTGGGACCTGAGGCCGAATTGCATCGTGCCTTATGCACGATCCTAAATATTTCCTTTAGACTGGGAGGGTCGATGTCAAATTTAATTCCTGGTTTTCTAGGCCATATAAGCCCTATCATGTGGTCGAGTGGCGTGTCCTGTTTGTCGTCAGAATATGTTTTCCTCAAATGCTCCTCTAGCGCTGCTTTATTTGTCATCAGCGTACCTAAACGTGGTTGCTCGAGCAGTTCGCTGGCAAACTTGAACGGCTCCCTGAAGAATTCCTCTCCTGTTTTTCGTGCATGCCTTTTCTTCTTCCATCGCCTTTCTGCTTTGCAGAGATCACTGTGCTGTTCTTTAAGGTGTTTCCATACCTGATGTAGTCTCTCCTTGTCCTCTTCACTTGCTTTCTTGAACTGCTTCCGCGCATGGTTGTTTTGCTTGCGGAGTGTCTCGGTCTTTTGCTGACAACGTCGCCGAATACTTCCAGCTTTGCTCCAGCGCAGCCTGTTTAAAGTGCTTGTCCAGCTCTTTGGACATTGTTTTCTCCGGTCTTTCCATGATGTTGCGAAATCGATTCTTACCTCGTCCATGAAGTCTAGGAGCTCCTGGTCACTTGACTAAGCCTGAATCTTCTCGGCACTGTGAATTGCATCCTGGCTGAGATCTTCTGAAGTCTGATCTGTCGCAATAGAGCGCTATTGGTCAACTGAAGGGGGCTCGCACACCCCATTTTCGTGCGGTGAATCTTCATGCCACGCTGTGTGGAGAATTTCCTATCACAGACACATGGATACTCCATCCGCTGTTCCACACTTATAGTCCTCTGGAGAGTTCGAGTGGTAACGTTAGGTCGCCTGTGGATTCATCATTCTTTCCCTACCCCCCACCCTACCACCCCCGCTCGGTGACTCCTGCGGATATTATCTATTATCGGGACTTGCAGCGAGATGTGACGGTTCACGCCAGGTCTGGTCTTTCCCAACGTTACCTGTCTCTCCAGTTGTGAGCTGTCTCAGCATTCCAAGAGGGAACAGAAGAAAAAAGCCCATTCTGGAATAAATACCTGAAGGAAATTGTGTATAGAAAAAAAAAAAGCTAGAAAAAAACAAACACTAGAGACAGGGCGTACCTCTGAAAATACATGGCATATACCCAAGCTGCAGCACTGTGTAAACTTCTAACAAAGAAAGCCAAGAGGCAGGAATGGACTAATCCATACGTAGATATCGATATTCGAAAGGATGGCAACGAAGCCTAGAATCTTGTACAATATCTGTCGGCGCTCAGCGAAATGTTAAGCCTACAGCCCTTTCAACAGCTAACAGTACTTCTCATGGAAATACCAATAAGGCAGAATTGTTTAACAAGCATTTTACCAGTTTTATAAACTCATGAGGAGAAGCACATATCACACGGCACTCCTAAAAATCTTCAAAGCAAAGAAAAACAATTACACCCGCGAGCAGAAATACCTTTTTTGAAGACAGGTTTACAAGAGCTGAACTGAAAGTAGCACTCATGCAATTAAAAGTCAAGAAGTCACCAGACCCTGATGGCATATTCGGGGACATGCTTATCAACCTGGGAGACAAGGGGAAAGAACGTCTTCTGCATCCCATAAACGAAACTCGGATTCAGGGCAAGATCCCCAGAATCTGAAAAATTGCCACCACCATCCTCAAGAAAGGACAGGCACCAAACGACCCAAGGACCTATCGTCCCATCTTACTCACAATGTATTGGGAAATAAGCAGGAAAATGGTTAATCCACTAGTGGCTTGAAAACTCTTGTAAACCATGTGCTGACCAAGCGGGGTTTAGGAACAACACTCGCACAGATGACCAAATAATCAGACTAGTTCAGAAGATCCAGGATGGATTTCGGAACAGTCCACAAACAACAGCCATTTTATCATTTTCCTACAAGCAGACATTAGAGTCTGGTGTAAAGGGCTTCTTCTGAAAATGTGAAATCGGAGGATTAAATTCTTCCTAAGAGACTTATGCAAAAAAGAGTAAACACTTAACGGATACACACTGAGCTGCACTCAGTCTAATCTTGAATTTTCAATAATGACTTATTTCAGGTCAGAGAAACCAATGTTCACTGACGATGTTGTCTTGTGGTACAGCCACAACTACTTTGAGCAAAGCCAAAAGATGCCTCAATGAAAACCTCCATATTCTGAATCTCCACTGCAAAATTTCTGTAAACTCTAACAAAACAGTGTTCATGCAGCCACAAGCTAACTAACCAGAAACTAAACCTAAACTTTGGAGACAGAAGTCCCGAAAAGGGGGATGATCCAGTGTACCAGAAAGAACAAGTGGATAGCTAGCTCAATCGATATAAACACATGGACAACCAGAAGATGAAAGCAACATGACGATTAAATGTCGTTTAACAGCGGGCTAGTACAAACTGCGGTGCTGAAAATAAAATCACAAAGAGGAATCTACATGTCCTTAGGTTTTGTACTCTCCATCTCAAAGTCAACCTAACAGGCCTTGAATATGAGAAAGATGGAAATTCTGAAATGTCTCAAATTGAGTGTGCATTTAGATCAACTCGTTACAATGTTCAATGTCAGAGTTGTGCTGCGGTGGATCCCAGGTCATTCTGGAATCCACAGAAACAAAAAAGCGACAATCCGGCTGAGCTAAGAGGAATCTACTTAGGTTTTGTTCCCCCCCCCCCCTTCCCTCATACCTAGTACTTCAAAACATATGCAGCAGGACGACACAGGAGAAACGGGACAGAGTACAAAGCCAGACTCTCTGCCTTATTTGTGGATGATTGAGATCCCCAGCTCTGGCAGCCTGTGAAAAACAAACAAATGTTCAATCTTTCCTCCTGCAGAGACATAAGAAAGCTTTAGAAATGTATGAGATATACAAATGTCTTAACAGAGAACATCCAAACCGAAAGATTATTGACAGCTGGCATGAAAAGAAACAATTCCAACAAAGATCGGTTGTCCACACTGCCACTGACCTGCAAAACCCATCACCAGTCCGACGAAAGACAGGAAATGACACGTGGATAACTGCAGACAAACAAATAATTGCCCCTGAAACCTTAGATCAGACTGAATCTGTCCAACAGCCAAATCAACAAGAGTTCAGACCCAAATAAAATTCTGAAGTTAGTAATTCTTGAGACCATCGACAGCTAGCCAAATGACTGGATCCGTATCTACTTCGATGGATCTGCCTCAGTAAATGCAGGATATGGCATATGGATAAAGTACCCCGTTTGTCCAACAGAGGAACTACAGAATCTCTGTGGATCTGTCTATTCAAACTACCAGACCGAAGAAAAAGCAATAAACAGATCACTCTGCCGCCTGATACTGTCTTCTCAGACAACTAGACATTAAGAAATAACACTGTACTATTTTCCGATTCAAAGTTAACCTTATAGGCCCTTAAATATATGAGAAAGACAAGATAAGATAAGATACAATTTTATTGTCTTCAATGACACATTGTCTTGTTTACCTATACACTTAATGTCTTAGTCTCAGTCCAATGCACGCGTCTGAACACACAGACACACAGACACACACACAGACACACACACAGACATACAGACACACACACACACACACACACACACACA
>JAWQUT010000055.1:1752005-1764835 GCA_033807755.1 Ellobium chinense
ACACACACACACACACACACACACACACACACACACACACACGCGCGCGCGCGCGCGCGCGCCCGCACATTTCGTCCAAAGAAATACCATAGCAAACGAACAGGTGATGGCAGGAATGAATGGCGGTATCTCTTTTGATTGGTCTCACTAGGTCTGTTGGTTCTGAGATGTTAATTTAGGGCGTTGGGGGATGGGTGGATTCTTTCAAGGTATACTTTATTTTCTGAGTGCATGTGGTCAAACTTGAAAACAGTTCGGAATAAGAAATACATTCGTTTATTGATCTTACTGTGGACAAAAAGATGCGTGGTTATGCCAATTCAGCTGGTTATGGACAGTAACTCCCAAGTATTTATATGATGTTATAAAGATGGAAATGCAGAGATATCTCAAAACTGAGTGCGTGTTTAGATCAACTCGTTACAATGTTTGGAGTTGTGCTGCAGTGGATCCCAAGTCAATCTGGAATCTATAGACACAAAAAGCCGACAACCTGGTCAAGGTAAGGACCACCTTACCAAGCCAACAATACCTGCAGACTTTGTCACTGCAAGATCAATCGTTCTTTCTAACTTTAGAGAAGAATGGTTGAACATTTGGGCCAGAGGAACAACACGGGGTGTGATATATGAACATATGAGCAAATCACATCCATCAGACAGCATAAATGTATTAGAAAGAAAAGAACGAGATGCCAGATTCCGCCTATGCAAGCATCATATTCACTGAATCATCACTTTTAGTGGGGTGAACCCTCCACGTTTATCAATAAGCCCCCTGTGCTCGTGCCACCATGTCTTCTCGGGCTTGAACAATTTATGGCATTATTTTTCTAAGAACACTTTAAATCCCGAAAAAATGTCGACAGGAAAAAAACAAAAGGAAAAAGTTCAAATCAACTCTGATGTGAGGTAACGATCAAGATAAAGAAAGAGAGTTTGCATAATGAAATCTTAGCCAATGCGGTAAACTACAATATCCCTAGTTGAGAAATTTAACTAGAGTATTGGGAGTTGTGGTGGTTAGAGTTCATAGGTGTGTGAAGTTTGTGAAATGTTCCAACTAGTGAAGTTTTCGAGTTAAAGGGATTCGCTCAGAAATTCGAGGTTGTGAGGCAACATTTTACAATCTCGGTTTGGACACTATATGGGCTTGAATTTCGGAACGTATCCCCAAATACTAAAAAAATTACTATATAAGATCACGTCACGAATTCAAAAATCCCGCGAAATTCAGTGATACCGCTCAGAAATTTAAACTCATTTGACATTTTGTAATGTTGTTTCTTTTCTTTATCCCATCAGAGCTTACTTTTTCCACTTGACTACTTTTTTCCCGTAACCCATGAAGCATCCACAAGGTTGTTTTCCACCTGTCAAGCCATTCTGGCTGTTGGGCGTTATCAGGAAAAGTCACTTGCGAGGCCAAAAAAAAAGCTATAACCTACAGTGAATTAACTGCCTTTTATGGCCGTGACAAGAAAAATACATTATTTTATTTATTTCAAAAGCCGTATTAGACTTCAAAGTCTACATATAAATAAAATCTCTTTGAAGGTCAAATGCACCACAATGCAAATAGTCACTCTGCATGTCTATAACTATTTTCGTAAAAGTCACAAGATCTGAACCCCTCACAGTCAGTCCACCATGCGCTGGAAAAGAGCCATTCAAGCAAAAAAAAAAAGTCAAACATGAAAGAAAAATTAATTGAGAGTTAACAGGACCCTGTGAATCATCTCTGCACGTAACATTAAGATCATGTAAGCCTATGTATTCATGGCTAATAGCCCAAGTTTCGGTGTCTTGTTTGTATGTGTCTTTGTTGGCCTTTTCTCTTCACGTAAGATTTGACAATTTTCATTTCTCCGTTTGTAAGGATCACGGATACGCCCTGGTAGATTTTTTCCCCTACTTTTGAGTCAAACGTATATATTGTAATCCTCCCTATTGTTTAAAATAATGGTAACACAACCCAATTTGCTAAGATTAAAGACGGTATTTCAAATGAAATTCCAGATGAAAGAAAATCTGTAAGATCCCTAACAAAGTGTAAGTCATGCAAGTTAAAGCGGAATCTAACAGAAGTTTTTTGGGTAATTTGACGAATGGCTCGCGCACAGGAAAGATTACGGACTATAACACTCTCGGGTTTACCAAACGAATTTGGCGTCACCAGATGATCGGCCTCCACCACTTGCTATGTTGTCGCGGATAATGTATCGTCACGAAACTTTCGTTTCCGGTTTTGTCGTTTCATGCATGGCACTTATGTTGCCACCTACTTCACCTGTGTGAATACAAAATTTAAAAAGTATATTATAAATTCACAAAATAATATTTCCTTACTCTATCCTCTTTTTCCTTGTCAGCCACATAGATGCTGACAATTGCCCCAGCCTCCATGATGGCGACAAAAAGGTCGGGTTCACTTAGGAGCACGCGGGTCAAGTTGATGGTTCGTTCCAGCCTAATGGAGGTCATCCCGTGATCAGACATCAGAATGAGATTTATCTGCAAAGAGAACTGTCATGATTTGGAGTTTGATCCTCTCAGTCACCTCATATCAAAGTTTCGTCATATAGAATGCTGGCCAAATACTTTCACAATTTCTTGAAGATGACTTCCAAAATGTGAACTACCTTACAGAAGTAAATTCTAACAAGACTCAATGGCCCTAGCTAAGCAGCAAACTGATACACTTTTCTATCAATACAAGATTTGATAACACCAAAGTCAATTGATTTGAGAGTAATACGAATATTGAGATGCAGGGGGGGAAGGGAGAAATGACAGAGAAGAACAAGGAGGAGGCAAGGTAACATCAGCCGGACAGATCTGTCTCAGCTTTTGTTTCAGGGTTGCCAGACTTTTTTCGAGCCGGAGCCAAACCCGCCCATAGAAAAAGGGCCAACAAGAGCCAAATCATATCTGGAAAAGGGCAACTGGGGTTCAGATTTGATATAAGGCAGGAAATTTATCACGATCTGTCGATGCCCTGGATTTACATAGGTATTACAATTAACAGCATATCTCAGAATAAGATCAGGACCGGTTGCCATATGAAAAGTCTGGGATTTCGTCTGATTCGTGATAATCGCGCCAACTACGACAGAAGTCCAGTCACTTGAAATGCTACATAAATTGAACGCAGTAGACAGCAGTTTTTGGCTCCAAGAGGGTCGGATCTGGTAGTCATGCTTTGTTTGTTTTTCTCTGTCTAGACTCAAAATATTGCACACAATTTTCTTTAAAAAAGGCTGAAGCTAGTGTTAAAATATTCTAAAATTTCTTTTCGCTTGGTATTCTTTCTCCGGGGAGGATTTCCCACGCCACCCACTCCTTCCCCTCTCCCTCCTCTACCCCCTCCCCCCCCTCCNCCCTCCCCCACCAAAACTGCCTGTAATCTTGCAAATTCACATTAGCAAATTTATTTTAAGTTGACTTTTGAAGTATCGTAGACATGAACCATCTGGAACTCGGATGAAATTTGTAAAGATAATATGTATGGGCCAAAGGCCTAAAACGTGCCTTAGAGTGAAAAGCAGAAATGATTAGGTGGATCCAACTTGTGTAAATCTTACGTTTAGTCAAGAAATAAAAAAAAATCTTTACAAAAATGCTAAAAATTAAAAGTAATAAACAAAGTAATAAACATTATGATGGTGTTCCAGGTCCAGATCCGTTTCTCATTATCACCGTAGTCCTGAGCTCCCACTGCTGTAGATAAAGCAGACTATAAATTATGTGATTACCTGTAGTAGAAGTAGTAATAATGGTAGTGGTAGTAGTAGTAGTAGTAGTAGTAATAGTAGCAGTAGTAGTAGTAGTTGTAGTAACAGCAGCAGCAGCAGCAGTACTGTAGTAGTAATAGTAGTAGCAGTAGTAGTAGTAATAGTGTTATGTGAATCTGGCTGACAATCTTTGAGATACGAGAAATATTAACAGGTAAATTGTACGAAAACTATTGTTCGAATGTAGGGCCTATACAATTTTTGCACAGATTTATAGAGCTTGGATTTATGGATCTTACAAAGAACTTCGAATGATGTAATAAAATATTTTTGCACCAAAATTATGATGCATCAAAGTGGCTCTAGGGGGACAACACCTAACACAATGCGGCCGTCTGAACTCTTAGCTGCAGGCAAAAATTCTAGCCCTGTCACAGAACCTTCAAAAGAAGTGAGTGCCGCAGACCTTCTATCACTGGAGGAAGTCTCCAGTTAAAATCTAGAGCCTACCTACAGCGTATAGTCATTGGAACATGTGATGTAAACTTGTCGTAAGTGTAAAGTATCACATCGTCGAGACACAAAGAGAAAACCAGGAGTGTGTTGTCTTGTTGCAAAGTAGTGGAGAAATTAGATCACACTTTTGTGCAAGGATACCAAAATCATGTACCTTTTTATCATCTTTAAAGCCACCTAGCTGGTCGAGTAGTTTCCCTAGCTCGCTGTCTAGATTCTTGATGGTATCGGCCAGCTGGGTAGACTGTGGACCGTACTGGTGTCCCACATAATCCGGTTGCTCATGGTAAACAGCTGGAAAGTGATGGAAATATTATGTAAGGCTTGGTGTTATGACAGACCGCCTCCGGCCAGAAAGCGCCTTCGACTTCAAACGTTCATTGAAACGATTACAGAAAAAAACGAAAAGTATGGCTTCAGCCTGAAACAGATAACATTTACTAATTACTGACGGTCAACAGAAACGAAAATCGACCATGAAAAATACACTGTCAATATGAAAAAGGAAGGAGAAACTATTTTGTTAGTACAGTATATGATAAGCTGTGTTCACTGTGCGCTGTGACTTTTCTTAAAAACGTTTCTTTTACCGCTACATAAAGGCAAAAAGCACTCTTTGCTTCTCATATTATCTATCTCTGGTGAAGTTCAAATCCTGCGTGCAAAAACTGGATTTATTTCTAAAAATGCGTCGTCAAAATGATGTGCATCGATACAACATTACAGAACCGGTAACACTGTTTATTTGAACAAAATACAAAGCTTATAAAGAAATCTCTAAGTCTTTGAAACTATACTCTCCTTGGCAAGCTTTATGAAGCACCCCGGAGTCCACCTTTATTCACCTGATGCTCAGTTAAGTCTAGTGGGCAAAGATAAAACCCCGAGAAAAGCACCAGTTTGTTTATCAAATTTTCAAGCTGACGAAACGATAGGATGCTCATTCTGATTCATAACAGTGACGGGGAAATCCTCCAAACTGCCGAAAACAATCTACGACGTACTACATTATTATCACAGTAGCATCCGGAATCAGTCTCCATGGCTAAGAGAAATAGAATGTTCCTTGAGTAAGCTATGAATGACTAATATATAGTTAAGCTAAGGATAGGCACCTGTGTCTAAAATGTAAAGACTACGATACAAAGACATTTAAAAGATCAAGTAATACAAAAGTGGCGAAGTGAACTGCATTGCTGAGACAAAGCGTGATTTTAATGAGTCAGACAGACTGTATTCGAAATGTATTTAGATTCGAATGCCACAGAAATTACAGCGTGATCTAACATGTCCTAGATCAAATTACTAGTTAAAAACGGGAGATAGAAAAACAGACCTGTTTAGGACACAAAATGTAATGTGTATGTCAAATTGATAATGTCATTGGCGATGAATTTCAGGCACTCCATGCACTAGGAACTAATCAAAGGAAATGCATTTCGAAATATTACTCTAAATGACTAAATATGTCTTAAAGAAGAATTTCAAGTCAAACAATACATACTTGAAAACATGTTTAGATTTAGATTCATTGTGTGTGTGTGTGTGTGTGTGTGTGTGTGTGTGTGTGTGTGTGTGTGTGTGCGTGTGTGCGTGCGTGCGTGCGTGCGTGCGTGCGTGTGAGAGAGAGAGAGAGAGAGAGAGAGAGAGAGAGAGAGAGAGAAAGATCTTTACGCCAAGCACACCCCAAGGCAGAATTTTCAGCGTCCAAATGTCAAATTACCAATCAATCTGCAGCAGTGAGTAGCACGGCATTTCAAGAATCTTAGAAAAATTTTAAGAAGTTTTTTTTTATTTTTAGGGGTTGCTGATGTTTAGATTTATTGCAAAAAAAAAAGAAAAAAAATCAACTTTAAGCGTCTATTTCACCATGGGAAGCAGAGAAACCTGTTTCGGCTCATCTCTCCAGACGAGATAACTCGTAAATAGCACATATTCAAGACACATGTGGATGATTCGGTTTGATCATGGTTATTTCGTCCTTTTTTTTCCTTTTGAGTACACCTCAGAGTTTCCTCTATGAAACCAGAAATTTATGAAGGATTAGGTGCCAACTTATCTCAACAAGATCGACACTTTCTCGATCCAGCTGCCACATGAACCAGGGGCGAAGGGTCCATATAATCAAATAATCACTGATTACCAGCCGAAAATGCCGTTGGTCGACCTTGGCCTTCGTGGCAAGTTAAACAAGAACACCGCCGATATCCTATTTATTTGCTCTTTGTCAGGCCTATTCTTACTTTGACCTACGTTCAGAACCTGATACCCCTCCAAGTTTCTCTNGTTTGTCCGAAGATGTTAGTCAGTCTGCTACCCAAGCAACCAAAGGTCATTCTTTTTAAAGCTTGACGGATTGTCACTCCCCTACGGTCTGGATGGGTTTTTCCTGCAAGGTCGTGTTTCCAATGTTTTGTTTATTAGTCTAGGCCTGCTAGGTCTAGCCTAATTGGACCTAAATTCTACAATTTTTGGAGCCATTACATCTTGGTGAGTGATAATATGCATGTATTTTTGTGCGATCCTGGCCCTGTAACTGATCTGTACTTTTTGGTGCCTTTTCAGCCTACCTGTTTCTAACTACTCAAACTTTTGTTGTGGCTTTTCAGGAATTGCGATGATGCCTACGGATTTTTTAAGTCCATACTTTGTGTTACAGTATCATACTGTGAACATCAAATGTGACTCCACGAACGGATATTATAGCATTTTCGACTGATACCGCATAAGTGACTATAAGTGACAATCATGTTCAACTATGATTACCCTGTTGAGAAAGCCAGCCTTCGCCCCTGACATGAACTTGAGCCCTTCGACCATTCGAAATAACCATGATAATTTTGGTGAACGGGATAGACACAAAAATAGGGAGATAACGGTATTAGGGGAAGGTCAATTCAAAATTATATTCAAAATTATTTACAGTAATACATAGTCTAGTGTTTGTTTGTTTACTTTTTTGACGGGAACATACTTTGTTTGTTACACTTTATTTAATACACCCGTCTGCTGTCATCCCCGCTTGTTTCAAAATTATATTTTAGTTGTGGACAAACCTCTCCCAGCATTCTCCAGAAAATGGCCCAAACCTTTATCTGTTCAGGGCTAGGGAAATAAAAGATAGAGGAGGAATAACAATAACAGAATACTTCACAAATGATCCGCATGAAATAATGAAATAAAGAAGAAATAAAATACAGACACTTCTTCACCTGCAAAGTTAGCAGTGCCATTAGTCAGCAAGTTAACACTCTCCTGAATAGCGTGCTTGAAGTCCTCCAGAGTTGGCACCCCGTCATACTTGTCACAGAACGTTGGGTCCGTTCCAAGAATGGTGACTTCGCACCCCGGCCAGAAGTACATATAGACAGTTCTGCCCTGCGTATTGTATATGATATGATATCTCTATAAATTTGTATCGAAGCAAGGCTGCTTAAGGAACAATTATCACTTTATTATTTCTCGGGCAGGCAAGATCACTCAAGATTTTCTCAGCTACTTTGGAAGCATACTTTGACGCTGTCATTTTACAGATGGACACAAGCAGTAAGATGATTGCCCTCTATGCCTAAACAGGAGACCTCATTATTGATTGGTGAGCATAGGAAAATATGAATGAAAATATTTCCCATTATATTATGATTATGGTGGGAAGCTATTATGAGTGCCTATGGCACTTTATTATATCCAACATATTTTTTCCAGTATTTTTTTCCCAATTAAGAGAGTAAAATAGACTAAAGATCTTAGCCTTTTTCATGTACCCAAAATCAGGCAGGGTTGTTAATTGCGATTACTTGTAATTGCGCTACAAATTATCGCTACCTCTTTTGTGCAGCGGGTGGAGTTGCTAGTTACTTATCTATGTTTTAACATAGTAGCGACTTTGTAGTTAACTGCCAAAACAAAAAAAAATGGTAATGAGTACTTCTAATTTTCGTTCCTTTTTTATTTTAATCGTTGAAAGATATGTTCTTGATAATGTACTTTCTCATTCACACTGTTTCTTTGTCCATGATCGCGGTCACTATCCCTGGTCAGCGCTCTTTGTCTAGCGACATTCGCGTGTTCCGATCAGTCTATTTAGCTTTCACAGGATAGGTGATACTTTCAACTCTGCACGACCATCAGAGAATCAATTCACTTTCATTGGCCACTGTCAAAAGCAATGTACTATTAATGTTTTTTCTCTGGTTTTAGTCAACAGAGATGTCCTGATCAAAAATCTGTTTAGTACTGCCTCTAACTGTTGAGCATTTTTTTTTCTATGGCCATTTATGTATTTATGTATCAAGTGCTAAAGCATCGGTGCGAGTACAAAAGATACGTATTTCTATCCTTTGATGTAAGAACTACACCAAGCGAATTTTTCAATCGATTTATGAAAATACCTCGTGAGCATATACATACAGTCTGCTGCCACCGCACATGTTAAATATTAACATTTGTAATACATTCGTATATGTGGCATTGCCACCGATACATTTTACTTTAGATATTGATACCACTTCATTCTGAACGGCTCTCACAAATAGTTTGGTTCCTTTGGGATAATATGTCAAAGTTATCACCTCGTGTCATATACTTTCAACAAATTTTAGTCCAAAATCTTCCCGCATCGTTTCCCCACCTAATGGAGAAAGGGACCTATTGACTTACTATGGACTAGACTATTTGTTGAATGCGTAATATTTCGAGACTTTCAAAAAAATACTTTAAACTTGGCAATGCATACTCACTGTTTATTGTGGGTGTAGTGTGAAGGGGAGATGCATCCTTGTATATCTTTATTTAATTTGGAGGGAGGGGCTTGGATTGAGGATACAGTCGCGGTGTGTCATCGCTGGTTTGTTATAAACTTGCGTTGATGGCAAAAGTTTATAGACAGAAAGAAAGACGAATAGCACGTAATAACAATACAGAATAAAATACATTAAGATGGGCTTATTTTCCTTTTCCACATTCCATGAAAAGTAACATACCCTCTCATACTCTCTTAAATTAGTTTCGTGAAATTTGGCTTAGGTCATTATTTCAGTATCTTTCAACGTGTGATTCCTGCACTGTAATGATTCTGATTCATGATGGTGGGTGTAGTGATGGTTTTGATGGTGGTGACTAAAACGTGATAATAGTGGCAGAGCGAAAATGGAAATGACACGCGCCATAAACTAAGCAAGACCAGACTGTCGGGAAAGGTTTTCGTACTTGTTACATCAGAAATATAAAATTGTGAGCAGTTAGCAGATGATCCGGACACATAATCGAGAAGCAGTTTTCATGGTGCTTGTTCGCATTATGGAAGACAACATGAATACATGTAAGCACTTGCGTTCCAGATTTTATCTCACTGGAAATGGCGGCACACAAACTGGGTTTTTCTTAATGGTCACATACTCAGTAGTGACTGACTGGCATCAGACGATTTCTTGAACAGGACATCCTTGCTGACTAAAATAGTTACATAAAAAAAAAAATGGTCACTGGTACATGTGGTTCCCTACTTTCAGATTCTGATCATAAATCTATGTAGCCGGCAACTTGACTGATAAGCAAAGACGCATTCACTTCTCCCCTCCCCCAACACCAACTAATAACCTCGCTTTGCCAAGTTTGCAATGTTTTTTAAGCACTTCTGTGGGGAGCTTAATTTCTAACACCTGGTACTGTACATCCAGGTAAAACAGTCCCTACTTCCGGGTTCTGGAAATAAACCAATGTAGCGGGCAACTGGACTAATATATGTGTGTGTGTGTGTGTGTGTGTGTGTGTGTGTGTTTTATTTCACTGTGATTAAAGCATGGCAACTAGGTCTAGGTCAATGGAACTCGCTGCAATCATGAATAATAGCCTATCTTTCTGCAAATGTGCCCAAAATTTCATTCCGTTTCTTTTCTCTTGAAAAACAACCAACATTGTTTATGCGTAAATGAATTGAAAAGTTACTTTCATTGCCACCAGCAACCAGACCTGTTTCACCGCAGTGACCCATAGAGGTTCACCTCCGTCCCATTTTAATGAATCTTAATTACTTTCAATTTTTAAAACTAATCTACTTGAATTCAGTTACTCATTAGAAGTAGTTTTAAAACTCTGCTTAAAGCTACACTAGACGGGCATTTTTCCTTTATCATCTCTAGCCTTCGTTTCTTACATTTTCTCTTTTCCTCCTTTTTCCCTCGTACAAAAGTCCTGGGAAGGCCCCCTTACTGCCACAAAACTTCCTCCACCCCTCTGATCTCGAAAAAGCTGGGATTATCAACACAACTACTGTTACTATTACTACGGGCCACAGGAATACTGTAGCACTAACAACACTACATCTCTATTACTTTCACTATTAGTACCAGCATCACTGTTGTTGTAATCACCGTCACTAAAAGTTCACCGTCATTTCTTATTGTCATACCAACAGGCAAAAGGAAAAAAAATGATGTTAATGGACTAGACCAGCCAACAGCAACCAGACCTGTTTCACCGCAGTGACCCATAGAGGTTCACCTCCGTCCCACCAGTGCGGGTGGAACTGTGCTTGGTTTGTTCCGATCAAGAAGGATTCATTCCTACGGGCGTCGTACATGTAGTTACCTGTCATGCCATGGCTCTCAGGATGCAACCCTGAAATCAATCGATCAACCTATCAATCAAGCAACAAAAATTAATCCATTGGTCATTCATCCGGTCAGTCATTTATATACTATGCGAACTTACATCTTTCCAACCTCCCTTGATTTTCCTCCTCTCTCATTCTTTCGTATCCTTCTTCATCTGTCTGTCTATCTGTCTGTCCGTCTGTCTGTCCGTCCGTCCGTCCGTCCGTCCGTCCGTCTGTCTGTCTGTCTGTCTGTCTGTCTGTCTGTCTGTCTGTCTGTCTGTCTGTCTGTCTGTCCATCCAATCATTCAGCCAAATTATCACAAATACTCTATACTCTAAGAAAGGACCGGGGCCGTGGCACACTATTTTCGAATGCAATAAGCTCCGCAGTCACTCTACGTAACATAAGTTTCAGTCGGAATCACCAACCTGCATGAAATTCGACAGAGCAGGTTTAGCTCAATATCTGCTCACTGAAGGCACAAGATTTCAGTCCAAGGAGGCACTACACATTCCAAAGGATGTATAGTGATGTGCTTAACATGGTGTGCAGGTTTTCACCATAAGTGCATTTGATTTCTATTCAAATTGCACATCAAAAATGCTGAATGATGCATTTTAGAATTATTGTTTGCCACTTGTTTGACTCCACATTTCACCCACGTAAATTTATGCATGATCTTACACAGACTCTTTCGTAATTCCCATGTAGATATAAAGTTACTTCATTTTATATCATTGTGTAGGCCTAAAGACAATTAGACTATTTATTATGCATTCAGGCAAAAAAAAATCCGAAACAAAAAACACCTCAAGACACACAAGTGAAATCTGGTTTCAAACAGCTGGTCATTCGCAAATGACAGTTGTCCTAAAATCATCATCTCTAAGCGAGAAGAATGCACCATTATGCATTTTGGTTGCAATTTTGTATAGAAATCCGGTACACTCCAGAGTAGAAGTTATGTGGATTACAGTCTCTGGAAAAGGGTATAGTGCCTCCCTTAATAATGTGTGATGTTTGTGCCGCTTCCCCCATTAAAAATTTTACCTTTTTTTACGGATAGTGATAAAAATAATTTCGAATTCCGTTTTCCATCCATTGCTGACTCTGCAGTGTGAAGTCGTCGAGTATCCTTTTAACGGGTAAACCCGTCTAGCCATTCAGTGGTGACCTGTCGATTGAGCGGGAATGCACGCCCGTTCACCATTTTGCTACTGCTCCACAGTGACAAATCAAGAATCTCCCTGTAGCAAACATCTGATTTTAATCACCTTATAGCCCATTCAAAGAACGGATGTCTACGCTGGTCAAACAATAATTTGAGAGTCAATTGCCAATCATTCGTGCAAGCTGTCTTTCAGGGAAACTATATTTTTCGTGCAGAACTAGTGTACTCTGTGTAAGGGCTTAAGTATGAACGTCGTTTGCTAACAACATTCGGGGGAAAAGAATAGTCGGACAGATGTATCAAGTTGTCTGGATAGGCCTACAGTGTCAAAAATACGTTGGTACATTCACTTTATTTGTGTTCGGAAGAAAAATGAAATACATATATCAAAAACAAAAATTTCAAAACTGGAAATCATGGCATCCCTCATATAGTCTATTTTTTGCTTCGCCCCTTCCCTCTCCTCCAGAAAATATTAGACCTACTCGGTCCCTCCGCCTTCCCGAGCACACAGAGAAATGAGGATTATTGGGTTTGCGCCCTAACAGCCTTCATGTGAGTTGCTAGATCTAGACTAGGTATATTCAGGCAACAGAGGTCTGATTTCAGTAATTTAAAGTTTTTTCCCTTGATCTTCCCGCCTGATATAGGTTATTGGAATTGGAACCTATGGGTTTTACACTCTTTCAGCTCTATTAACAGTTTGTGTTATTCTACAATTACCACCGTGATTTCGGGAAATTTCTCCGATGGAGGTTATGGTACTTCTATTGCCCGATCTTTTAAGGGGAAGACAAAAAAATAAAAAAGATGG
>JAWQUT010000055.1:1764848-1777179 GCA_033807755.1 Ellobium chinense
GGGGGTGTGGGGGGAGGGTAACTCCCAAAATTTTTCACAAATCTCTCTAAAAAAAGGTCACCTCGAATTCTGATTTGGTTCCCTTATTTATCATTAGGCTGGTTATGACCGTGTGCTAATACAGAGGCCTACACACTTTTTTTAATCTAGAAGAAGGCTCAAGTTGTTCACGAAACTTTAAAATTAAATGCTTTATTTAGATCACAGGTCAATTTACATATTTCTCCATCCTGACACTGGCTAGTCGGGCCCTCAAAATGGGTGGTTTTATAGCGGATTAATTGGGTTGTACAAAATGAATGATTTGCCCTTCTAATGGGTGCCAAGAACCTATATTAATCCCTCCCCACGCTTAATTATTTCCTATATATGTTTTAAGCAGTCAATGGTGATGAATTCTCCGCTGTTGAAGTGTCTCTATCTTGCTTCATGAGCAGAGAATAATATTCTTATAATAAGGTATCAGAGGGACACTTACACAGCATGATAAATATTCTAACTGACTGGGATGAGGCAGTTAGGGTATTGATAACATTGGTTCCCTTGTGGAAATATATACAGTGAAACCTCGTTATACCGCCAAGTAAGGGGCAAACAGAGAAATGGCGGTATAACGAGAATGGCGGTACAACGAAAATACCATGTAGAACAAGGGAATTAGTAGTTTACCAACATTGGACTGGCTAACATGTCTAAAATAATGCAGTTATCCCCTTTAAAACAATAGCGTTAAAATTAAAAACAAGCAAGAACTAAGGATTGGAAGCGTCTGTGTCAAGTTGGAGAATGATAAGAAAAGAAGTTGACTACTACACATTACACATCCGGGTCGGAGAATCACACGAGCGCTAGGCCTACGTCATAGATCAATGTGTGCTGTTTGCATCGTACCCCGCGACCGGTGCGAACCAGTAGAAGCATCACCGCGCGCGCGCTTACGTTCGTTCGCAAACTCTCTAGGCCTATTGAGTGAGAGGACATTGAACTGTGACCTGCCTTTCCCACTGCATGCCCCATGAGTAGGCCTATCAGGACTTCGCTTCCAAAAAGCGAAGAGTGTGTAGTAGGATTGGTGGATCAATATGATTGACAGATTAATGGACTGAGTGACTGAATGATTGATTGAACTATCGATAGATCAACTGTTTATTTGAACGACTGACAGATTGACTGGTCGAATCGATCGATCTATCCATCTACTGATTCATTGTGAACGATCGATTGATTTTGATAAATTGATATATTTTGATCGAGTGATCGATTTGGATAGAGTGATTGATTTTGATTGATCGATTGAATCATTTTGATCGAGTGATTGATTTTCATCGACTGCTCGATTTTGACAAATTTATGGATTGGATTAAACTCGATCAGTCTATCAAAATCAATCCAGCAATCAAAATCAATAGCTCATAAAAAGCAGGGGTGCAAAGTCGATCGATCTATCAATATCGATCAACCTATCAAAATTGATCTATGGATCAAAATAAATCATTGATTAAACTGATTAAATTGATTAAACGATCAAATACTATCAATATCGATCCATCGATTAAAATTAATAAAGCGATCAAAATCAATCAAATATTCGACTAAAATATATCAATCGATTAAAATTTGCTAATCGATCAAAATTGATAAATCTATTAAAATTGATTAATCATTCAAAATACATCAATCGATCAAAATAGATCTAGTGATCAGAATCGATAGATCAGAGTCGGTCGTGCTAAATCGATCTACCAACCAACCGATCGATAGGACAGTCAATCGATCTATCGATCGTTCACTTAATCTTCAGTTACTTAATCCATTAGTCAATCATTGATCTACCAATCAATCAACCAACCAACTAGCTAACCAACCAACCAACTAACGAACCATTCATTAAATCAAGCAAGCAAGCAAGCAAGCAAACAATCATTCATTCATCCATCCATTCATCCATCCAGCCAACTATCAGGGTTGCATCAGAATCGATGCTGTCGATACCCAGAGCTTAAAAGCTGAATCCAGGTATCATCTTCTGCCAATTTGGGGTCTAAGTGCTTTGTATCACACGTTCACACTTCAATCTCGTAATCAAACACTTATAAACGTATAACTGGGGCCTAGCAGGCCCGGACCTCATTATCATCACTTTTTCTTTAAAAATGTGTTCAAGTAGGCACTCTGAGCATCGCATGTATTCCTCACAAAATCATGTTTACAACTTGTGCATAAATTTTATAACAATCTGATCAAAATTTAAGTTTTTATGAATTTTGTCTTGATCTGTATCCTCTATCTATAACTGGGGCCTCGGAGGCCCGGTTCACTATTTAATTTTTGCCTACATATCCTTCTTTTGACATATTAATTTAGCCTCCTCCTTTATTTTCTTAGGTTTTACTGTTCAAGCAATACAGATCTGGCCACACTAAAACATTACAACAAAAATGGCTGACAGAAATATTTTTCAAACCTTGTCAAATGAACTGACCAATTCTTCAAGTGATGATGAACACCCATTTACAAATAATGAAGACACTGAATTTGTTCCAGATGACCAAAGTGACTGAAGAAGATGAGCTTGAAAGACTCTGATGTAAGGACACACAAGAGTGTGATTCAGATGACAGTGATGTGGCACATGCTGACGATAATGATTATGTGGGAAAAGATGGAATAATTTGGAAAAAGGAACCCCCAAGTATCACAAAAACAAAAAAAAGCACATCATAGTTCGGCAGGGGTGCAAAGTCATCAACATTTGTGGAGAAATCAATGACCCTTCTCAAGCATTTGAATTATTCCTGGATGACACGTAGTTTGTGAAACAGATTGTTGACTGCACAAATGTAGAAGCAAAAAGAATGTACACTTCTAAAGGTAGCAAACACCAATGGAAGAAATCAGATCTGATAGAAATCAAAGCATTCATCGGCTGGTGATGTCAGCTGGATGGCTCAAAGCAAATCTGCTGAATTTGGACACTTGTATGGGCCTCCAATATTCAGAGCAACTATGTCACTGGCACTTTTTAGAAGTCTAACTTCTTACCTTAGATTTGAAGACAAAGAAACACGTCAAGACAGACATCGCACTGACAAACTAGCACCAATTCGCCATTTCTTCACTGCAATGAACAAAACAGTATTGAAATACTACACATCTGAAGACAACCTGACCATTGACGAGCAATTGATTCCATTTCGTGGAAGATGTCTATTCCGTCAATATATTCCGTCCAAACCTTACAAATACGGAATGAAAATCTTTTGGATTACTAACTCAAAAACCTTCTATCCACTCAAAGCCATTCTTTACCTTGGGAAAGAAGGGGACACTGGACAAACTGGCGTTGCAAAGAACATTGTGAAGGAACTTGCACAACCATTCACTCGCTCAAACCGCAACATTACCATAGATAACTTCTTTACAGATTACAGCCTGGCCATGGACTTGAAGAAAGAAGGACTCACCATTCTTGGAACCATGCGCAAAAATAAACGAGTATTGCCACCTGAATTCTTCCTTTCAGAAAGAGAGAACTGAATCTTCTGTATTTGGATTTCAGAAGGAGGTTACTCTGGTTTCATATGTACCAAAACCAGGCAAGGCTGTTGTTCTGCTTTCTACAATGCATCATACAGTAGATGTTGTAATTGATCAAGCCAAAAAAGCCAGAAATAATTCTAGATTACAATCAGACGAAATCAGGAGTGAACAGCCTTGATCAGGTTTTACATGCCTACATGACAAAGAGACAAACAAGGAGGAGGCCAGTTGCATTCTTCTACAATATGCTGGATGTGATGGGAGTGGCAGTTTACGTCATCTGGCTTTCCACCCATCCTGACTGGAATCAAGGAAAAACTCACAGGCGCAGGCTGTTTCTACAAGAACTTACAGGGCGCCTGACAAAGCCTCAAATGGAACAAAGACTGTTGGATCCTCTGATCAAGAGGACAGTAAGACAACCTCTGCTGCTACAATGGGGATTGCCACAGCACAAACCACACCAGTGGCAGAGGGAGACCCCCAGCAAAACGACGTCATCTGTGCACTGCACTGCGAAAGAAGGACAGAAAGTCCAAACAAATATGCAGTATCTGCAAGGAATCTGTCTGTGGGGAGCATTCATCAGTTCAGAGGATCTGCAGCAACTGTAACATTGGAAAGAGAATGTCAGAACATCTTATTTCTGAATATAAAGTCATTTCCATTAATCAGTTTTGTTCCTTAAATATTTCATTCCAAATGTTTCACACATAAGAGCGTATTTCCCTTTAGTTTACATGCGGGCCTGGGAGGCCCCAGTTATACGTTTGTGTTACTCTAGATGGTTAATCTAAGGGTTAAAACGGTGACGACCAGCCATACATGCCTAGAGGCTCTCCTCTCTCTCTCTCTCTCTCTCTCTCTCTCTCTCTCTCTCTCTCTCTCTCTCACACACACACACACACACACACACACACACACACACACACACACACACACACACACACACACACACACACACACACACACANCACACACACACACACACACACACACACACAGACACAGACACAGACACACACATACATACACACATAGAGGGAAGGGGAAGGCAAAGTTTAAAAGACTATCCTCTATCGTCTGCCGTAAAGTAAACATATTCTTTTTCCAAGTTGATATATTGCAAGGTACCAACTGCTGGTCAAGGTTACTGGCACTATTTTGTTTCTTAGCAAAGTGTATTATTCTACAAATTCTATTCTGATTTGGGTAAGACCTGATCACCTTCTCTCTCTCTCTCTCTCTCTCTCTCTTTCTCTCTCTCTCTTTCTCTCTCTCTCTCTCTCTATCACATACTTCTCCTCTTTTTTCGTCATATTATACCAGTTTCTCGTTTATTCACACACATACCATGTATCTTTCTATCTATTCCTCTGTCACATTCTATGTCCCTCCCTCCGTCTCCCCTTCTCCGTCTCATATCTCTCTCTTTCTCTTTCGCTTTCTCAGTTTCTCAATGTGTGCCTTATCACATCTTTCACCCCATCTCTCTCTCTCTCTCTCTCTCTCTCTCTCTCTCTCTCTCTCTCTCTCTCTCTCTCTCTCTCTCTCTCTCTCTCTCTCAAGTAGATGAGCTTCTATGTAGCGAGAGGTTCATTTGCGCGCGAAGGTTACGTCAAAAATAAGCTCTTATGAGAAGTTTCTCACCGCGGTATGCACATGAGCCGTTCAGTCGACAGATACTGGCAAAGCCAGGCCTCTTTGTTAGAGACTGGGTTGCCAAATTTTCGTAAACTATAAATAATTTCGCAAAAATATTAAAAAATGTGTCGGAGATGAGCACCTGCATTCACATATATGCAAAGAAGTTAAACTGCGAGATTTGATGTGATCTCTGCCCTAAATGCCCTGACAGAGGCGTAGCTTGAAGATGATTACTAACGTTGGCATTCCATTCATTCATTGACCACCTGATCACTCACTCACTCACTCACTCACTCACTCACTCACTCACTCACTCACTCACTCACTCACCTCATTTCACTCACCTCACTCACTCACTCACTCACTCACTCACTCACTCACTCACTCACGAGTCCCTATAAACACACTCTTTATCAAATGACGGCGCTCTGCTTCAGTGCTTACCTGTCATGAGTGTGTAGTAGTTGGGGTAGGAAAGAGTGGGAAAGTCACTCTTCATATACCCTGCACGGGCCCCAGCGGAATAGATGCGTTTGAAGTTCGGGAGATCGATCTGAAATAGCCCGAACGAGGAAATGAATGAAAACAGGGAGCGAGCGAGCGAGCGAAGTGAGGATGTACTTACTGAGAAATCCTAGAACAATCAGAAATTATTTTATCTTCACATCGCAATTCTCCTTTTCACCCTTCTCCTGGTGATTTTTAACACGATCGTCATCGGTTCTTTTTACGTTTTTCTTGCCCCACCAATATTCTGTGACTATCCTTTTTCTTTCTCTCTTTCATCATCGATAACACGTTGCTTCACAATTTAAATCTAACAAAAGCAGCCAGCTCACCATGTCTACATAGTCCCATCTGAAGCCGTCGAGCAAAATGACCATCAGTTTCTGTGGCTTGGCTTCACAGGTGAGGAATTGAGTGCAGATGGCAGCGCATAGGAGTACCAGCTGGTACAAGGACCCACCAGATCTCATTGTTGATGAATACGTCTGAACTTAAGAAAGAGCTGGACTTTGCGCACAATGGCGATAGTGGGGATGGGGGTGTGAAGAAACAATGAAATTTTGCGTAGTGATGTGATGTTGTACACGATAAATATAATATGTGTTGAAAGTTCTACAGAAAGAAGGCCCAGGTAATAGTAGGATTTTATAGGCTAGTCAAAACCAGTATATTAAAATTAGACTGTTTTCATCACGAAGCAAAATAGGCAAGTCTTTGTGATACTCTCCAATGTTGTTTTTTTCTCGCCACCAATTTCATCGTAATGTGACAGTTTGTCGTTCTAACCCATAATTTGTACACTCCTGTCAATATCTTTACAGCGCTTAGCGCTTTTGTCGCTGCTATTATTTTGTATTTTAAAGGTAGGAAGATGTCAAACAGATCTGACAAGAAGGGTATCTCTATAAAGTAAGTCATAAACTGGCCATAAGGAAGAAAAATACTTACCTGTTTTAATTTTAAAATGCCCTGAATTGTTGAAAAGTGATTGTAGATTCATAGTACAGTGGGTTTTACGACTCATTAAATTTTGTGAAATTTCTGGTTGGTCCTAGAGGATGTATTTTTACTAAGTGAAAGAGCCTTACAGCTTAGGTAATCCTTTACCTGTCCAGAAAATAATCTAACTGGTCTTAGTGTATGTATCTGTGTGTCAAAGCTTGATGAAAGACTAGAAGAATGCATGTTAACAATATATTTTTACTCATTTCACTTTAATAATGCGGGGGAAAAAACTTAAGCAGCCGACAGTGAAAAATAATTTCGATCTTCATGCCAGTTACTCGTTTGCTGATGTACCAAAGTATCTTTCTTTAGACATTCTTTTTAAAGCCAGAGTTTATCATCTGCCTAATAATTTGTTCCATCTCAGTTTTTATTCAGCTGCGTCAAATCCCATTAAAACATAATGTAACAGCCCATTAACTAAACTTATCTACGTTTCTTGTTTTTACTCAGCGCTGAAACCAGATGTCCATATTTCATAATATTCAAACTCCACTGTTTAGTCAGATAGGATTTTGAGAAGCCCACAATTCGGCTGCTTTTCCTGGAATAAGGCATTTGTTTTGCGTAATATCTTTCATTCTGCGCTTACGTTTCATAGTTTGGAAATTCACGTTGTCGAATGCGGCATGTTTATTAAAATTAAAGCCTATTCTAACCTCGAGAGTCTGTAAAACTGTGTTTGTGGGCCTGTCAGACTCAGTCCCCCAGTATATCATTCTTTATTTTCCACCTAATTTGGCACTCCTAGGGCCAGTCAGACCCACACTACCAATACAACATTTTGTTTTCCAACCAGATTTCATACATGTGGCGTTTCTCAGCCCAAGATGTTTTCACTATTAGGCATTAACTGTCTCAGTATCTGACGACTAGTCTATGTTTTGCTGGCGAGGTACGTTATTAAACTTGCGGTCTCCATTTTGGATGAAACCCTTCTGATGATTACAGTGAACCCAACCAACAGACTATCTCGACCCAGTACTGATGCAGCGATAGGCATTCTCGGCAATCTTGGCCAAAGTAGCCAAGATGGGGCCAGCTTGAGGTCAAAATGGTAGCTGAGTTGGGCTGATTGTAAGGGACGCACAAGAAACCAGCCAAGCTCACTACCATTACTACAAGATGCACTGAACTTGAAGTGCCAACATATCAGGCGAACCTTACTAAGTCGGCATAGTAGTTCACCTCCTCTAGGCACGATGTCGCCTGTTTTGGCTGATAACACTATCTTGTTCAAACGCTGGGTCGACATGGGCAACACTGGGCCAAATACCAGATATTTGTCTTTTTAAAAAGCTCTTGGGTCTCAATTAACTGATTTGCTCTTTGGCTATTTCTTGGCTCCAACAATCGGGTTAAAATTGACTAACTTTTCCAAATAAAAAATACTTCTACTTCTCTCAGAATGGTATCTCACATGATCAGGCTTCTGTCATAATTGCCCGATGAACATGGATTTTAAAAAATGATCCCATTTAATACTCATTTCCTATGATGTCGCTCTGGTGTATGTAGAAAGATTTATGATAACTAAAATACCCATTTATATCCAATACTCAAGCAGTTTGTAGAAAAATTCTTTTAAGTAAAATCCTCACCTCAGTAGGCCCATTCCGGACATGATTTGGCTCACTTTTGGCGCGTTTGCATATGCCATTTGGCTTCGGCTCGCAAAAAAAGTCTGACAACCTTGCTCGGTGCTTCTAACATAGGTCTAGCCTGGATCTTAGTCTAGAGCTAGTCTAGATCCTGGATAAATTGAGACCGTGTGTTTTGGAAAGATGAACTCAGTGGACCTCCTAACAAACGTGGCTGTTGTTTAGAAAGCAGCCAATGTTGCCTGTACGCTCTCTTTTAGAATTTCATGAAGAAAAATAAAATAGACTAGACTAGATAAGCTCAAGTATGAACCAGACACGAACATGAAATACGATTTTCCTAGCGATGGAAGTAAAGCTGATTATTAAAACTATTCCTTCAACGACAGCGCCATAATACTTTTACCCACATAAAAGACGTGTCAATTTTATCTACAATGAATAAACATAAAGTGAATACAATTATTACAGTGCTGTTATGGTTGAATTACTTGTTGATGTCGTTGTTGTGGTTGTTGTCACGATACTATACTGATGTTATCATGCGCTCTTGGTATAGATGGTGCAGCAAATATTAGATGTACAAACGAGGTATCGTTTGTCTTCCGCACTTTTACCTAATGAAAATGTAGGGTGACCAAAGGCAACAGTGCGATGATTTGCGTTGTCAGTATGCAGATTTGGTTACCTGGTTTCGACCCCCGCGCTGCGGTCGTAACACCGCCAGCCGAGATGCAGTGTAGCAAAACTTGGCACCATCTGCGTTGAAATGGCGTAAATAGTGCACTGAAAATTCCGTTTATCCATATACAAAAACTCAGTGCGTAAAAATTTGCGTATTCTTTTTGCACGTCATGGAGTGTTGTGTTTGTGACATATTATAGACCATTATTGCAAAACAACAGTCTAATGGATCTGGTAAGGCAGACGCATATCAATAGAGTCTGATATGTTTTTTCAGTTTTGCGCAGTAGTGCCCAAAAATACGTTTCTGAGTAGACAAAATAAGATATGAGGTCATATAATATCCCCGGATGTCTGTTTAAAACATTAAAAAAAATGTTTTCACAAGTTTGGAAACTGACTGTTAGCTCAGACATTGTTTCATTTCTATTTTTAGACATGTGATTTTCCCATTACAGCATTTGGTAAAATGTTTGATTTTATAAAATGCCATTGATGTACGGCATGTCATTATTTGAGATCATTGTTTATGAATTGCGAACAGCACTGAGAAATGGACATTACACTTAGCATTACTCGACGTCATAAGCATTTCTTTAATGGGTTTGTTTTTTGTTATTCTACGTCAGCTGTCTGGCCAGTGTTACAAAATTTGAAATGAGTGCAATGGTCAAAATCGCAACACTAGGGCCCTAAGCAGATTTTTTTGCTTGTTCAAAGAAGTTGGACTAAACCAACAAGAGGTGTGATTTCGGAGAAATTAAGTGTTGTAAATGAACGCATGAGACTTAGAATCGTAATCATGCCCTTGTGTGTTTGCATTCTCGTTCGGGTATTTAAAAATCAAACCCTTCGCTCTCCTGCATGATTTTCAACACAAGGGTTTGATTTTTAATACCCAAACTCGAATGCAAACACACAAGGGCATGATTACGTAAATATGAAGTGTTCGAATTTATAATACAAATAGAAAGGTCTCGAGAGTGGATCGGCAGATTCCCTGAGCTGCATGACTACCGTGGATTTTTTAAAAAAATATTGTATGATTTTGAAGTACTGGCACAAAAGAGGCTGACCTGTGAATGTATTGCACGTGAATACACTCTTTTTGAATTGTCCTCTTCAAGATGACTTCAGCAGAGTATGGTACCATCTTTATTTGAAAGGCCATGGCGTGTCCTTTGTGTATATTTGTTTATCCTAAAGAGCCACTTTGATACTGGACAAATCCTGATCACATGTTTCGCATAATTTCAGCTAACGATGATCTTTTCCCTTCCTTTTTTTTTTATTTTGTTTTTTTTTTAAATTTCCCGGGGGATAACATGTACCTGGTGGCACAAGACTAATATTAAAGCCATGGAAGGTCTTTTATTTTCATTCTTTCCTAAAACCCATCTTATATACAAATCATTATAAAAATTTTCACCATTTTCAGCTAGAAATGGTTTTAAGTTATTTCCTTAGCTTTCTCCGACAGTAGTCAGAAATTTGGCTAACTTCACCTAAGTGATAAGTATACATATGCTGATTTTTACCCAAAGCAGGGTCTGAATTCATTTTGCCGAATCAGCAAACCAGGACAAACAATCATTTATTGCCATGGGTTGAGAATGCGACTCAAACGCGTGAATGTCTAAGTAATGCTTAAATAATACTTATTGATAAACAAGCGTTGTGACTAGAAAGCAGAGCTGAGAAAGTAAATAAAAACTACTAGTCAGCTGGGCTAGTTTAGCCACAGAGAAAGCTTTTTGTTTTGTTTTGTTTTGTTTTTCGGAAAGGTAACTTGCCGTAAGTTGGAACAGACAGCGAACTAGATCAACACGAAAAAGATCAAGTATCGGAAT
Source organism: Ellobium chinense (assembly GCA_033807755.1). Classification (NCBI taxonomy): domain Eukaryota; kingdom Metazoa; phylum Mollusca; class Gastropoda; order Ellobiida; family Ellobiidae; genus Ellobium; species Ellobium chinense. The sequence continues at coordinate 1,775,683 of JAWQUT010000055.1, forward strand.
TTTACAAAGGTGCTTCATGGAAAAGAAAAGTTAGATCTATCTGCTGTTTTAGCAGAGATAAATGGACTCTTCTTAATTAGATTACTAACATGACTTCATCACGTTGGAGCGCCTTCTCTTCGAAGCTATACCCCACCACAGAATGAATAGCAGTAATAACAATTTTAGTTTCAATTAACGTTTATTGACATTCCAAAATACACCACAACTTCCTTACCACTATCACCACTATTACTACTGCCACCACTACAACCAGCAACAACACCACAACTGCCAATACTTTTACTCTTGCTACTACTACTACCTTTGCTGTTGCAGCAGCTGCATCAACAGCAACAGAAACAATAACTACTACTACTGCCGCGGCTGCTGTTCTTAATACTACTGTTACTGAATGCAGTACCATTATTTTAAAAATACATACTACTATTAATTCTACTGCTGCAATAACAGAAACAACTTCTATGTCAATAGCAACACCTTCAAGAGGGATATAGACTAGTTTGACCTAGTCCATTTTATATCCCAGAGTATAAAACGAACCTGAAGCATTTCATGCCCCGTGTAATATTCTGGGCTACGGCGGATTAACCCTGAGTATGTTGTTGGGAAGTGGTGGTTAGTATGGCTTAATACACCAGGCAGGCTGTTTTCAAAAAGTTGCTGGTCACGCAAAGCAAAGACACACACAGAGAGAGAGAGAGAGAGAGAGAGAGAGAGAGAGAGAGAGAGAGAGAGAGTTGGCAGAAGGAAACATGATGCTTCGATTCAAACAACCTATTAGATATTGTTGACCTGCTAAATAGAATACACGTAAGTCCAGTAAACGGGTTATGCTTGAACATCCTCAAAAAGCACAGACTATATTTCAAACAGACGAGGTGGCTTTAAAATCTGTAGTCAAAGACGATACCTAATCTTCTCCGGTGGTTAAAAAGTTTGTATTTTGAATCATTGGAGCTGGGACAATTTTCCATTTTTATTTGGCAAGAAAAATATCATGTATTTTCTGAATCTTTGCCGTTTCTCCCAAAAGAGCATATGTGTAAAAAAAAAAAATAGCAGAAGATCTAAATAAAGATTTTCCATAACATTAACAACTCGCCCTACGCGTTACAGAATACATGATGTTTTCAGGACTTCTCTCGAGTCATAGTACAAATTAATATTTTTACTCTGGTCGCAGTGAGAATTTAAAATCCAGTAGTCAGGGTCTGAGGTTACAGACAGGTTGTAATGGAAGCAATTGCTCGGATACTGCTTTCAAATAGTCCACTATCATAATCCTGGCCTCTCACGGTAGCTAGCCTTTGAATCAGTTGCTTCGGTTTGGGACTAGGTATGCTTGCGTAAATTTCAGTTGGCTCTTTTTCTTTCAGTCTCCAGTAATCCATTCACAACGTCAGGATGTCCGTTATCCCCTTCATTTCTTCCTAGCAGCCCAACAATGTTGTGGTTAGCTGTTGCGCTCCTCCCCTTCCCCCCTCCTCCCCCCCC
>JAWQUT010000055.1:1785603-1802891 GCA_033807755.1 Ellobium chinense
GAGATCTGGCGAAGAAATTCGGTGAGATCAATTTCTCCGTCTTCGTATTTTTTATACAACTGTTCTTTCTTCTGTCTTTTGTCTCTTTGTTCCTTTCTCCTCTTAGGCGAAGGTTGATCAGCACAACGAATCTTTAGTTTGATCCTTTCTTGTTCATACTTGAGCGTCTCTAAAAATCTGAAAATGTTTGGATGCGGACAGAGGTTCTTGGAAAAGTGCATGTGGAATGCTTCGCATGCATTTGTAGTAGTAACATCCTTTTTGTCAAGTCCAGCCCACATCGACGGAGGAAACCGATGTCTGGCACAGGTATTGCTGGAAGATATAATCCGCAAATTTGTCTGCTTGGTCTACTGAAGGCTGGATCGGCATCAACGTGAAAACAAAACAGTCTTCAATAACTCCTGCTGGCAGTACTGGAATGGCGAAAAAGAGTTTGAGCCACTGTCCAAGTGTTGATTGACTGTCCCTATAAGCCAAGTGCCTGAATTTTTCTACACCATGCTTGACAAAAATTACAAATCTTTATTTTGCAAGAAGGCAACGTAGATGCGAGAGCTGAATGAAATGAAATCTCTAAATCTACGTGTATCTCTTTCAGGCGTAGATCAATGTTAAGATCTTTGGCTGCGTCCAGAATCATTGTCAGCATCTTTTCATACGTTGATTTTTTCTTGTCTGGTAAAAGGCAAAACACACAAGGTGTAAATCGCCCGTGCTGGAATCCATGTAAAATGTACATTTGAAGGAAATATTTTGGGCAGGATTTGAATGTGCCATCACTGAGAAGGCGCTGGCTGTTTGCTAGGAAAAGAAGATTCTCCTCAGTTGTCAGTAAGGCGATGCCATATTCCGCATTTGTCTTACATATTGATAAGTTGTAATCTGCTAGTTCTAACTGTTGGAGGGTTTCTAATACTACTTCTTTGCTCTGAGGCAGTTTGGGTCTTTCTTTCAGTCTTTGACGATAGAACGAGTTTTTAAGACTTTTCACTTCCCGATATGTGATCGTTTCTGATTCCAGGGCTTCGTGGCAGACTATTTTTCCAACTGGCTCTTCCGTCATCTCTTGTGCTTTTCTTTTCACAATTGCTTTTGTCTTTTGCAAATGTAATGTTTTTTCGTCTGGTTTAAGGTGGTTATGTGCTGTTGGTGCTCGCAGTAGTTCTTTCATCTCTACGTTTATTGTGCCGTTTGATGGACATTTATCGTGTGTACAACGCCATGAGATAGTGCTTTGATTCCGTCGCCTTATTCGAAATCGAAAACCGTCGGCAATAAGACATGGTGCCCCCCATTTGGTCTCGATGACTTCCATGATAAAAGACAGTAAAATGCAATGGAAAGAGCAAAATAGGGCTGTAGAAAGCAAATAAAGACAAACTGCCCAAAATCTATAAAAGAGACATGCACTTGTGAAACCTATTTTGGAATATTGTGCCTGGGATCCATACCGAAAAACCAAAAAATAGAGAAAGTTTTTAAAAATGCAGTGTGATTTGTAACTAATGATTACACATTTACAAAGGGTAGAACAGATCTTAACATGAAACTAGGCTGGATATCATTACAGGAACAAAGAGCTAGGAAGCTAGGAACAAACATTTTTCAAAGAGATTAATAACCTAATAGACATGCCAGTAGACCAATACCAACTGACATCAAGTGTAGGGAAAATACAAAAGCCTTTAAAAAGACAATGTCACTGTACAGACTTAAAACACAGTAATTTTTCTTTTATACTACAATCCACGCCACATATTTAATTCAATCAACTAAAAATTCAGGGCCAAAAATTTTAAAACTCAGAAGACAAGGACACAACAGCAGCACTGGAGCGCAATATATAGGGGACGGAAAACCAGCGGACCAAAGTACAGCGTAAGAGATACGAAGGATTTTGGGAAAGATTTTGACATAGTTATGATCCATTCACATCGAAAAGTATTCACACACTGAGTTGTTTTCGACGCGGCCAGTGTATCGGTATCGGCAAGGGTATCGGAATACCTAATTACAGGTCAAGAGGGCCGAAACGAGATGTCGGCGAGTAGGGGCGGTGACCGGGCTGAATCGTGGTAAGAGCAGGTAAAACCGGTCTGAAAGAGGGTGCTCCCGTTGTGACTCGATCGGTCCATTGGGTAAAGAAAAAAGATAAAGATCCCAGACCGGTTTGCTGTTGCAAGAGAGCGGGGGTGGCGAATGCTCACTGGATGAACATCCTTCCTAATCCGTATCCCCAAGGCAGCCCAAGCTGGTGTCCTTTCAGCTCACCCCTGCCTCCGGGGCCTGGCCACTCTACCGCTGGGCACTCAACTTGCGTTGGACTGTTGCGAGATAACTTTTGAGAGACTGCGGTCCTCCTGTCTATGGCAGTCGGACCACCCGGGGTAGAGCTCGCCCACCAGATAGGAAAGAGTGTGATGGTTCGTACCTCCCCTGCACGAGCCCATCAGTGACTGGCACGGTCGTTAAGCAGTCGGGCATGTATGGTCCTAAGCGCTCGAAACACATGCCTCAACTGTGTCGTTGCCCCTATGTTCCCCCCCCCCACCCCTTCCGCCCATGATGGCGAGACGGCAGACTCCATTCCGCCGCAGATCGGTCAAGCAAGACCCTTCGGCCATCTGCGAGGACCTACATACGTTGCCCCGAGGGCCGATTCCCTGTTTCTGTGGCATAGAGCTCCTACAAAATTTGCCGATCACGTCCGGTTAACACTAACCAGGAGCGCTGATCGTTTCCAGTTGCTACCTCGTGGAGGTATGTGAGGAGATCTTGGGCCAGGCCTTGCCATCAGCCCCCCGGCCTCGGACACTGGTCGTAGTCTTCCTCATCCCGCAGATACCGCTCTTTTGGGAGATCCGGACTAGCGGCCCCAAAGCGTCGTCACCGTAGCAACCGAATAAAAAGCCAAGAGACTTTATCCTATAGAAGAAAAGTGACACAGAAAAAAAAAAGGTAGAGACCTTCTCCTAAGAAAAAAAATGACACGGGAGAAGTGTAATACCATAAGAAAAGGTCACCTGTAAGAAAAAGTCACAAATACAAATACGCGATAGTCTATAATTTTGTAATGAAAAGTGAGCGTCACTATTCAGGTAGATCTCCATTTGTACTGTGAGGACGACTCAATTCTGGAGTATGAATTTGCCGACGGAGCTATTTAGAATATCATTATTTAGTAGGACTGTAGGACTAACATTGCGCATACATAGTAATAATGTTTGCTCCGAGTCATCCTTTTCCTCAGGCTGAAAATCTGCATTTCATTTATAAGCATATTCAATATTACAAAGTAAATCTTTGAATATTGTTTTTAAGGGACTTTAGAGCACTGGGGATACAGAGAGTGTGTGAAAGAAAGAGATAGGGAGAAAAGAAAATAGATAGTGAGAGAGAGTTGTGGGTGTACGAACAATATGAAATTTTGCCCGTCAGCGGAAACCGAGTGGTAAATAGTCTACACATTGCTTTTTTTCCAGAACAGTGAGTCGGCAGGTGTGCGAGGTTGTTATATCTGCTTGTTTTGCATTGTTTTTTTTTCCTCAAATTTAACATGCCGCACATGATAAATAGCTCTTAGAATAGTCCTTTAGAAATTTATAAAAAGGCCGAAGGCTCTGACAATTGGCTACTGAAAAGTTGATGTCAGTGCAGTGAACCTCGAATACAACGAGCTCGGATTCAACGAGACCTCGCATTCAACGAGGGAAATGAAAATCCTCGTTTTTTCCCCCTTATTTGTAATAGTAAATGTATCTCTGATCCAACGAATACAAAATTCAGTAACCTTGGCTCTAACGCGAACGAGGTCATCGACCAGAAGTTAGGCCATCACACATCCTTTTCACCCGCAATATAACTGTCGGCAGTAGGGCTGAAAACGAACTAAAACGAAAACGAAAAAAAATAGTTTTTTGAAGCTTTTGTTCAAAACGAAACGAAACTAACACGATTTTGAGCAGAAAACGAAAACGAAAACGATAATAACATCAAAACGAAAACGAAAACGAAAACGATAATAACATCAAAACTAAAACGAAACTAAAACGAAATATCATCCGCAACTTAAAACGAAAACTAAAACTATAATGAAAATATCAAAATTAGTTTATCAAAACTAGTTTTGAAAGCAATTTCGTTTTCGTTTTTATGAAAGCAATTTCGTTTTCGTTTTTATAACTTTTGTGGGATTCAGTTAATGTGAGAGATCTGAACTGTTTTGCAGAACTATTCTAAAGGTTATTTCATTTTCGGTTTTATAACTTTGTGGGACTCACAACTATTGTGACAGTGAAAGACCAGAATTGTTTTTCAAAGCTATTTTGAAATGTATTTTCGTTTTTCAAAACTATTTTGAGACTGCGCGGGGCGACACAGTTTGTGACGCAATGATCAGGCAAGACGAAACAACTGGGCTGGCTGGGACAAAACGGCGACTGTACTACTACGTGGAGTCACCTTTCGTTCAGTTGGCAATGCTATCTTAAACAAAACCAGCGTATCAGCTAATTAGAGATACAAAATGAGATAGTGCTTATTACTGAAATTCGTTGATACTTCCTGTATTTAGCCTAGGCCTAGAGGCGCGGAGGCTGAGATTTTTTTGTCTTTTTTTTATTGTGTGTTAACAGTTTATCCTTCATCCCTCGCGATCCATGTTGGTTTCGGTTAGGTTGAAGAAAGAATATTTTTCAACTCTATGGTCAATAACTGCACGGGTAACTGTTACGTTATTAAACAATGTTACATCATCGTGATCATTATTTTCTTTCACTGATGACACGAATAGTTACTGTCAGCAAAATTAATAGGTTAAAAATTAATTTTGTAAGTCAGTCTCCCTGCCTGCCTGCCTGCCTGCCTGCCTGCCTGTCTGCCTGTCTGCCTGTCTGTCTGTCTGTCTGTCTGTCTGTCTGTCTGTCTGTCGTAAAATAATCAACATCATCGAAATGAAAGTCTATGCCAAATACTATTATTCAAAAACCTAAAAAGCCAGAAAGTAATACACTTAATCACAATGACAGCTGAATCTGCTGCCAGTTAAGCGCTGAATATCTCTGATCAGACTCTTATTAGGCCCGACAGCATTAGTGCTTTCAATAGAAATCCCTTGGATTCCTTGATCTATTTATAATGCCACTTATCGTAACACTTCATTGTATAAGATCTTCGCATTTTGTTGTATAGGACATCCTGCACTCTTTGCGGTATTCAGTTTGAACCTTAGCCACTTAGTTTTCATCAAATGGAACTGGATTTTAAAAAATATATATATATACGTCCAGTGCTCTTTTAACTACAGAGAAAAAAATAGTAAAAGAATGAAAATTTATATTTAAAAAATAATCCTTGCTTCGTGGTGGAGGGTAAATAGCTAGCTACGTGACACATATATTTTATTCATTTCGGACTTTTGCATCAAGCAGCATCCTCCTACCTCCCCACTGCAACCATTTTCATGCGGGCCAATCCTGGTCATTCATAACTATATTGACATGGCCTCGGGTCTTAATATGATAAAATACCCCACTAAACTACTCACATTCAGCTCTACCAATAATTACTCCATTCGCCACTAGAAACACCATACACCATTAATTCACATCGAACCAAACAAAACAATTTCAAAAATACATTAAAGCACAAATATAAAAGACAGATAGACAGACAGAACGACAGACAGATAGACATTTCCCCTATTCCCCTATTCCTCTACTCACTCACTAAGTCTTTACTCATACACTCACATATATTTTGAAAACGAAAATAAAACGAAACCAAAAGGAAAATAGATTTTAAAACTAAAACGAAAATAGATTTTGAAACTACAACTAAAACGAAAATAGATTTTGAAACTAAAACTAAAACGAAACTAAAACGAAAATAGATTTTGAAACTAAAACTAAAACAAAACTAAAACGATAATAGATTTTGAAACTAAAACGAAACTGAAACGAAAATAGATTTTGAAACTAAAACAAAACGAAACTAAAACGAAAATTTATGAAAATAAATTAGTAGTGTAAACAGCTGGCGATTTTGTCACAACATCTCTCCTCAAATGGAGAGGTTTTTTTTTGGTTTTTTTTCTTTTATTTTTAAATAATGTTAATGTTTAATAAATGTCGTTGTAAAAAAAAGTGAGTGAGGAATGTGTGTGACAAATTCGCCAGCTGTTTACGTACAATCCTACCTACAACCATCTTGGTGAAAATAAGGATCAAGACAATCAATCAAAGAAATGACTCAGGAATACAGGGGCGAAGGGTTCATATGATCAAATAATCACTAATTACCAGCCGAAAATGCTGTTGGTCGACCTTGACCTTCGTGGCAAGTTAACAAGAACACCGCCGAATTTTATTTATTTTTGCTCTTTGTCAGGCCCATTCTTACTTTGACCCACCTACAGAACCTGATACGCCTTAAAGTTTCTCTGCTTTATTCACTGATCAAAGCGATAAAGAAGAACCTCGACACCCCTACAGCCAAATGTGGAGTGGTCTCACAAAAAAAAGAAAAACGAAAGCAAGGAGATTTCACCGGCTGGTCAAGAAGTGCTGCTAATCAAGGTCTCCGCTCGATTTGTGGTATTTTCACCTATTGCGGTTTAATGTAACACGGAACAAAAATAACATACTGGTAAAACTAGACACTATTCTACAGCATTTAGTGAGATTCATTATCAAGGATCTCTTTATTCGACAATAATTAACATTGTTGCTGATAAGTGACATGCCTTCAGTCACAATTGTTTGACCACTTTTATTTTTCGCTCAGTTTAGAAATGAATCCACACTTACAGAGAGCCACATGAACAGTCTCGCCATTTCGCATACTTCCATTCACAAGCCCAGTGCTGATGTTGCTAGGTTGCCTTTTTATAGTGCTATGTTCCCAAAATCTTTGGTTGGGGTAGATTTATTTTTTTTATGAAGGGAGGTTTCTGGCTTCATGAAACATACAAACAAACATTAAATAAATATAAATTCTTCTTGGGAGATAACATGAATGACAAACGGCTTGGGAAAGCAATTCAGTTGGCCCCCTGTTCTCAAAACTGGCAAGGTTTGACGATGGCATCATCCACATCGGCCTATCCATTTGCGAAGAGGTGGGCTCTGCTTCGTGGTGTATAAAAGGAAATAACTTTGGATGGGAAACTCAAAAACAGTTAAGATGTCCAAGGAGCAGGTTCTAAGGGTGTTACCAAATCCTATACGAGTTCAGCAAAAATCAAAACGGTGCTAAATTCAAACAGAATCGATGTGTCTCCTAATAAAATCCGTCGTATAGAACATAATGTAGATGCTTACAGTCTACAAAAGGAAGGAAAAAACCCAAAGGAGACGACCAAAAGTGATTGTCTCTTCAATCAACGAACAGTTTGATGTCGACTTGAAGGATGTGCGGAATTTATTCAAAGACAACCCACAAACCCAATATATTCTTATTGTAATTGATTTTTTTTCTCGATTCGCATTTGCTCGTCCACTAAAAAACAAAACGAGTGAGGAAGTCGCCAAAGCTGTCAATGATATATTGACAACTAGCAAAAGAAAGCCACAAACGATTAGGACAGATTCTGGAAAAGAATTTCAAGGCAAGTTTCAACAATTGCTGAAAAAGGAAGGTATTCATCACTACGTTGCCTACAATAGACCTAAAGCAAATTATTCGGAACGACTGATTAGAACTTTGCGTCAGCGCTTATTTCGCTATTTCATGAAAAACAGAACCTACCATTACCTCAACATTCTTCAAGATCTAGTCAATAGTTACAATCACATACCACACAAATTGTTAGGAGACCTCTCTCCAGCAGAGGTGACAACCAAAAATGAAACAGACATCTGGGCAGAACAATATTTAGAACCTGCCGAAAAAATGCAACCTGCAACAGAATATCGATTCAATATTCACGACAAGTTCGTCTCAAAAAAGAAACACACATTCTCACGATCATATCAACAACAGTTTTCATCAAAGATTTTTTTAAATCTATGCTCGTTTTAAACTTCAAGGCATCTCACTATATAAACTGAAAGATTTGAAAGGAAATTCATTGTGGGAAATTTTTACCAAAGTCAACTGCAAGCTGTGGATGTCAGTCAGGAACAATCGTGGAACGTGGAAAAAATCTTGTCCCAGCGAACTGTGCGAGGAAATAAACAGTACTTATTAAAATTCGAAGGTTGGCCGGATAAGTTTAACGAATATGTGAATGCATCAGACATAGAAGAAATGTGTCACAAATGGCAACAATGAATACCTATATTTTCATTGAAAGTGACCAAAATAATTTCCTCTGGCCTGAGAACAAACCATGGAAATTTCATATTAGACTTTTGAAAGACTGGATTTACCAGGCATAAACTGTGAATTAGCACTGTGTGACTTCAGCAATAAATCCATGAACCAAGGTGATCTTTATATTCACTGTAATGCGCTCAGTGGTATGTTATTCAAATATAGCAAAACTTTATTGTTAAAAAAAAGTTACAACTGATCAACAACACTACACAAACCTTCATTCTACCCACGTTATTAATAATATCATCAAGTCCGACCCTTGGGTCACCTGTCCGAAATAACATTCAATATACATGATGAAAAGGGGAACTTAGCCTCATTCCTTGGCGAGAAGACCTGCCTGACACTTCACATGAAACTAAGAAAATAAACACCATTTGATCGAATTAACAATAAATAGACTATATATGATGAGAAAGGTAACCCAGCTCATTCTTAGGTGAAAAGTTGTGCTTAACACCTCATCTGAGACATCGAATATAAACATACAACTTAATGGATCCTCTTACCCGAAAAGACAATATTCCAGACACACAGAAATTTATTAACTTCTATGAACGCTTGACAAACGGAAAGGTGCAAAAGAATAAACACAATGATGTCTATTCTTGATCATTCTGAGGGAAGTAGAATGTCAAACATTCAAATTAATCAGTCCTGTTCAAAGAGCTACCGACTTCGCCCAATCAGAAATGAAGTTTGAAGCGGAAGAAGAAAAGGCTTTAAAGGACAGTACACCTGTGAAAACAGTCATTATGCCACAGCAAGACAGCAGAGAGACACACTGTGTTTGTCGCAAGAGAAAAAGTCATGTCAAGCCAAAAGTATCTCACAGTAAGGTAAAGAAATCTGCCAACAACAAGGCAAAAGAACCTGCATGCAAGAAAACAACTTCATCTGCTAAAACCAAACGAGGATCAGGAACTGGAGGCAAAACCCAAGTAACTGTTGTTGATCAGCTCTGAGATCATCAGCAAAAATAAATGAAGCCACCCCGGATCAGTTGGATAGTTTTACCACCCCACCGACACAGACTGCAGTGGAATCAGAATATTATCAAGAAGTAAGACACACCTTTCAATTATATGACAACAGTCCAATTCAGTTTGATATTTCCAACCAAAACCCCACAGAATACATTGGCTTGCGGAAATCAAAACTTTGGGTAAACGCAAAAGTTACACACCGTGATAAAACACCTTTGGATCATGATGAAAATGTGAGTGTTGTGAACAATTTTATGAACTTATTCTTCTATCAAGTTAAGACGAACTTACAAGGCAAGCTTATCCAGCAGATGACGATTTTTTTTCCCTTTCCTAACCTACTTCCTGATTGTCCTGGACACAGAGAACAACTCGATCAAAAAACTGTCAAGTCAGACGTTCTATCCAGACACAGCCAATGCCATGAACGCAACTATTCCTAAAACACAAGGTAATGAAGGTTTGTTTCAAAGAAGTATTAAAATTGCAAAAAAACCAATCGGTTGAAATGGAAGGTCTCATAATGACGGGACTTTTCCAGTTCAAACAATATAAATATGCAGTTGACGTTGTACAGATCTTATCCAGAATTCTGTGTGATTTCCAATGAAGCAGGCAAAACCTATGATGTGGCTATTGATGATATTGTTTTAAAGATGTGTAAAGTGAAAATCAACCAAGTGTTGTTTATGCTCATGGCATGGCACTGCAAAAAACCACAGCCAAATATTTTTTCACAAGACACGAAGTCAAGACATACGCTGTCGCAGCCGGACTTGTCAGTTTTTCAATTATTGATAACCCATTTCTTGGATACAGACCTAAGCAAATTGTGTTTGGCTTTTGCAGCTCAGAAAGCTTTGCAGGTAGCATTAAAAATAACCTTATTTTTTTCAACATTATAACATTAATCAAGCTGTCGTGTACGTGGATGGTCGGATCATAAGCGACAATGTTAAACTCAGCTTCATTAGCCGAAGCGAAAACTTCCTCCCCGGCTATAACAACATGTTCAGCTTTAATGGCCTTGATGATACTGGAATAGGTCTTACACGAGATGACTTCAGAGATGGTTATACATTGTTTTGCTATGACCTTGAACCAATCTATGCCGATCAAGACTATTTAACACTACTTAAAAGGGGCGAGCTGCGAATACAGAGTCAATTCGGCCAGCCGCTGCCTGAAGCAGTCACATGTGTGTTAATGGGTGCATTCCCAGCAGTTTTTGAAATAGATTACAGCAGAAACATATTACAGCATAACCAGTAGCAATGCCATGGAAGAAAAATGAGAGCCTATTGAAATTTACAACCCCATAGCCATGCTGCTATCTGCTCCGAGCAAAGGTGGGAAAACGACGTTTGTAAAATGTTTGCTGGTAAACGCTGATGCTATATTTGATGCAAAGACGGAACACATCTATTTTGCCTACAAAGTATGACAGAGTGCTTACGATTTATTTATTCAAGTAACCCCTTTATATCGGGGCTGTATCCAAGGAAGATACAATACAAATAAAAGGTGTTAGCTAAGATACAGGTATTTAAGATCATACAAATAACAGAGTGAAATACATCAATTAGTATAAAACTTCCTCTTCTCCCAGGTCTCTAAAAGGAACTGTTTAAAAGCTTCATCAAATTTTAAGAAAGCCTCATTGTTAATGTTGTCATGCAAAATATTTTCTTCTAATAAAATCAGCATCTTCGAATAGGCCGGGGGGTAATGACATATTACTGCAATAGATTAGGGTTATCTAAATGGTTGTGTTGAAAAGTATTCATGAACTTGATTCTTTCTTCTCTATACAGGGGACATAGGAATGTAAAATTGAAAAGATCTTCTTCACCATAAGAACATAATATACATCGTGGAGAGTCCGTCACACTTCTGTTAAACAGGTCCTTTCTTAAACCTAGTGTATTTGTTCGTGCCCTGAACTTCAATGTATTTGCATAAAAATTGAGACCGCTAATTAAATATGGTTCAAAATAAACATGGGTTTTGATTTTACAGTAAAGGTTAAGGGACTTCTTGCTTTCTACTGCATTTTTCCATGTTATGCTTTAAACAACGGCTGACTCTTTTGTAAACTGGTAAAACAGCAGCGTGGTCATTGGCTGTCATCAAGTGCTCAATGTCAGATTCTGTTAAGATGTCATTAATATCTTTTACATAAGGCCATGATGAACTTTTACCATTTCTAAAGTTAGTCATCAGCTTATTAAATAAAAGTTTGATCAGTCTATGCTCCGGTAGTTTTCACAACCTTTCAAAGAACTCAGACGTCTACAATTCATAGTAAATATAACTGGGTCCCATCCAAGATCACCACGAGTAACTTCGCAAGCAGGTCGTTGATTGCGCTTTAGAATACTCGTTCCAATCTGGCACTGTAAAGAGTTTAACAATTCAACGCCCGTCTCAGTGTTATTAAACCAAACAGCTGCGCCATGACTAATAGCCGGAAGTTCAACGGCTTTCCACAACACATCACCCAAAGCTTGCGCGGTTGAAATCGAAATTTTGAGTTAGTGTGCACTTTGTGGAATTTTTGATCCCGATAAACTTTTCTTTGAGATATTAATATTGTAGCGAGCAAGTGTCAATCAGTATTGGCGTTAGTGAAGAGGCACTGAATACGATAGCTTCTCCTTCGAAACGCCACTGACGTTGCTACTACAATACACAAACGAAGTCTGCTGTGCAGGAAACAGAATACTTCTTTATTAGTAACAAGGTGTCACCAGCAAATGATTCACAATGCACAGACCATACCAGCCAACTCTCTCAACTCTCTCACTCTCGTGCCTTTTATAATAATTTCAGTAGAAATTCTAGAATAAATGACGTCATCATCATATGATGCGCCCAAACAAACATGCTAGTCCAGAAGGTACGAGCAGCGACTTCCAGACTAATTAGAATCAAAACATTCCGATCGCGGCCCCACTCGAACCCTCGAGAAGGCTAATACTGCGTTCACTCGAAGCATCCTACCCGAACCTTCGGGACGGCTAATACTGTGTTTACTTAACGTACCATACGGTCGACCTGACCTTGACACTAGACAGTCTCACTAGCGGTATTGCCGCCGTAATTAAAAGAGAGGAAAAAAAACAACTGATCACAACAAGGTCGGCCGCTACTAACTCGTAACTGCAACATTCTCGAATCATGAAGGACCGGAGCCGCGTGCGGTCCAGGGCCGTATAACAAAGGAAAGGGGGGGGGCGCTAGCCTAAACAAACAACAAGCATCACAAATGTTACAAATATGAACATTGTCTTTTAATGTCCTGTTGAAATAAATGCCTAGATACTTATATTCCTTACATTCTGTTATTAACAGATCTCTTAATTTCCAAAGACGATTTGTATATAAACGCTCGCCTACGACAAGCACTTTTGACTTCGTCGGGTTAAAATTTAGATTCCATCGTTTACAAAATTTAGAACATATATCTAGGGTATGCGTTAGCTGTTCTTGGTCTGGCATAGTGAGTACAATATCATCAGCAAATAAAAGGGCAGGCACTGTGTGGTTGTCTATTACCATTCCTAAGCCATTTTCCTGGAGATCCTTACAACAGGAGCAGCGATCGTTGAAAGTTTATGACATTTGATGTAGGGATATACTTTTAATTTTTTTACTTAAAAAAGAGAATTTCTTAAAATGTGAGTTCATAACCTTTGGTTGTCTTCTAGGGTGTTTGTTGACCTTCATTCTGGGGGTTTTGACTGAGGGTGTCCTTGGTTTAGATCATGGGTGCCTAGGCATTCAAAGTTCATTTTATATATTGTACATACAGTAGATTGTAATTGAAAATGTCCTGAACAGTAGGGGAATTTTATCACACACATTCCTCATTCTGTAAACAACTAATCTGGAATTTGTATTTAACAAAACAGCTGCCGAATTTGTCATATACATTACTCACTCATTGGGTCTAATTTTTTTTCACAACATTTAATAAGAATTTTCTTTGATTGGTTGTCTTTATCTTTATTTGCTCCATGATGGTTGTAGGTAGGACTGTGCGAAAACAGCTGGCGAAATTGTCACACACATTCCTCATTCACTTTTTTTACGATATTTATTAAACTTTAAAATTATTTTAAAAATTTTTAAAAATTCCATTTGAGGAGGAATGTTGTGACAAAGTCGGCAGCTGTTTACACGATTTATTTTTCAATTTTAAAAAATGCCAAATACATCAAAATGAAGCTAATTAGAAACTTGAGGAATACATGAAATATGGAGGCGAAATAACTTTTCGTTCAAAATTTATACGAATTTGAAAACCTCTCTGGGGCATAAAATATCCACGACAGCTGGTGAATCTACATGATGATCTAAAGGTAGCCCATAAACTGTTCATGGACACATACCCTAACTCCGGTCGTCCAACAACGGTCGTTGTGCTGATCATAGTGGGACATGTACAGAAGAACAATGTATTCACGTTTGATGACAGTTTCTTTATGGGTTGGCTGGAAAGGATGCTTATCTTGGCAGGGAATGGAGAGCCTTATAGAGATGGTGGAATACATTCACCGATCATATCTTTACATTGTGATTAATTCCAGCATCATTCACTTTGGCATCTCTTCCTCTCTCGAGGAATTTCCTTTCTAAACTTGAAATAAAACTTAAACTTTAATCGACGCTTACATAATAACAGATGTTTTCTCAAAACCCAGCAATGCATTATTTACATTTTCACTCATGCCATCCGGTACATTCAACAAAAAAAAAGTGTATCCCTTACGGTCAGTTCATCATAGAGGGAAGAATCTGTCTGGGAAAGGAATTTTCCAGAAACGCAGCGCTCTAATTGTCACTACTTTCTATGAAGGGGGTATACCGGGATCTAATGGAAAAGCCCTGAATGAACTTTTAATTCCAAAAGAACAGCTGCCAGAAAGGAAAAAAACAGCTATCCCTTTTTACAGTAGCCCACAATTCAACTTATTACTGTATTATACTTCATTTATATTGGTGCCATCAAAAACTCTACAATTCCAGGTGCTGTCTCTTATACNGGGGCCGGAGACAAAACGTGCCTCTACCTGCGCAGATCACAAAGGCATACTGGTAACAAAGAAATCTCTCGGTAGTTATTGTTAAAGAAGTGGCAAACCACAAAGTCTAGGATGTACGCCTCAGAGGAGAAAATAATTGTATCGAGAAAGGAGAATTACTATATCTCCCAATGGATTTAATATTTCATATGAATAACTTATTTAGATTCGGCCTCATAAACCTTATTTATTAAAATAATTTATTGCTGAAGTTCTGTCCCCTCCCCCACGCTTGGTCTCCTGGGTAACAGCCCAGTTTTTATTAAAAAGTACATATTATGTACCGATGGATGGATGGATGGATGGATGGATGGATGGATGGATGGATGATCTGAAATACTTACGGTGTTAGCGGTGGAATTTTTGGGAGGGTGGATATGTGGGTGTGCATCTGAATGACGGACAGACAGAAGACCGCTCGGGGAATAGGGAGGGCAGTCTCTGTATTTAAACCTTAGTACGGACGGCCGGAACCCATGTTCTACTTGACACGTGTGTGTGTGTGTGTGTGTGTGTGTGTGTGTGTGTGTGTGTGTGTGTGTGTGTTGCGTGTGTAAATATTTATTTGAAGACGTGGAGCAGCGTGACCAAATCGTTACAGCGTTGGACTCATCATCTAAAGGTCGTGAGTTCGATTCCCGACCATGGTCATAATGTAAATACCTTGGGAAAGCATTTTATTCACATTCTCCTTAGTCCACTAGTCTGTAAAATTTTGTTATAGGTAGTGAACGATGTTGTCAGAATGCATGTGATCAGCACCTGTCAATATGCTCCCCAGGGAGTTGCGAAAGTTCTAAAGTAGGAATGAGTTTAGTCGCTCCCTCTCATTCTCCTTTCCCCAGATGGCACCGGGATACCTCACTATGAAAGTCATTAGGAAACAAAGTGGATATTTGCAATTCTGACTGAGTCCCTTAACCTTCTGTTACTTGCATGAGTAATGAAAACACCAGCACAGCTAGGAACTTTTGCACTTCATGTGGAAATCACAGTGGACAAGTGGCAGCAATATCGACAACTACTTTTACAACACATAATAGATTAGTTTATGTTTGTTTCTATTAATTTTTCGAGTTTTTTTATGAATAATAAAAAAGTATTCAATCATGGTACTGTTCCAAATAAATCTTACTTTGCAACATAACATAACGGTAATATAACCGTGGAGAAAAAGGCGCCATGAGAAAAATAAAAACTCCACAAACTTACCTCGTGACTAGGGTATCTATACTATAGAAATCCTCTCGATCTATCTTCTAACTATCATACCACTCCACTCTGCCCTTTCATCGGCGGTGAACGTTGCGTTAACAAGCAAGTAGTCTAGTACCTACCGCCTCCTTCGCACTGCGTCTGTTTTTTAACCTCCTCGCCTACCACGTGTGAGGGGGGGAAATGTAATATAAAGTTAGGCCTATTTCACGTTTCTACTCTCAGTGTACATGGCCTCATATCGCAAAGATGATACTTATATATGAATATACAGTATTGTTATTTCACTTTCACACGAGTGTGAAATATCCTGTCTTAACCTAGGACGAGATTGCTTACAGCGCTTGCAGAGGAATTCTAGTCTAGAGACAGACATCCAAATAAAGGACAAAGAATGCGGGAATTATGCATTTGGTGATGAAAGCACCAAATTTACACAGTGGAAACAGCTTTCAATACGCTACAAAATGTGCTATAGAAGCACTCTGGAAGTTGCTTAGAAGCCGAGTAATTAGCAAAAACAATCGCCGTTAAATTAAAATGATCCTACAAGCAAATCTTACACCGCACCCCCTTTAACCCGCGCAACTGTGCAACTTTCTTTTGTTATCACCGCCGACAGCCTATGAAAGCGATCCCTGTGACAGGGGTCTTGTTTAAATTGCTCCGAGATTTATTGACGGCACCGGTGTCGACCCAAATTTTCGTTACCTCAGAGGTATATTCTAACTTGATACTTGATACACTGTACTATAGGGGAAAAAAAAGGAAACTTTGAGTCAGTTTTGGGAAAAGACCAGTCTTGATTCTGCAGCCAGATGTGCGCATTTTTTTTTAATCCTTGGAATTCTTAGCTCACTGTAAATTAATTTAAATAAGTTTCTTTAGTTAGATCAACTTCTCAGGGTTTATTGTGCATAATATAAAGAAATCGAGAGGAAAAGAAAGAGAAGAGATAAGAAAGAAAGAGAGAGAGAGAGAGAGAGAGAAAGAGAGAGAGAGACAGAGAGCGGGAAAGCAAAAGTGGGAGAGAAAGGAAATTACAGATTTAAGAAAACGGCAAGAGGACATGGTTTTCCTGTAATTTTTGTTTCTATGAACCTATTATGTCACTAAGAAAAATATTTTTATCTTAACGAAAATTAGAATAATAAAACATGTAGTATAGTATAAAAGTTTCTTCGGGTAAAATGGCTAAACGAAAACTGCCGCAATATTGGGGTAAATGTTTTTTCTGCAAAGGAAAAAATAGACCCCCCCCCCTTATTCTAAGCAAGCCAACTGTGGCCGTGGATATAGATCATTTTTGAGAAAACGTGAATCTTTTCATGATATGGCTAAGGAAAACGAAAGAAGTAATTTACAAGAATTAATTGTCAGTGATAATCCTGTAGAATTCCTAATGTCAGGCGAGGTCAAATGGCAAAAGTCATCTCGATTAAAATTTTCTTCTCCCATGATAAAAGATGTGGTATGAAATGGAGAAAAGAAGCTGAAATGCTGAATTTGCCCTACACATCATAGTCACCATTAGGCACCGATATGTGATTTCTTCAGAAGCACGACAACAAAGCGTTCGCGTGCCCATCTCAACAGATAGCCTCTAAAGAAACAGAAACATCTGCATGTTTTGCAATAATGTATAAACAGGAACACTGCATGCGGTTTTAACAAAACACAT
>JAWQUT010000055.1:1843417-1868527 GCA_033807755.1 Ellobium chinense
CCCCCCCTTTTAAGTTGAGCATATCTAGGATCAACTAAGAATAATAAGGAACATTTGTGGGCCAGATATCTGACAAGACCTTTGCCTCGCTTTACATGACTATTAAGCTAATAGTTTCCATGTCAAAACCAATACATTAATCAACAGCAAAATACTCAAGTAAGTATATACATTATGCAAATGTAGGGTGTACAACCATGAAAATAAAAATACAATGCTTAAAGTTTCTGGGACATACAATCCCATACAGTAAGAGCATAACCAACTGACCACTGCGCAGGGTCATTTCCACACACAGCCCCGCATGATCAAAAGATTAAAATACATTACTACAACACACTTCACATCATGATCGAACAATTCGAGAATTCTTTGGTCCTAAGACCCAAAAACGTACCATGGACAATTGTTGTTACAAGAGTCTAAGAAATAAACTGCAGTGATACAACGTGGTTCCATGACAACTACAACGGTGTACGGTCATTAAAATTTGACTGTCTCTCATGTGCCAAATTAGTCACCCACATGACTCACAAAATCAGCGCCGACATTATCCTTGCCTTTCACATGCTGGATCCTGAATCGATAAGACTGGAGGAATAAACTCCATCTTAACAGCTTCGGGCTATCAAACTTGGCTGTGTTCAAATACTCTAAAGAGTGGTGATCAGTTTGTAGCACAAACTCCTTTCTACACAAGTACAATGCAAACTTCTTCACAGTCCAAACAATAGCTAAACACTCACGTTCAGAGACTGAGTATTTCATCTCACAAGGCGACAGTTTACGACTGGCATAGGCTATGGAGTACAACTTTCCACCATCATTTTGCATAAGAGCAGCACCCAGACCTCGATCTGAAGCATCAGTTGCCAATATAAAATCTTTAGAGAAATCAGGTAAGCGGAAAACAGGCTTAGACACAAGGCTATTTTTCAAAGATGGGTATGCCTTTTCCAGAGCTTCACCCCACTGAACAACATTAGGTTGACCTTTCCTGAGCAAGTCCGACAATGGCGCTGCGATGGCCGCAAAATTGGGTACAAACTCCTGATAATATCCAACTAGCCCCAAGAATGATTTTACATCTTTCTTAGTGTNTGGTGATCAGTTTGTAGCACAAACTCCTTTCCACACAAGTACAATGCAAACTTCTTCACAGTCCAAACAATAGCTAAACACTCACGTTCAGAGACTGAGTATTTCATCTCACAAGGCGACAGTTTACGACTGGCATAGGCTATGGAGTACAACTTTCCACCATCATTTTGCATAAGAGCAGCACCCAGACCTCGATCTGAAGCATCAGTTGCCAATATAAAATCTTTAGAGAAATCAGGTAAGCGGAAAACAGGCTTAGACACAAGGCTATTTTTCAAAGATGGGTATGCCTTTTCCTGAGATTCACCCCACTGAACAACATTAGGTTGACCTTTCCTGAGCCAGTCCGACAATGGCGCTGCGATGGCCGCAAAATTGGGTACAAACTCCTGATAATATCCAACTAGCCCCAAGAATGATTTTACATCTTTCTTAGTGTTGGGTCTGGGAGCATCTCCTATCTTGCAAATATTGTCATCCAAAAGACCACCTGTTACCTTACTAATGGAATGTCCTATAAAATCTACCTCGAATGTCCCAAGGAGGCACTTGGATGGTTTTACAGTGAGTCCAGCCTGGTCCATTCGTCGGAGCAGTTCCTTAAGGACTTCCACATGTTCGTCAAATGTCTCTGTGAATACTAGTAGATCGTCTACGTATGCTGTCACCCTGTCCATGCCCTGAATCAGAGGCTTCACAACTCTGTTCAAGGTGGCTCCTGAGTTCATCATCCCGAATGGCATCCGGACGAACTCGTAATGTTCACCCATGGTCACGAACGCTGTCTTACCGACATCCTCTTCTCTAACTCGAACCTGCCAGTATCCCTTGCTGAGGTCTATCCGGGAAAACACATTTCCCTCTGCCAGGTTCTAAAACACATCCGATGGGGTGGCTGTCGGATGAGGGTCAAAGACCGTGAGCTTGTTTAATTTCCTGTGGTCAATACAGAAACGGTTAGAGCCATCTTTCTTCTTGACGACAACGACAGGCGAAGCATATGCCGACGAACTCAATGCCCAGCCTTTCCATGGTGCGCAGTTCTTCCCTCAGCGACTCACGCATGGCATACGGCTCTGGATACGGGCGTTGACGAACCGACACATCCGACGTTAAGTCGACCCGGTGCTCAGTGAATCGACAGCATCCAGGAAGACCGGCGAATATATGCCGGTATTCCCATACAACTTCTTCCAGTTGTTTGCGTTGCTCCGGGGTCAGCTGCGTGCCGTACTGCAGGTCTTCGTAGCTCTCCTTCTGACCCCAACTTCCCAGGTCAGCAAGATCTTCATTATCTCCAGTACTGATGCCCTCTGACGCGCCATCCTCGACCACAGTCACACCAGCAGATCGTGTCACGATATTTCCGTCGACCATGACGTCATCAGTCCTCGACTTTTCGTTGGCGAAAGGATTGACATCTTCCGCAGCGCTTCCATCATTATCTTGCGAACTGGCGTCGATATGGGCTCCCGCACCACGGGGTGTCACGTCACACTCTCCTTCCATCTGAGATCCAACTTCCACCGTCGATTCCGAGGCTGACAGATGGCTCAGATTCGCCTCTTACTCTCGGGACGTACCTTTTGAGTAAGTTGGCGTGCAGGGTTTTCTCCTTCGCACCCGATCAAGCCTTTCATCATGGGTAGCTTCAGTTCGTCCACGGATCTTCCGTCACTGCATCCTCCGCACGTAACAGGCACCTCAAACTGTAATCGTTGATCCCTTGCCGCCTCTTGAAGCGCACAGACTTCTTGCCTCTCGTCTTTGGAGTAGTGTTCTGCTCCAACCTCTGCAAGGCCTCGTCTTGCTCCTGGAGTCGCACTAATTCCTTCCTGTCGATTCCCGCGTGCCGCTCTACCTGCGGCACCTTCAGCAATGTGGGTTGACCTCTTTTCTTCTCTTGGGCCCTCGTGGTCACTGCTCTCACCATCACCGTAGTGTCTGGGTCGTTAGGGTCCCTCGCTCCATCGACGTTCCCAATTACCAGATCACAGATGGTCTCTGGGATGCACAGCGCTGTCACTCTGCCCGTGAAGAAAGGTGTCCTCACATCAATGATGGCCTCTTCTGCCACCAGGATCTATTGTCGATCCTTGCGATCAACCTCTTCTGTCCAGTGAGCTGTCCGTCGCTCACGAACCTTCGCTGCACCACAACGCCTTCGCAACCGCTGTCTCGCAACACGTCCACTTCTTGATCCCCGATCAAGCCTTTCATCATGGGTAGCTTCAGTTCGTCCACGGATCTTCCGTCACTGCATCCTCCGCACGTAACAGGCACCTCAAACTGAAGTTTACCGTCCCTCAGCACCGCTTGCACGTTGATGTTGGTGTCAGCCGTCGCCAGGTCTGTACTGACGACACATTCTCCGCCGCAATCACTACGGCCGCCCCAGCCTTGCTGGGCTTGCCCCGTCCCAAGTCCGTCTGGGATGGACACCTCTTTGCTGTATGGCCTGGCTTCCCGCAGGCGTAGCACTTCATCTCGCCCTTGCCCTTGTCACTTGCCTTCTTGTAGCAATCCGCTGCCTTATGCCCCGGCTTCTGGCAAAACTGGCACACCTGTGGAGTATTCCCTGTGTTGCCATTAGGCCTCGCCCTTGCTGGTTGGTTCTGTTGCTTGGTACTCTCCCACAGCTACCTGTTCCTTGCCACTAGGAATGCCTCAGCTGTATTGATCACGTCGTCTAGGGTTTTCAGCTTCTTCTTCTCTGACGTGGGTAGCCAAATCGGAGGGGCATGCATCCATGAACTGCTCCTTGATGGAGAGATCCCTTACGCCGTCGAAGGTTTCTTCTGTCTTTGATAGCTTCACCCACCGAATTAGGTATGTTTTAATTCTCGTGATGAACATGCAACATTCTCTCCGTCTTCAGGCCTGGACTGTCGGAACATGAGCCGGTAGCCGTCTTCTGTTAAGTTGTACCTCTTTTGAAGGGCTTCTTTGACTTTATCGTAATCCTTGGCGTCATCCATAGAGAGACGACAGAAGCAGTCCAAAGCTCTTCCGGTCAGCAAGGCAGAGAGAGAGGTCGTCCATGTGTCCTTAGGCCATTTGGCCGTCTTCGCAAACCGTTCGAAGCGCAGGAGCCAGCTGTCCAAGTCGTCTTTACGATCCTGGAAGGCAGGTAACTTCGGCCGTTTAGAAGCCGCCTGGCTAGAAGGTTGGCTCTTGCGAATTTCCATTCGCCGCTTCTGCTTCAATCCGAAGTTTTTTAAGTTCATGCTGACGTTGGGCCGCTTTATCTCTCTCTCCTGCTTCTATCCGGAGCTTCCTCTCTTCCGCTTCCATCCGGAGCCTTTCGTTTTCTAGTTCCGCTTCTCTCTCTCTATGTTCCTTCATCCGTTCCTTAATGTATTCTTTCCTCTCAGTGCCCTCGAGTCCGATAGCATCCGCTTCTTGTCCAAGCCTTGCGATTAATTCCGACATCTAGTAGGTGACGACGTACTCTGATGTCGTTGCACAGTCTGTAGTTGAAACACTTCAGTTCCAATCCTTTCGAAATACTCCAATTGATCCGATCGAAATACTCCAGTTGATCCTATCCGATGAAGCACTTCAGTTCTGATCCGATCCGATTCGATCCGGTGAAACACTAGTTCCGATCCCGGACGAGCCCCCAGATGTAGCGAGCAAGTGTCAATCAGTATTGGCGTGTAGTGAAGAGGCACTGAATACGATAGCTTCTCCTTTGAAACACCACTGACGTTGCTACTTTAATTCACAAACCAAGTCCGCTGTGCAGGAAACAGAATACTTCTTTATTGGTAACAAGGTGTAACCAGCAAATAATTCACAATGCACAGACCATAACAGCCAACTCTCTCAACTCTCTCACTCTCGTGCCTTTTATAATAATTTCAATAGAAATTCTGGAATAAATGACGTCATCATCATATGATGCGCCCAAACGAACATGCTAGTCTAGAAGGTACGAACAGCAACTTCTAAATTAATTACAATCAAAACATTCCGATCGCGGCCCCACTCGAACCCTCGGGAAGGCTAATACTGCGTTCACTCAAAGCATCTTACCCGAACCTTCGAGAGGCTAATACTGCGTTTACTCAAAGCACTATACGGTCGAGCTGACCTTGACACTAGACAGTTTCAATACTAGCGGGTGGGGACGGAAGCTGCCGCCCTAGAAAAAAAACAACAACTGATCCCAACAAGGTCAGCCGCTACTAACTGCAACATTCTCGAATCACGAAGGACCGGAGCCGCGGTCCAGGATCGTATAGCAAAGAAAGNGGGGGGGGGGGGACTAGCCCAAACAAACAACAAGCATCACAAATGTTACACACGCACACACTCACGCGCACGCACACACACAAAATTACTATTTCTAAATTAGATTCAGATCAAGACAAAGCTCTGCGGGCATTCCACATGAATAAAAAAATTACAGGAAAAAATTATCCCCGGCATTTAACATTATGACCACGTAGATCTAGTTATCTCTAGTTTACATCCAGACCTAGACTAGGCTAGCATGCAGTTACCCAAAGTCGCAAGATAAATAACATGAAATTACTGTAGATCTAGAATCTACAGTAGTCTATATCTTTCCATTATGAAAAGCAGTCAAAAAACAAAAAAAAAAGTAAGTCGGATATACTTTTAGAAAAACTGCTGGAAAAAATATTTTGTCTGAGAGATCAGATGTGGTAGCTGCCAGAAGCAAGTACTTGCATCTCGTCTGTGAAAAACGCGCTCAGGCTACGACAATGTGTACCTAGATAAAGATGGGTAGCGTCTACAATATGGCAGAGAAATAAGGGCGGTCAAAAGACAGCAGCACAGATAATTTTTGTTTAAGGAGAAGAAGAAAACAACAACACAAAAACGACAAGGATCTTTTATATGACAACGAGAAATTCTACTTTCGTATAGGAGCAAAGGGATTATAAAACTGACTAAGGGGATTACCGCATGCATCAATATTGGTCAAAACTGAATATCTATTATGAAAATGAACTGACAACCAAGATTACCACACCGAAATGAACGGCGATATATTTAGCAAAGTGGATAGAGAAATCGGCCCTTCTACTTCCAGCACTGAAGAGACCCTCTTGTGTAATTATAGACAACGATTCAATGTCATCACTGAAGAGGACAAGGTACCCACGGTTAATATAAAAAAAAAGATGACTACAAAACACGGTTGGTAGCAAAAAAAGCGCATCGAATTCTGGAAATGTGCTATCGAGCAAGAATTACTGCAGTTCGTTAAACGTAAAATAAAGCAAAACTGTACTTCATAGACAATACCAGCGCAGAACACGGCCTCACTTGTCTGCGACTGCTCCTGCACTATTAAAATCGGAACCCCGTCGAACTAATCTGGGCAAAGATTAAAGGCGATGTCGCTGATCAAAATAGCTGCTGCAGCCGTTGACAATATTGAAAAAAATGCTGTGATGGAGTTTTAAGGGAAGAACAGGATTACTGAGAGAGATGGACTAGAATTTATTCTCCCCTCCTCTGATTATAAATCTATTTGACTCATCCGACTACGGTGAAACAACTCCTCAATAGGCAAGACAGGAAATGTTAGCTTTGTTACACTGCCATTACAATAATCATCTGTTCGTCTTTGTAAGGTAGGTAACATTCTACGGTCGCATGTAAATACATCAAAAAGATTGAAATGAGGATAAGGCTGCAATTAAAGTAGACAGACTATAGATGACATGAAAAAAAATGAACAACGATCAACGATCGGAGGCGTAAAAAAAAAAAAGAGGCTGGAAGAAATAGTAGACGGTCTCATTCGCGCTCTCTCTCTCTCTCTCTCTCTCTCTCTCTCTCTCTCTCTCTCTCNCTCTCTCTTTCTCTTTCTCTTTCTCTCTCTCTCTCTCTCTCTCTCTCTCTCTCTCTCTCTCTCCCTCTCCCCCCTCTCTCTCTAGATTGCTCGATCCATGGTTCCTATTTCTTAATGTCTCTAAAAAATCTTCCTCCCTTTCGCCCAGCCCTCCAAAAAAAAGCTTTTTCCGTAAAATTCAAACTGTAGACATGATAACTCATCAGGCGGAGGGAGTGGTAGGGGGAGGGGGATTTTAAAAGCATGTTAAAAATCTATTTACCCTTGATATTCTTGCTAATATAAATTGACAGCTACAGCTTCATCGATTTATTGTAGTTAGGCCACTGCCACAACACTTCCGAGTTGTGACATTAATGCTTTGTAGAGATGGGTGAGGTCTTTTTCTCTGAAAAATCAATAATTATCGATACATCGAAATAGGAAAAGGGGCATATTGAGCAATTTGCGAAACCATTTCGTTCTGCAAGGTTAACTAGACTAAATATCATTTCTAAGGGCACAATTTTCTCGAATAACATATATATTTAAAAATATCGAAACAATGGATGTTTTGATCCATCATCCAAGAGGTTTTAATTATGTCCACCAAAAACCGATATTTAACATCAATACATCCTTCTGTAGAATCCAATAGATGTTCCAAACAAGACGGTAAGATCAGTAACGGTGCAAGCCCAAAGCAAGCAGCACAGACTTTTCGCTTCCTGTATATGCCCGTCCTTTCAAATTAAAATCTAATCTCCTTCCCCATCCTAATGGCCATTTTTTATGATTTTCTAGGAACTATTTAAAACTGCCTACTCTCATGTCACAACAAAAGCCGCCATTTTGAAAATAAAGATCAAAGAATGCAAGCTGTTGGATCCTATGGCTTTTCCGGGATGAAAATTTCAACAGAACAGATTTCTCTTAAAACGACCCGACATCCTGCTTTCACCTACTTTCGTAATCAGGAGGACCTATTCTAATCACTTGTGGCCTATTCTTATCACATCCTCTTGCCCTCAAATTTGCCAACTGATTAGACTGAGCAAGCCTACTAGTGCGATTCACAATTTTGTGAGACAATGTTTCTGCAAAAAGCTGTGGAACGGTTGCCTGCTTCAAAGTCTGCATAGCCTCCTAATTTGTCTTCGCTATCTCATATTATTTTTCAAAAATTACATAAAAATTAAACTTTTTCCCTTCCCAAAAATATATATTGTACTCGACAAGAGGGAGTGTAGCCAAAGTGTGAAGAGTTTTACAGTGCCTCGATGAGCTAGACAGTGATTTTTGTCTAGACATGGTGTGCAAAATTGTGCACAGTGAGCGAATGTTTACAAATTGACACAATCCCACATAAAGGGAGACGTTTTTTTTTATAAATGCAGTTGTCCGTCTAGTGCCCGTAACCGGTTCATGCCAGTACTCTCCGTCATCCGTTTGCAAAATAGTTTCTACCGAAATTTATAGTGATTTCCTTTGGATTACAATAGCATCTGTTTTTCCAACAGAATAATTCAGAATGGAGGAAAAAGAACTGATTTCGAGGTTTGTATGATCAATTTACCAAGATCACGTTGTGTATTCTTGTCCACTGAAAAAGGCAATGCAACAGCAGTGACATTTTATTGTTTTGTGAAATGAAAAATGCAGTACAGTATAGTTTATAAACATATTGTGTAAACTGAAAAACAAAAAACTATGCTTAAATCTCACTTTCAGTAAAGTTATATGACATCTGTCCTGTTGTGTTTCTCAAGAAAATGACTTTCTTTAATGGCGAAAAATTAAGGATGATGCCCTTTCTAACATCGCAGGCTAACATTCTAATATGACAGGCTGCAATGTCAGTGTTGCCACTCTGGTCACGTGCGAGGTACTATTTTTCCTACTTCTCTACACACGGTGTGGAAGCAAAACAAAATCATTAGTTTAGAACAAATAAAGATAAACCATGTTTTTTACGCATTGTTCCGACATTTCATTTTTTTCCCAATAATTTACGAGGAGTGATTTCCCCTCAAGTGGGGAAAATGACGTTTCTTGAAGCCATTTTATCCTCCCTTACGGGAAAAATCTATACCGTTGGCAACACCGCCGCATATTGGTCCGGAAGTAGGATGGCGGTAATCGGCACGACGCTGAAGGTAGCAGACTATCGACAAAGACAACAATGAACATTTATTTCAAGGCGAAAATTGACTTATGCCACTGAAAAGAAAGTTCATCTGATGTGAAAATAGTCTTTGATTATAATCTGAAAGTCTGTTAGTATTCTGTAAGCAAATCTAGTAGGGAAATCACGGTAGATAATAAGAGGGCGGTTACGGCACTTCGAGGATTGCCTAATTATTAGCATTTAGTCGGTATGTAATTATGTTTGTTAAGAAGAATAGTTCTGATGTGTTTCGTTTGGTTGATTAGTCATTTTGAGTGCCGAATAGATAACTCATAAAGTTAATAACTAACGTTACTATAACTTAAAGGGAAGGTTGGATCTGTCTTGAATAGAAAAGAGTCATTCTGATTTGTATGAGGTGTGTAAAGTTGCAACTACAGTACTTGGGAAAGCCGGTCGCAAGACCCTTGCATCCTTTTCCTTAGCTTGGTACTGTGGTGGAAGTAGGCACTTTTTAGGTTCCTGTGTGAGCTTTTTATTGAAAACAGATAATGAAAACAAACAAGATAAATTGTTGACAATAGCAACAACCATGATTATTCCCACAAACTACTAGAATGAGAACAGAATAAGGAGACTTCTGCATTTTCATTATTCATCGAATTTAGAAGAAGAAGATGACGATGATAATGAAGATAAAGATGAGGCATTTTGCCTCTGGTTGTGCTGTAGCTAGGCATGTCCTCTTTTCTTCCTATCTTCAAATTGTGTTAGCGGAAACCCTAGAAAATATACTTGCCCGTTTTACGGGGTTGGAAATGGATACAAGGAGCGTTCCCTTATTTGTCTGTGTCTTGTTGCATTTTACAAGATTCAATGCCAGTGAGTTCACTCCATATTCATAAGACCGCGTCATTGTCAACTGGGAAGCAGTGCAGCTCAAAATAAATAAAAATGTTACTGTTCAGTTCAGGTATATAAAGGCCTAATAAGGGACAGAAACTTTCGGTTTTGGAAATGAAGGTGACACGGTACGTCTTTGTGTTCAAACAGAAGACACGTCATAGATTGTTGTGTTGTGGCAATTATGCATATGGTTCTACTGTAAAACAGCAGTCTGATCGATCTCCAGTGGAAAGAGCACATTAAGATTTTATATAGTTTTGAAAAAGAATGTTTTCCGTTTCTTGTGCAGTAGTGCCAAAAAAATATTTTATTCAGTGAACAAAATAAGATAGGGCCATAAAAAATTTGACGTCTATAAAGTCCAAACGTTTAAGAAATACAGTATTTGCAGAAAACGTTGTCTCCTGAATTGTGAATCAGACTATAATTTGGAATTCTAAAGCAATTAAATCAGGAAGGGATTTTTTTTTTTTTTTTGTGGTAACACTTGCTACTGATCATCGGGAGAGTTTTTTGAACCTGCATAACGTTACTACCAAATGGATGGCATATAACAAGTATTCAAAAAGTAAAGCATTACTAAGGAGAGTGATGATTGTTTGAAAAGCTATACATATATATCTATATCTTATTTATTTTAAAAATTATATCCGTGCTTCAAAGGTAATTTCTGATCTTCACCCTAAAGTCCGTAATTTTCATCGTATCGTATCAAATATTCGATATTTCATGTCGGTCGACTCGTCCAATTTCTATCAAGTTTCATGACACGAGTGTCTAAGTCCCCAGAATTACTTGAAATTTAAAATCACTAGAGGGAGTCCATCATGACTAGGTCAGTAATGTAGGAAATCACTTTCCTGGTTCTTTTTTTTCATGGATCCATCCTTCCTTGGGAAAAGTTATGTATGTCAGGCAGTTAGTTATTTACTAACATTTTAAAATACCTTAAATACTAAAGAAAAGAAATGCTCTCTCCAGGCAAGAAAGCGCTAGCTCACCCAAATAGCCACGTGCCACCTGGGCAAAACTTTGAAAATTACGAAAATAGACCACGTCAGTGTAGTCACTTATCAACAGGACGTTGAAATTTAAACTCAAAGCTTTTCATTTCTGATGACAATATGAGGTATTCATACTGCCTGGGAGTCGAGAGTTATTGCAATCAAAGTTCGGATGTCAGATTTCCTGTTGATACTTGACGACATATCTTTCGTTTTCTCTTCTCTCCCCCCGNNTCCCAAATGTTCTCAGACACACTCACCAAGACAACTCGTGCCTTTGTGAAGAGGCGGAGGATTCGTCCCAGAATTAAAATCGTCCGTGCAAAGTGTTTTCAAGGAGGTGGACGTTTACTATTTATTAACATCGACTAGGCCAGCAGCTTCAGGCTGGATTTCCACGGTGAGTTTGACTTGGTTGAGAGTTTTATTGTCATTTAACATCTACAGGATGTTTCAAAAACCTTGTAACTGATTCTAAATAGCTCGTATAAGCATACCGGTAAAGACAAATCGAAGTGTTTGGGATGGATTAAATTTAAAAGAAAAAAACCAACAGAATTTAAAAAGATCTATGAAAACTCAATTACTGTATCTCAGCTTCCTGTAAATCAAGGGAAGAAAGGCAAGTCCACATGATTCGGTGGAGAGCTGTACGGCGTGTGGTGTTATGGTTACAGACCTATAAGACAAATGGACCCTTTTTTCTTCTTTGGGCCATATTAGCCTTTGGAGCTACCCTCTAAACCCAAAGATTTAGCTTTCACACAGATATATATCAGATTGAAGCTCATTGTGTGGCCCAACTTTTAAGACTGACCTAACCCCAGCAAGCCCAATGAAATTTTGAGCTTGGTTGCTATTTGTAAACACACCCTACCTTTTTCACTGGTCAAGGCCGAACCCCTCCTCTTCCGCCTGAGCACACCCTTGACCTGACAGTCCCAGCCCAGGGCTAAATAGTGCCTGGCAAAATAAACTAAAATGGACACAGTTTGCCATCAAATCAAGATTTCCTCCCTGGAGCCCTTATTACTGAAAGCAGGGCATGCCAAAGGAAGGAAAGAGGGAGGTCAAATATAACCCCTGACCCAATAGTGAAAGTAGACTTACAGGACCAAATAGTGAAAGTAGACTTACAGGACCCAATAGTGAAAGTAGACTTACAGGCCTGTAACCTTAACTTAGAGACAGGCTATACAGAAACCCTGTGAACAAACTTTCCGACAGCCCAAGAGACAACATCAAGCGAGAAATTACACACATTCCACGTCGTGACATTAAGGTTTGGGTGGAATATATAATCCATTGTCGGTTTTCCAATAAAATCCTAACATCTCTCTTGTCAAGTGTAATCTTTTGTGTTCTTATCGATGTCCGTTAACAAAATACTACCCTTAGAATCAGAAACAAACGTTTGGAACACCCTATGTATGGAAAAGACAAGATACTGTACCTTACACAAGAAAAAAAGGCAAATCACAGCACTACGTATGATTAAGAATATCTATAGCAATACATCGTCTGTATATATTCGAAACACATAAATAAAAGTTTGGGAGGGTCTACGTTATCTAATGAGAGAACCTAAACATAATCTCAACCGATACAAAAATATACCATATTTTTTTATTCCTCTTCCAGCCATATTGCAATGGTTTGCTCACTCTCTACATGATCTAAGTTTCCCTTTTGTCAATTCCATAATAAATAACATGTCCACTTTGCAATAAAACGATGCTTAGAAGCAATTATTTATATCAGCCTCCCTGTGTGATCTAGATTCAGTTTTCACGATAAGCTTTTATCCGTTCGATGTTCCCCAAATGTCGACTCTGAACAAATTTTTCTCTGATCCGAAAATTTCTTAAACTCAATTAAGCTCTATTTACAAACTGAGTCATATTATACACAAAACTGTCAGACCAAACTTCTTGGGAGCATATCCCTAAAGATATTAAGTAATAGTTACGAGCATAAGCGAGAACTTTGAATCGGAAGGTCAAACACAGCGAGCGAGTCATCACTGTAGTTGCGCATAGAGAGTGAAAACAGTACATTAAAATTGTTTTTGTCTCGGATAATTCAAAGTATAACTTTGTGTCTTTGAACTACACCATGTTTAAAAAATGAAAGAGCTGTCTGCGGATTAAATCAGTTTTTGTTTGTTTTTTTCAAGTAAATGGATGAGTTTAAGATTTTTTTGCGGCCGGAGAAAAATGTTTACAGAGTGGACAGGTGGGAATCACCAGTGCGTGAAAGCATGTCGTGAAAAACTGAATCTACGGCAGACAGGGACGGAGATACTGTATTACTATAGTGCGTTCACAAAAAAAAAATGAACAAAGATTTTAAAAAAAATATCTTTTCTTCCTACTGAATTGTTTGTTTCCAAATTTCGCATAGGCTTCTAAACCAATTTGTTTTAACAGAACTGTTTTTCTACAAGTCTCTGTGTCTGTAATAGAGGGGTTCTTCAAAGAAAAAAGGACTGATCGCATAATCTCCTTTAACATCGTTGATGAAAAGAATTAAAAATATCA
Organism: Ellobium chinense; assembly: GCA_033807755.1. Lineage (NCBI taxonomy): Eukaryota > Metazoa > Mollusca > Gastropoda > Ellobiida > Ellobiidae > Ellobium > Ellobium chinense. The sequence continues at coordinate 1,856,909 of JAWQUT010000055.1, forward strand.
AATTCTTACTGACATTGGAATTACTATAGTGCCTTTTTGGTAAGTGATAAGAAATGGTCCACTGGTTTATAATTTCCGTAGAACTTCCTGTTTGAGATCTTACTATAATGCGGGAAGAGAGAGACCTTATCCCCCCCCCCNCCCCGGCAGCGAATATTCTGAAATCTGCAAAACGACATAATCGTTACATTAGACGTGCATGAGCATGTTGGTTTCTTGGAGAAAATTCTCCATATAACTGAATAATTTAATCCGCAGATATAGTTTAACTCGAAATTTCTATTTATACAAACAAAAAAAATAGTTCCCTGTTTTTTTTCACTCTATAATCTATGCATTCCAAATCCCGATTACACGAACTACAATTCTAAAGGATCTCGATAACGCGAACAACTTTTGGGCCGCACCATTGTTTATGCTTGAACTCTCCTTTTTCGTTTGCATTGCCAGTGCGACGTTTTCCACCCACGACGCTCCAGCATCACCCCGCTCGCTATGTAATGGCTTTGCCTCCCCCGACCACTTAGCTGGACATGCCCCCCCCCCTTCCAAAAAAACCCCAACTTTATCTGTAGTATCTCGGTGCGTTTGGCATCGTATCAGCTCTAGCTCTCTGCCTCTCTCGCTTCATCAATGGAATCAGTAGACTACAATCAGCTGTTTAGACCTATGCCTTGAAAAGATCCTCTCTCTGCCATATGGATCCCACTCGTAGTACAACATGGAATGAGTCTAATTTTCAATAATGTATTTTCATTTCACCCCACATATCTATTATTTACATTATCGGGATTTATGATGCAAATAATCGAAGTACGAAAAGTGATGTTTTTGGTGTTTACTCTTTATGTTATGTCCGTGCAAAAGTACTCCATATTTGACCAGGCAGGAATTTTTAATTTACGCGTATTATGAACATTTTTACCACCAAAAAACTGAGGAAAGAGGCAAAAATATTTCCTGTTAACACAAATTGAGGGGACCATGCAATATTTCACAAAAACCCCTTCTATAGGAAAAAAGATGTTAAAGAAAACTCTTGTTCATTTATTTGTGAACTTCAATATGATAAGGTTTGAGTGTGGTCTTTATTGTTAAGTAGACATGTGTGTACACTAAGACAGTGACAAGAGGAAAACAAGAGAGAGCAAGCCATTCCTACATGGTTGGAGGAAGAACGAAAGAGAGAACCAGTGGATACATCCTTTCTTATAAGAAGAACGCTGATGCTACCTTTCCTACCTAAAATCTTAGATAGATAAATACAGTCAAACCTCGATATTTATTATCTCGTTCCTTTGTTTATGGAAAAAAGTGTCCTAACTACGGAGGTGTACTTGTTGTCCACCTGACTACTAAACGATGGAATAATATGGGCTCTGTGTATATAAATAAAACTTTTGATAATGAAGTATAGTAGTCTCCCTACCGTTGAGGTACGTTATGTGGAGTCAGTGTTTAATCATTTATTCAATCATCTCTGATAATTTAATTTATTTAAATCAGCTTAATGCACTGAAATTACATTATTGTTGTAGGCGATCTGTACTTTGAGGCGAGTACTTCTTTTAATAAGCTGCCAAGTTGTGAAGTTCGTTAAATCCTTAGAAAATGTATATACATCATTATGAAAATAATGAACAGATTTTATGTCGCCAACTGGAAATTGTGAAAAGGGAAGATTCTCACTAGTCCTGTCTTGTGAAGAAAAAAAAAACCCATAGTCCGCACAGCTTTAATACGAGTAGCTAGCTATTAATATAGAAAGCAGCATAATTGTGTAATCAGCAATCGCATAAATTTTGTGTGAGGTATTAGAGTGCATTTATGATATGCCCAATGGCAAGTCCTGTAAGTCAAATGTATGTCATCGTCGGTCTAAATTAGGGTAGGTCTTACAACAAAACTGCATAGAATATTAAAGAAATGACTGCAGATTGATATTTTAGGAAATCGTAACAGCCATTGAAGGATAAGAGTCTGTTAACAATTATACGGATCCAGCCGTTGGCCAAGAAAGTGAAAGAGAAATCTGAAGCGTCATATCTTTTGCAAAAACACCTGCAGATAGATCAGCAGACTATGGAAACTAGGATATAAATAAACAAAAGAAACTTGGTAGAGAGTACGCAAAATGAAATCTTAGAATGCAGCCTTTCTATTTCAGAGACATCAACGATGCCCCGATTTAGGAAACTCCTTAATGGCATCAGGAAGAAATTCAAGCAGACAAGACGTATGTATCAAAACTGTTCGTCTTTCACTACCGCCAGCAGCACTTCAAAAACCAGTAACAGCAGCATCATCTTCGTGGATTTTTGTAGTTCGTTGTAGTTGTTAGCATTATCATCACCAACAATGTTGTCATCTTGTCGTCATCATCATCATTGTCATGTTTACCATCATCTCATAACATGATTACCTGTGTTTGGTCTTAGCGGGTATAAATGCAGGGATACAAAGTGGCTTTGCCTCATATAGTAGTATACATATCAGTCTTGAATCTTACCACATCCTTCTCCGACACAACGCCGTTAAATAAAAAGTTCCACTAACAAATTTGAAACTGTAGCTGGTGGCAGCCATTGTTGCCCAGGGTCTACTTCCAGTGGAAGTCATAAAATACTAAATTCTCTAACTAATGTCTCAGCTCTGCCCACTTCCTCGTGAAAATGAGGCACGGGGGCAAAACACATACCCCATCATTGTCAAGATTAGAGGGAGACTCTTCATCATCAGGACATCACGAAAGTACTTTGACAACACTGTAAGGATAGGTCGGACAGATTAATGTGTACTTGTATAGAGGATTGGTAATCCAAGTACTGTACTTACAATTGCGCTACGAGTACTCGCAACGGTAGCGAGTAGAACAGTTAATTACTTCACAAAGTAACGGCTTTGTAGTTCATTACAGAAATCCAGTAATAAGTACTTGTAATTTACGACATATTTCAACATAGGTTTTTTTTTTTCAATGTTCAATAAAATGGCTCGCGACACCTACGTTTAGCGATTCTGGGTTTCTTACTTCCGCAAGCTTTTTATGCTCATCCAACCGATCTTTACCACATCCTGGTATGTAAACGTTATTTCAGCAACAGCAATGTCTGCTCCAAGGCAAACAATACCATCCCTTGTCTGAACATCTGGTGTATTTAAGATTGTGGAGATACAAACAATACCGTCACTGAATTATATGTGGGGACTCTTAAGTCTACCAAAGATTTCAAGACAGTTACGAAATACAATTGATTTGAAACCAATATCCCTAGTTTCTTCGTGATGTTGTTCAGTTGGCACAGCTTTAATTAATCTGACTGAAGAAAATAGCGTCACAAAGGCTCAGCAAGAATACTCATCGTTGATAAAAGTTGTTAAATCGCTTGGAGAACCTTTAATACAAAAATGATATGGGTTTACTGATTTAGAAAAATTCTTTTCGGCTTATTCCTTACTGTCTCCAAACTTTTGAGTAAAACGTTACTTTTGAAAATTTCCGATTTTTGTCTCAGCTACAGACAAGGTACAAAGTCATTATTGCTATTAAGGTTGTAAACTAATACGGAGAGATAGCCTAATAATTTGATTGTTAATCTTTGAGAGGAGACTTTGCTATTGGACGTAAAGTTAGGACACATCCCAAAATGGTAGGGTCCACGGTGTATATGCATTGTACCACTTGTAAATCCTGAAATTTCAGGGTTACAGCGGGGTAAATATAGTTTAAGGAATCCACTATCACAAATGCCTCCTCGTCTTCTCCCCTAACCAAAGAAGTAGTTGGGCGCGCGAACAGAGACAGTGCCGGAGTTAAAGAAAGATCACTTATCAATTCGTGGAGCGTAGAGGATGTGTGCACTTATAAATTCCAAAGTTACAGGGTTACAGACGACTAAAAATCACCCAGGCATTACAGGGTTTAAGAAAACCATAATGACAAATGCCATCCTGGAAGGGTAAGGAGATCTGCGGGTAGCTCATTGTGGGCATTTGTCATTGCGGTCAGATCAACGACTATACTGGATTTGAATTATGGTGCGTTCACACATTAGAGAACATGGTTTTTCTTCAATATCTTTTCTCTTAATGCGCGGATCGTTTTGACATTATGTATAGCCTCCTAAACCAGTTTGTCTTAACAGAGAACATTAAATTTTTGCCTCCTTCTGCTTTCGCAGTAAAAGTTTTTTAATAAAAAATAAAGTCTCAATTACTGTATGGTCAAACATTTAGTAGTTTTACACTAAATTTGACGTAAAAGGTAAACACCAAATCATCGTTTTCTTGTACGCTGGTTATTTGCACCATCATTCTCGATAAAGTAAAACTAAAACGTAAGAGAAAATTCATAATTTGAGATGTTCAGAAATTCACAGATTTCATTTACTAGTCTATACCTACGTGCGTGAACAATTCTCACTCAAGATTTTTGTTTTCTCTCATTAACTTGGATAAAAACACTGCACCCTTGCCAGACACACGGCTCGGCTAATGTGAAAAAGAACATGACAAAATCAAGGTTTTCTCCCACAGCCACCGTTATCAGTCGGAAAGAAGAATGTTGTAATCAGAAGGTTTTGGTGAACGTGCTAGTGGTCTTTGCCTCTTTTTTTAGTACACATACCTCCGTTGATTCTTGCCATATCCTCCTCTGACACACGGCCGTTGATAAAAAGTTCCACTAACAAATTGTAAAAGTTTAGATGACAGCCACCGTTTTGCTCAATTCTCATGTCCGGTCTTCGCAACAGACGTCACATTTCTAGCAAAATAATGTCTGGTAGGTGTGCACCCTTCCTCACCGTGACTTGCGCACAGCAACCAAAAACGCATTCCTGTGTTGTTTATGTACACAAGATACGTTCATTTTGTGCAGCCTTACTGTTTTCAAAGGCAATGCGTTACACCGCCAACATTATTGAACGCACTTTTAATATGCCCCTACACATGACAAAATGGTTTTGACTTGCGGACTACTTCTAGAAATGTCTTCTTAGTTTTACCCTATTAAATATTATTATTTTGCTCGTAACAGTCTTCAAGTGAATGCTTCTAAAGCGGTTTCAGAAGATTATATTTTGATCGCCGCACTTAAACAGTTTCCACCGATAAGTTTTCTCAGATGTTTACATTTTCAAATTTCATACTGCACTACTATACATGTTCGATCTACGTACTTCCCCATTATCGTTCCTTTCTTAGTGCTTTTAAAGAAAACTTTTATCACAGACACAGAGACGATATGCAAAAATATTTTGCATTAAGACAAATCGGTTTAGAAGCCCTTGTAAAATTTGGAATCAATCCACTGAGTAAGAAAAGAGAGAGTGTTAATAACCCTTGTTCATCTTTTTGTGAACGCACTATCATATGGCCACGCCATGAATGGTGAGGCTTACAAGGCGTGTACGCTATAATACTTTTAAAAAATATGAAATTGCACCAAAACATTACGAAACAAACATGGTTTTAAAAAAAAAAACCGACAATGACAATCACTCCCTGTGAGGGGTAGAAAATCGACGAACAAATCAAGGAGTAGACTAATACTGGATTTAAAGTAAGGTCCCACCGTATGCAATTTGACGTAAGAGATGCATGCACTGTGATACTTGTAGATTCTGGATTTGCAAGGTATAGCGGGTAACTGCTAACTAAATATAACAAAATGAATAAGGTGTGACAAAAAACATAATAGCATACATCATGTGAGAAGGATAGACAAAAGAACAGAAAGTAAGGCAACTTTTTAAAAGGTGGATCTTAGAGGTGTATGCACTGTAATGCTTCTAAATACTGAAATTTCAGGAAAACAGAGGGTAACAACTAGCAAAATATTCTGAATCGACCAACTTTTAAGAAAACACAATAATAAATATCCTCTAAAAGGGGTCAGAGGGTCGTTAGACAGACCATGGACTCTAAAATAGTGAGTTTTAAAGAATGTGCAATGTAATGCTTGTAGATTCTGAAATTGCAGGCTTGTAACCGGGAAACAGCCACCAAAACATTACAAAATGAAAATATTTAAGAAAATAACACTGACAGTGTCCCCGGGATTTGGAGGAAGATCTACGGACAGACCAAGAACTTACCACCAACAAGACAGGTAAAGAAGGGTTGTGACTTCATTCGAGTATCACAGTGAGACTGTAGGTGAGTGTGCGGACGAATATTTTAATATTTTGGACTGGGAGTGATATGAAAGAGGAGACAAAAGATGATGCTATATCTCTATGAATCATTGTACTGAATTTACAAGCTGGAGTAGGTATTTTTCTTCTACGGGTGTATTCACTGAAATCACTGTAAGTATCGATTATCAGTACACTGAATGCTGTTTAATGTCACAGCTACATCAATTGGAAGTTTCAATCGATATGTGTAAGAAATCTACAGGTGAATGTATTTCATTGCATATCATATAAAATGTTAGTATTTTTACTCCTTTCGTTCTTGTGGAAATCACGAGCGATACTTTGCGGTATTGATACCAATATGGCCAATTACAATACATTAAGATTTCACGGCAAAGTTTGCGGGATTAATCATGGGGAACAGGTCAAGTTTTTCTTCCCATGTCTTAGCTTAAAATAGAAAAACTAGGTCTGCCTGTCGGAGGAGGCAGGGTTGGGGGGGAGGGTTTCCCTGTAGATCTCCTATTATTAATAGCACTAGTTGTTTGACAGCATATTTCATATAGATCTTTTAGATACCTTTATGCATAATCCTATAGAGGCTTTTTTGGATTTCTGTCTAGATATAATATTTCTTCATTTCTCATCAAAGCGTGTTCTGGTTCCTCATTATTGAGCATCAAAGGAAATCTGGTTTTAAAAAACTTGTGCTGTTTCAAATCTTTCAAATGATTCGAAGAGAGAAGAATGCACCATTCAGCACTTTGGTATGCAAAGAAATCCAATGCACTTGTGGGAATAAGTTGCACACTATGTTATGTGCATTACAATCTCTGGGAAGGGATGGTAGTTCAAACAAGGACAGCAAAACGCCAGTTCAGTGATTTCATTGTTGTTTTTATTACAAAATGTTCTGAACCTTCAAATTTCAATATTTGAAGTCATGAATACAATCAGCAGAATTTTTGTCATGGTGGAAAAAAAAAGTACATTTTTCTCCTAGGCTATTAAATAAAAAAAAAAAGCTCATCATTTTCATTGTGTATAAAAAACAGGTTAAGGTCATGAAATCTATACAGGACATACGTTTCTTACATTATAAGAATTCAATGAAAAATATGAGAGAGAACCTTAAACTGTCATAAACTAACAAAGTTACGACATTATTAATGATTATTATAGCATGTCACACCTGTGATCATTTAGATCACGAGGTTTGCATTTCACAAACACTTTACTTTCAAAACAGCTGAAAATACTAATTCAAAGAAAGTTAGCTCAGGTCAACAAAAGAAAAAAAAAGAAAAGAAGGAAAACTATTAAACTTATTTCTGAACATTAACTTAGAACATCTGTCCACACATGACATGATGTGTGGCCATCAACGGAAACAAATATACCAGCTCGTTCCATTAACTAGAAGGACTTATGTATTCAGTAAATATGATATCTTACATTAAAAGTTACAGGCAAATTGACACCCTGAACTATATTTCCAAAATTAAAATATACTTTATCTTTTTTACTGTGGTCACATCCACATATATGCCCTAATATGGAATGCAGTTCAGAAATTGTCCATGGCAGCAGTCCAGTATTACAATACGTCTCATTTTAGGTATTTGTGAAACATTGTGGTAGGAATTATCCAGGTCTGGCAGACAATGTTTCTATGGACTTTACTATGTTTGGATACAAAAGGATTGGCTAGAGAAAGATGACAGCCTGAACAGATATTGTTCAGGGTGTACGTGCCACTGTACCTTTTGATATAGGGACTGTGTTACATGTTCTGAAAATATAATGAGCCTCTAGAATGTAGAGAGTAGGCCTGAATACTTGTTCTTTCAGTTAGAGTCATATGAAAAACCATGTGATATATCAATGGTGTCAGGCACAAACTGTCGAAATCAAAAAAAGTAAATTTTATAGGAGAAAGACAAAACTGATTACTTGATTACAACGGCGTCTTTCATTGGATCTAAAGGCATATAAATGAAATAAATTATGTTCTACACCATGCTATGTAAAAAAAAATAATCTTTATTTGTAATCGGACATAGATGGCTGGTGCTGCTCAAAATTAAAACCGAGTTAGCTGTTTTGCGCCATCTGCCAAGTTGGATGGCTTGAGCCAATGTCAGAGGCAGTTCTATGGAATGACTTAGACGTTTTGTTCCCATCACCTAGACTTGCGCGGTTTGTGCTTTCAGGGCTTTATCAGAAACTAAGACTTACGCATTTAGTTACAACTACTGTTAATGTAGAAATCATTACAGAAACACTGATCACCAAAATAAAATTACATTATATCTTCATAATTGCCATCACTGGGCTTCAGTAATTGAAGATTGTAAAATCTTAATAACAACTCTGGGTAGATCTAAACTCTCCACATCCCATAATTTTGCACTTGACTTTATTCATTGTGCTGCCAATAAAAAGTCTGGGGTTAGCAATTACAGTTCATGGTTGAATGACAATTTTGGCTAGTCTATGGTTAACAATTCATAATGTATTAAACTGTGCCGTGATTACATGTTAGACATGTCTGTCGAGATGAGGGTTAATACTTTTTGGCTTTATAAAAAAATGTTGGCTATTTAGACCCCAAAAGCTACAATTTACAATATCAGTTCGAGACTCCGTACCAACAACTCTGGGTAGATGTAGATTGTGAATAACATTTTGAGGTTTATCAAAGTGTTGCGGTTATCACTATTTCAATATTACGTAAAACTCTAGAATCTACGCTTCACACACAATCTCAGTTCATTACTTTTTTCAAAGACAAGTCTGGCAAGACTGGGGTTAATATTTTCTTTTGACTCATAAAAAGCGTTCCCTTAATTAACTTTCAGATCCTTTGTAAACCCCTAGAAAACTACAAATTACAATATCAATTCAAGATTCCATACCGACAACTCTGGGTAGGTGTGGACTGTGAATAACATTTCAAGGTTTATCAAAATGTTGCGGTTATTAATATTCCAATTCTACGACACTCCTAACGACAAGTCCTGCAAGACTGGGCTTAATATTTTTGGGGGTTAATAATAACTGTTCGCTTTATAAAGTTTCAGATCCTTCGTAAATCTCCAGAAGCTACAATTTACAACATCAATTCAAGATTCTGTACCAACAACTCTGGGAAGATGTTGACAACGAAAAACATGAGGTTTATCAAAATGTTGTGGTTATCAATATTCCAATTCTATTTAAAGCCCTAGATTCTACACTTCACAATCTCAGATTATGACTCCGCTAAAGACAAGTCTAGCAAGACTGGTGTTAATTATAATTGTTCGCTTTATCAGCTTTGAGATGTTTCATAAACTTCCAGAAGCTACAATTTACAATATCAGTATGAGGCTTCGTACTGACAACTTTAGGTAGATGTAGACAACAAATAACATTTCAAAGTTTAACGGAATGTTGCGGTTATCAATATTCCAATCCTACATAAAGCTATAAACTACATACTTTACATGCTCAGTTCATGAATTTGTTAATGACAAGTCTGGCAAGACTGGGGTTAATATTTATTTGGGTTAATAATAACTGTTTGCTTTATGAAGTTTCAGATCTTTCGTAAATCCCCAGAAGCTACAATTTACAATATCAATTTAAGATTCCATACCAACAACTCTGGGTTGATGTTGACTGTGAATTATGTGTTCAGGTTTATCAAAATGTTGCGGTTATCAACATTCCAATTCTACGTAAAGCCCTAGAATCCACACTTCACAATCTCAGTTTACGACTCTGCTAATGACAAGTCTGGAAAGACTGGGGTTAATATTTTTTTAGGTTAATAATAACTGTTCACTTTATGAAGTTTCAGATCTTTCTGACTCCCCAGAAGCTACAATTTACAATATTAATTCAAGATTCCGTACTGACAACTCTGGGTAGATGTTGACTGCGAATAAGGTTTTGAGGTTTATCAAAATGTTGCGGATATCAATATTCCAATTTTTTCGTAAAGCCCTAGAATCCACATTTCACAATTTCAGTTTATGACTCTGCTGACGACAAGTCTGGCAAGACTAGAGTTAAATTTTTTGGGGGTTAATAATAATTATTCACTTTATCAGCTTTAAGATGTTTCATAAACTTCCAGAAGCTACAATTTATAATATCAGTTTCAGGCTTCGTACTGACAACTCCGGATAGATGTTGCTGCGAATAACATTTTGAGGTTTATCAAAATGTTGCGATTATCAATATTTCAATCCTACGCAAAGTCCTGGAATCCACACCGCTAACGACAAGTATGGCAAGATTGGGGTTAATATTTTTTTTTGTTCCTGAAAAATGCTCCCTTAATCAATTTTCAGATGCTTTGAAAACCCCCAGAAGCTACACTTTACAATTTACCGACAAGTCTGAGTATCCCTAGATTGTGATTAAAAACTTGAGGTTATCAGTATATTGTGTTGTCAATATTCCAATCGTACGAAGATCACTAGAACCCATACTTAGCAATCTCAGTTCATGACTCCACTAATGACAATTCTGGCAAGACTAGGGATAATATTTTTAGGTTTACTAAAAAATGTTAGCTTTGTCAACCTTTTGAGCCTTCGTAAACCACCAGAAGCTACACTTTACTATCAGTTAAAGGGTCTACTTCAACAACTTCAGGTTTAACCTGTCTGAAATTTTGGGATTTATCAAAATTTCACATATTTCCCTCATGATTTTCCAAATGTTTTGTAACTGCTAAAATCTGATTCATGGCTCTGTTAACGACAACTAAACTTTCTAGATTATTCAAAATGTGGCCGCTATCAATTCCTGGGTAGAATCATTAAAACCTCTATCTCTGGGCACAAAATGTCCAGATCATTTCCACTAGCTGACAACGATCACCTAACTCGGTTGCACAACAAATTTTGACTAAATTTTCTAAACAAAGCTACTCAAAATGCACCAAAAAACCACACCCGCATAGCCTGTTAAATCTTTTAATGTATTATCACATGGTTTGGAAAAAAAATTTACACGTCATAAGAAATATAGTTTTTCCTGCGCTGAACGAGACTCCACAACACGACCAAAGAATAGTCCGACTTAGATAGTTTGAGCTGATAACAGAGAGAGCTGGTGGAGTTAGACAGTTTGATAATTTTAATATTTTTTTTATAGTTCTTGTGATTTCTTGGAGAAATATTTATAGACATGATGACCAATGGTATGCTTTAGCTAAATTCTCCAAAAAAAAAAAATGTCTGGGCCCCAGTCTCAGACTTAGACGGTTTGTGCCCGACACCATCGATATCTAAGGAGCAACAGATATCATGGGACAAGTCTAGTAATATTAATATTAGAAATATATTAAGATGGATTATCCCAGTGTTTACCGAGTCAGAGACATGCTTGTCACACATGTGACCCTATTTGACAGGCTCTTTCATCAAATAAATGAACCATGAACAATCATAGACTCGTTTCATAAAGCATTTGAATCTACAAG
>JAWQUT010000055.1:1886140-1922270 GCA_033807755.1 Ellobium chinense
GAGGGGAGGGGTGCTCAAACGGAAAGGAGAGAAGGGACAGTGTTCTCCGAGTCCTCCGTATCATTCGCCATTGTGAAACACTCTTGACTCAAGTTTACTGGTACACAGTAAGACAACACTAACACAATGTCACGTTTTGTCAAACTTCCTCTTTGGGCACGGTGAAACGAGTTCCGGGTTGAAATGCCATAGCAAAACCATTCAAAGTTGACTGTTGGAGTTGGATAGGAATGTGCTTTATTCTCAGTCAGCTGTTGTCTTTTAAACCTGTGTGCTTCTTTATTCTGTAAGGTTGAAACTATTTCCAACGGTCTTTAGACTAGTCTGGTTTTATTTTTCGGTCATTGTTATTGAGGACATTCATTTCAGTCACAGCTTGAGCTCGTGCTTTATTTACCATTAGAAATTAAACCAACACAGCCAAAGAATGTGATTTTATGAAGTGAGGATCAGAACTACAGACAAGATGGACTATCCATGCTTCATCATGGAGTATCTTAGGGTTATATTAATTAAATGCCCGTGTAGTTTTCTAAAGAAATTTGTGGTTAAGTTGAGCGGTGGAATCTCATGTTCTTTTAGGGGTATTTATAATACTATTATAATATAAAGACTAAAAACAAATACAAAACCTTTAAGTACAGATGTGGTTTGGTCGTCTCTTGATTTCGCAAATTTGCGGGTGTATAGACTAGTGTCGGTAAAAGAGTGTGGCCTAGAACCTGCGTCTAAGTGTGACTGTATGCATGACTGTGTTGGTCAGGGTAATAATAAATCAGGGACTAAACTGAACAGAAACAAAAGAAGCCGACACTTGCATGGTTGCAAATTGTATGACGGTGTGAAGTCTTTGTCTACTAAATATAACCCACGTTTTAGTCAGTGCCGTGCTAGTTTGTTTACCGTCTTCTCTTCCATCTGAATAAGTAACATTTCGGTTTGACATGTCCTTGTGACGAATAAGGAATAAAGTGCTGATGATTTGTACGTAAGCCTAGAGTGTAGGTACACAATAGTTGGTGTGTTGTTGTGGATGTGCCAAGGGCTTACACACAACCAGGAAGTTATATAGAGACTACATTCAGGAGAATGATCAGTGCAGAAGCCCTGTACGAGCATAAACGGTTAAATTTGGCATAATAGCCTACATGTACTGACCGGGGCTAAGTATTGAAAATGCACATCATTTTATTGTGCCACTGATGTATTATTCTGGAAGCATTACTGTTGTAGACCCAGTTTCCTGATCTTATCCGTCAGTAACATACTGTCGCTCCGGGATTTTATTTCGCGCGGATCTAATTTCGTGAGTTAGAGACTTTATCAGCAGCAAGTGGTGCTTCAGAACATGGAGCTGTGTTGATATAATCAAATATATTAAAAAAAAAAATTATTGCAGGTATCAGCAATAAAATGTTCCTTCTACCAGGTCTTTTATACTGTGTTTGAAAATAGTTCCAGTATTAAAATTCCAGCCGTCAGTGAGTAGAGGAAATTGTGATTAAACAAACATCGCAATCGAGAATCGTTCCCCAAGAACATTGGAACGAAGTAAATCAGATGTTCTTCTACAAATGTCTTCCACAGGTTGTGAGCTAAAAAGTGGTTATGATGGTAGTATCACTCGATCTGTATCGCTGATGTCACATAAGATTACGTCTTAGCCTTGTAATGGAATTCGACATTGAGAGTCTAGCCTAAATTAGCCTGTCTAAGGGTTACGTTTCTTATCTGACGTCCTTTCATTTCCATCTGCCTGATACTGTAACTGCTTTCAGGTCTTTTGGTTTTGTTTTTTTTCCACACATCATTATAACCTCGGAACATTCGCCAAAAGCCACGTATTTTGAATGTCTACAATTGATGAGTATTAATTAATCCATGAATTTGTGGGCCAAATGTGCACAAAGAGAGTGAGGAACTTTATGAAATCTGTTAGGTCATATCAGAGAACATCTGTGCTTGCACCTCAATTAGAAGTCAAAATAGGGGAAATCTGTCCTTGTACCTTCTTAATGCATTTTAAGGAGGAAAGAGACATATCTGTGCCCCGTGAATCCCGGAAGAAACGTCAACCGGAAAAAAAGTCACCTGGTAAAAAAAAAAAGAACCGGAAAAGAAGTCAGTTCTAATGTTTGGTAACGATGAAGACAAAGGTGTGTAGTGAGTGTGTGTGTGGAAAAGGGGGGGGGGGGTNCTGTAACTGCTTTCAGGTCTTTTGGTTTTTTTTTTTTTTTTTTAAAATCGAACCCGCTTTTTGTCATTATAACCTCGGAACATTCGCCAAAAGCCACGTGTTTTGCTTGTCTACAATTGATGAGTATTAATTAATCCATGAATTTGTGGGCCAAAAGAAGTCAGTTCTAATGTTTGGTAACGATGAAGACAAAGGTGTGTAGTGAGTGTGTGTGTGTGTGTGGAAAAGTNGGGGGGGGGGGGGGGGGGAGGAGGAGGAGTTTGGTTGCCTCGTGAAGCCTCAACCAAAACGTTATCGAACCCCAAGCGAGTGCTACGTCTGTCCCTGACGGGCAACATCGCAAGCCCCATGTCGCGTGGTATAGTGTGGTATGCTGCGCTCACGCTCTGCATGTTGCGCACTGTCTTCCGTCATCCTCGACGACCCTGCACAAGCAAGAATACGTATTAAAGTACACCTCTTCGTTAGCTGAATGTAGATCTATACAGCCATATTATGCACTGTCTATTTTATCCGTTACCCTTGCTCACCACGAGGAGGTGGAAGTAGGATTTTAAGCAAGGTAGCTCACTTTTTAAAAAAATATATGTTTTTTTAATTTTGCTTTAAAATGTGAAAAAAAAAACTAACAAACAAACCGCAACTGAAATAACTGAACATATAGGTGTGTGGAACTTCTTAGGTGTGGCGGGTCTGGCGGATATTGTGACTGATTCCTCTCAGGAAATCCTGCATTTGAATGCGCTGTATCACCTAACAATGGCCTGATCATTTTGGAAGGCCTCGATGACTTTCCATACACTTGGGTGATGGTGCCCGATAAGATGTTGAACCGAGTCACAGAGGCAGAAAGACCTGACACAGTGAAACAACAACAAATGGAAATGAAAGTCATACTGTATCAAATAAAGAAAATTAAAATTGTAGAACTACTTGGGTGGGGAAATGATTAGACAATAACTTGTTGGGTACTGGGAAGTGCTGGTGTGCTCTGAAAGAGTTGAAGAATTTGAAATGCAATGTGTACTGAAAACTCTCTTACATGACTCCTCGTGGTGAGCAAGGGTAACGGGTAAAATAGACAGTGCATATGGCTATATAGATCTATATTCGGCTAACGGAAGAGGTGTACTTTAATACAATACGTATTCTCGCTTGTGCAGGGTCGTCGAGGATGACGGAAGACAGTGCGCAACATGCAGAGCGTGAGCGCATCATACCACACTTAACACGCGACATGGGGCTTGCGATGTTGTCCTTCCGGGATAGATGTAGCACTCGCTTGGAGTTCGATACCGTTTTGGCTGAGACACACACTCACTACACACCTTTGTCTTCATGGTTACCAAACATTAGAGTTGACTTTTTTTCCAGTTGACTTTTTTACCAGTTGACTTTTTTACCAGTTGACTTTTTTCAGCTTGACTTTTCTTTCTAGGAAAAAAGTCAATCGACCTTTTTTCCGGTTGACTTTTTTTCCGAGCACCGTGCCCCATCTGTGGGAAAGGGAAACCACGAGAACCAAGATCCATCTACCGGATGCCGTAACCCGCAAGGGAGATACAGCTAGGACTATTTTTTAATCATTACCCTGCATTGTTTGGATGTTATCGAGTATTGTGATAATGTGCTTTTCTGTTCAGTACTAAGCAGCTTGTCAGTTTTGTGATGTTCGCTCCGTCACTCCGAAATACTCTAAAGACTTCTCCGCACGTATACTCAAAGGCCATTCCCGACTTTTTGCAAAAATAAGATCCTTGGAAAATATATCTTTACAGTATTTACCGCCATAGGATTGGATAGCGGCACGTAATACAACTAGGATGGGCTGACAAAATGTGATAAGTCAAGGCCACGGGTCTTTAGTTCTGGTTTGCTCCCCCCCCCCCNCCCCCCCCCCCCCCTTTTTTTTTTCCCTCACCAAAAAAAGAAATGCAATCATAGAAAGGCGCTAGTAAGCGAAGTTTGAACAAGACTTCTGACGTTTTGTGTCCCAGATTCTGTTTATAATTTGCCTCCCCAGAGGCGGACTTTTCATTCCTACCGGCAATAACAGATTTTAATGAAACAAGCACAAAAAGCTCATGTATAACAATTTTACGGTTCTGGCCGGAATATTGCTGTCGCAAAATAAAATTGACTAAATCTAGACATCGAGAGTTGTAATGTCTGAAAGTTCCAGACTAGATTTCGTGTTAAGTTTTAAGCATCCAGATGACAGTCATATTTCACGACATAGAGCGGCGTCGTAATAGTACAGTATTTTATATGCTGATTACTGACCATGCGCCAGTTTTCTTCCTAATCATAAGAATATTGTTTAAAGAATTAGTCTTCGAAATATCGTCATTCTAGTTTCCCCCAAAACGCTACGCTTTTATGGCTTACATTATATAGACAGTTGTGCAAAGTTTGGAAACAATTCATCCAGGAATAAAAAAAATTCTGTTGAAAAACCTTTGATCAAACAATGGTGAACGCACTATATATAATAGTATTTTCTACATCTTCATAGGGATGAGGAATTATGTTCCCTTGCACATACAGTCACATTACCAGAACAAAGAATCTGGGAGTAGAAGTGCGAGATTTGGAAAAGGGCTCACAAAAAAGGCTCGGAGACTAAAGAATGTACAGATAACCGACAAATTTTCTAGACAGTCAAGTCGATGATTATTTAAAAGAGATTAGAGAGTTCTTTTGTCTTTTACGTGTTAAAGCTACATTAATTCTATATAGCGTCACAGTTTCCCTATGATAATGATATCGACTCAACTTTTCCCTGGTTGATTGTATTATTTATAATACCATCTCTGTCATTCTTTCCTCATTACAGGGCCCGAGGATTGAGGGTGGCCGGGAGGGGTGAGGGGTGAAGAGATGATGCGTAAGAATCTTGGTTTACCATTCTGTTTAAGTCAACAGGTCTACACGGTCAAATTAAAATATAGAATACATAAGTGCACAGCAATTTTAAATTCATTATTTAATCTTCCCAGTGCAATGACTTCGCTATTCCGGTACCTCTCTCACTCTCTCTCTCTCTCTCTCTCTCTTTCTTTCTTTCTCTCTCTCTCTTTCTCTCCCACTCTCTCTCTCTCTCTCTCTCTCTCTCTCTCTCTCTCTCTCAGTGATCTTGATAATCATTTAACCAGAGCTCCCATATTAGCGTGAATATTACTTAAGACTGTTTTTCAAGTGTTTTTCATGACGCAAAAAAAAACAACAATCATATCTTGTTACATAAATCATTAGACTGGAAAGAAAAACCTGTGCTTTTATAATAAGAGACGTAAGGTCGAGTTAACCAAATACAATAAAAAGATAAAATCTATCTTCATTTACCCTGTCGCTAATTCTAACTACAGTGTCATATAATTTGATACATTTCATTCATGATATATACATATCTAGCAACACACACAATAAATATAATACTATGTGTCAGATGTGTCATATACCACCTGTTTGACCAGATTCGTAATAGGTCAAGATCCCATTATTCTTTGAGGACTTTAGTGAAAAGCTTTGCGTATTAAGAATCCTTCACGTACATTACGTAGGCTCCTGTGCCACTGATGCAGTAGTCGACTTCTTTTTTTTTATTCCTACTATTTCTCAGGTTCTTTGGGCCGACGATTCTAAACGTTATAATCCAAGGTAGGCTGTAGCCCAAATGCCAAAATGTGTCGGTGTTCCCTTGAGGACACAGCTTTATTTGTAGTGAATCAATGCAGTTCTATTGGTAACTCCCGGACTTTGTTGCCCAGAACGAATTAAACAGTCACAAAAGTTCGGCGCCTAGTCACGCACTCGGACTGACCTGCTCAGGGCCCCTTTTTTTGGCAACGGGCGGAGAAGGATGAGAGGCGGAACCGGGCGAGGGGGGCCCGGGGAACGACTCGCCAATATGTGGGAAGGGATCTGAGCCCCCCACAACCGTGGGTGGGGGCCTGCGGGAGGGACCCCCCACACAGGGATACACGAGAAGGGGGTCAATAGCTGCATCACAATACAACTGAGCTAAAAAGGGACGTGCACATCAGAACTCAGACACTTAACACGCTGAACCAATCCTTAGGAGAAGGACCTTAACATCTAACAATACTGCCATAAAAAAGGCCCCCTTTCAGTCTTTCGGTCTCTTTGTTAGGGTTAAATGACGGCAGTGAGAACAAACTTGATATGGTCACTTCCGCTAGGGCAGCAGGGCATGGGGTCAACACTCCACCCCTGGGACCCAGCTGGGCCAGGGTTAAAGATGTAGGAACCTTTTTAACACTAATGGGGGATTTATTTTCATTTGGGATATAGGTGGCCCCCATTTGTGTAGGCGGTGGGAGGGAGTAACAATGTAACATCCTAGAATAAGAACAGAATGTTAACTCCCTGAATAAAAGTAACAAACAACTAACCAACGCCGGCGCCAATCAGAAAGGAGCGGGAAAAAAAAAGAAACAGTCACAAAAGTGTTTTGCAGATGAGCGGATCAGGGTCAGGAATGTATAAAGATGTGGATGTGAGGCTTGCCTCACCAGAGGTGGGCCAGTTATCTGATTCTGTCATTTCTCTACTTACCTTACGGCATTACTCGCAGCCTATAATACACCTACTTGAGACAATAATAATTATAATTATGTTTTCTTTCCTTTTATGTCATTTTTGCTTCCCTTACTTCTCGTTTTACAAAATGCCCCACTCCACCCCGAAAAAGCAATCCCGAGGAATTATAATTAATACGTCTCTTTTTTTCTTTCTTTTGACTGGGAGAGGATAGGGTTAAGTAACTGAAAAAAATTTGAGATTTCTGAATCCCTCGTAACCTTTTGGTCTCACCACTCATTGATAAATTCCAGTACTGTCTGAATACAACTTTCTCATATACCTGTATATGACATAAACTCTCTGTTATTCCACTTAGGAGAGATTCGATTATAATGCAACCTGATTTCAAAATATGAGAGCTTGCGCATATAAGATGAAATCTCTTAGCATCCTAATAATTACATTAACTCTGCATGCTGGACGCTATTCAGGGTGCATTCAGCATTAATGCCCTGATGTAAATCAGTGGCGTAGTGTAATAATATTCAAGGTATTCACTAAATGCCCCAAAATGTAAGCGAGCGATTAAAAGCCCGAATGAAAGCATCAGTTTAGTTAATTCCCATTATTTTCCAACCTTACTTAATTATGGGTGCACCTAATTATCGTGAAAACGCATTAAAACTACCTCATAATACTCAACACTGGCCTGGTGGGACGTATTTGTGATACTTTGATGACATCATGATTATATTTAGATCAACTGCGCACACTGTTCGCATTTTGCGAGCTCTCGCTAGACATCAGTCTTCTTGACGTTGTTATAATACAGTATCTCTAGAAATATCTAGGCAATTGTGTCACAACAATGACTTATACTCAGACCATGTTAGACAGACAGACAGACAAACGGACGGACGGACGGACGGACGGATAGCGAGAGAATGAGAGAGAAAGTAATTCTGATTTAGTGTCCTCAGCTCCGATCTTATTAAGAAACTCTAGAGAGAGGAAAAATCGGCAGAGAACAGTTTATTAGAGGTCAATGTGTATTGCATTTCTAACAATTTGTCCTAATGGTATATATTTTCCGCCACTTTCTCCTGTGTTTGTAGTAAATATTTTGTTAAAAATCGTTGTGAAAAATAAAATATAGACTAGCTTGGTTAAATGTTTAGTAGTTTTACAGTGAAGTGACGAAAAGGGAAAACATGAAAGCAACGCTATGTTGCACTTTAGTTATTTGTATCGTCACTACCGACAAAGGTAAGTAACAAATGTGTAAGAGGAAACTGAAATGAATAAAATATTAAAAGGTTCTGAGGCATTTTGTAATTACATAATATGCGCGAAATATGAAACAAAAAGTGAAAGCGTTGCTGGTAATGATCATGAAATCTTTGCATTATAATCTTTAAAATTTCTGCCATGAAGTGTCAGTCGTTTTTTTATCTTTTAAATATAGGTTGATACTAATGTTTCCCGTGTTGAAGTCATAAAAAGGGAAAATAAATACATCGTTGCCCATCTCACAAAGGGGGGAATGCAACATTTGCTAGTTTTTTCAGGAGAGCGTTTGAAAGTTTCAACGATATTTAGAACTGATTAACATATTATGCCCAGTCACTAAATGCTTCGTATCTCTTAAAGTCTCAGAATTATTGATGAAATTATCTGGTGTAAGCAGAGATCTCTCTCCGGGCTTTTGGAAAATGCTCTCAGCTCAAAACATCCAGAATGCCTGTACGCCCTTTCGTAAGATGGGCTACGAAAGTTAGAAGTTTGGTGATGTAACATTTGTGATGCTTGTTGTTTGTTTGGGCTAGTGCCCCCCCTCCCCCTCCTTTTTTCCCCTGCTCTACGCGACGGTTCTGGACCGCGGCTCCTGTCCTCCACGATTCGAGAATGTTGCAGTTAGTAGTGGCTGACCTTGTTGGGATCAGTTGTTTTTTTTTTCTCTTTTAACGAGGGCGATAGTGCGTTGCGCACCCGTCCCGCTCTCAAGTATTGAGACTGTCTAGTGTCAAGGTCAGCTTGACCATATAGAGCTTTGAGTAAACGCAGTATTAGCCTTCCCGAAGGTTCGAGTGGGGCCCGCGATCGGCATGTTTTGATTCTAATCAGTCTAGAAGTTGCTGTTCGTACCTTCTAGACTAGCATGTTTGTTTGTGCGCATCATATGATGATGACGTCATATTTTCCAGAATTTCTACTGAAATTATTATAAAAGGCACGAGAGTGAGAGAGTAGGAGAGAGTTGGCTGGTATGGTCTGTGCATAGTGGATTATTTGCTGGTTATACCTTGTTACCAATAAAGAAGTATTCTGTTTCCTGCACAGCAGACTTGGTTTGTGTAGCAACGTCAGTGACGTTTCTAAGGAGAAGCTATTGTATTAATTGCCTCTTCACTACACGCCTATACTGATCGGCGCTTGCTCGCTACATATGGGGGGCTCGTCCGGGATCGGAGCAACTGGAGTATTTCGATAGGATCAACTGGAGTATTTTGATCGGATCGGAACTGAAGTGTTTCAACGGGATTGGAACTGAAGTGTTTCAACTACAGACTGTGCATGGACATCAGAGTACATTGTCACCTACAAGATGTCGGAATTAATCGCAAGGCTTGGACAAGAAACGGATGCTATCGGACTCAAGGGCAGTGAGAGGAAAGAATACATTAAGGAACGGATGAAGGAAGTGAAAGAAGCGGAGAGAGAACTAGAAAAGCTCCGGATCGAAGAGAGAGATAGAGAACATCAGTATGAACTAGAAAAGCTCCGGATCGAAGCAGAAGCGGCGAATGGAAAATCGCAAGAGCCTACCTTAACTAGCCAGGCGGCGTCTAAACGGCCGAAGTTACCTGCCTTCCAGGATTGTAAAGATGATTTGGACAGCTGGCTCTTGCGCTTCGAACGGTTTGCGGAGACGGCCAAATGGCCTATGGACACATGGACGACCTTTCTCTCTGCCTTGCTGACCGGAAGAGCTTTAGACTGCTTCTGTCGTCTCTCTATGGATGACGCCAAGGATTATGATAAAGTCAAAGAAGCCCTTCAAAAGAGGTACAACCTAACTGAAGACGGCTACCGGCTCATGTTCCGACAGTCCAGGCCCGAAGACGGAGAGAATGTTGGCATGTTCATCACGAGAATTAAAACCTAAACCGATGGGTGAAGCTATAGAAGACAGAAGAAACCTTCGACAGCGTAAGGGATCTCTTCATCAAGGAGCAATTCATGGGTGCGTGCCCCTTCGATTTGGCTACCCACGTCAGAGAGAAGAAACTGAAGACCCTAGACGACTGATCAATACAGCTGAGGCATTCCTAGTGGCAAGGAACTGGCAGCTGATGGACAATACCAAGCAACAGAGCCAACCAGCAAGGGCGAGGCCTAATGGCAACACAGGGAATACTCCACAGGTGTGCCAATTTTGTTAGAAGCCGGGGCATGAGGCAGCGGATTGTTTCAAGAAGGCAAGTGACAAGGGCGGAAAGTCAGGTCATACAGCAAAAAGGTGCCTATCCCAGACAGACTTGGGACGGGGCAAGCCCAGCAAGGCTGGGGCGGCCATAGTGATGGCGGCGGAGAATGTGTCATCAGTGCAGGATCTGGCGACGGCTGACACCAATATCAACGTGCAAGCGGTGCTAAGGGACGGAAAACTTCAGTTTGCGGAGGATGGAGTGACGAAGATCCGTGGATGAACTGAAGCTACCCATGATGAAAGGCTTGATCGGGGATCAAGAAGTGGACGTGTTGCGAGGCACCGGTTGCGAGGGCGTTGTGGTGCAGCGAAGGTTCGTGGGCGACGGACAGCTCACTGGGCAGAAGAGGTTGATCGCAAGGATCGACAATAGTATCTTGGTGGCAGAAGAGGCCATCATTGATGTGAGGACACCTTTCTTCACGGGCAGAGTGACAGCGCTGTGTATCCCAGAGGCCACCTGTGATCTGGTGATTGGGAACGTCGATTGAGCGAGGGATCCTAACGACCCAGACACTATGATGATGGTGGGAGCAGTGACCACGAGGGCCCAAGAGAAGAAGAGAGGTCAACCCACATTGCTGAAGGTGTCGAAGGTAGAGCGGCACGCGGGAGTCGACAGGAAGGAATTAGTGCGACTCCAGGAGCAAGACGAGGCCTTGCAGAGGTTGGAGCAGAACACTACTCCAAAGACGAGAGGCAAGAAGTCTGTGCGCTTCAAGAGGCGGCACGGAATCAACGACTACAGAGTCGAGATGGGTGCGAGGGAGAAGACCCTGCACGCTGACTTACTCAAGAGGTACGTCCCGAGAGTATGAGGTGAATCTGAGCCAACGACAGATCAAATAGCCGCTGCGATAACAGCCACGAAATCGACGATGAAGTTGGATCTCAGACGGGAGAAGAGTGTGACGTGATCCCCCGTAGTGCTGGGCCAGTCCATATCGACACCAATCCGCAAGATAGCGATGGAAACGCTGCGGAAGATGTCAGTCCTCTCACCAACGAAAAGTCGAGGATTGATGACGTCATGGTCGACGGAAATCTCGTGACACGGTCTGCTGGTGTGACTGTGGTCGAGGATGGTGCGTCAGAGGGCATCAGTGCTGGAGATACTGAAGATCTCGCTGACCTAGGAAGTTGGGGTCAGAAGGAAAGCTACGAAGACCTGCAGTACGGCATGCAGCTGACCCCGGATCAACGCAAACAACTGGAAGAAGTTGTATGGGAATACCGGCATATTATATTCACCGATCTTCCTGGATGCTGTCGACTCACTGAGCACCGGGTCGACTTAACGTCGGATGTGCCGGGTTAATTACCATACGCCGTTGTAGTTGTCATGGAACCATATTGTACCACTGCAGTTTATTTTTTAGACTCTTGTAACAAGAATTGTCAATGGTACATGTCTTTCGGTCTTAGGACCTAAGAATTCTCGAATTGTTTGATCATGATGTGAACTGTATTATGGTAATGTATTTTAACCTTTTGATCATACGGGGCTGTATGTGGAAGTGACCCTGCGCAGTGGTCTGTTGGTTATGCTCTCACTGTATGGGAAGGTATGTCCCAGAAGCTTTAAGCATTGTATTTTCATGGTTGTACATTCTACATTTGCATAATGAATATACTTCATTTGAATATTTTGCTGTTGGTTTATGTATTGGTTTTGATATCGAAACTATTAGCTTAATAGTCATGAAAAGCGGGCAAAGGTCTTGTCAGATATCTGGCCCACAAATGTTCCTTACTATCCTTAGTTGACCCTAGAATGCTCAGCTTAAAAAGGGGGTTGTGTAACATTAAATTTGTGATGCTTGTTGTTTGTTTGGGCTAGTGCCCCCCCCCTTTTTTTTCCTCTGCTCTACGCGACGGTTCTGGACCGCGGCTCCGGTCCTCCACGATTCGAGAATGTTGCAGTCAGTAGTGGCTGACCTTGTTGGGATCAGTTTGTTTTTTTTCTCTCTTTTAACTAGGGCGGTAGTGCGTTGCGCACCCGTCCCTCCCGCTAGTATTGAGACTGTCTATTGTCAAAGTCAGCTCGGCCGTATGGTGCTTTGAGAAAACGCAGTATTAGCCTTCCCGAAGGTTCGGGTGGGATGCTTTGAGTAAATGCAGTATTAGCCTTCCCGAGGGTTCGAGTGGGGCGCGATCGGCATGCTGTTCGTACCTTCTAGACTAGCATGTTTGTTTGGGCGCATCATATGATGATGACGTCATATTGTCCAGAATTTCTACTGAAATTATTATAAAAGGCACGAAAGTAAGAGAGTAGGAGAGAGTTGGCTGGTATGGTCTGTGCATAGTGGATTATTTGCTGGTTATACCTTGTTACCAATAAAGAAGTATTCTGTTTCCTGCACAGCAGACTTGGTTTGTGTAGCAACGTCAGTGGCGTTTCTAAGGAGAAGCTATTGTATTCATCACCTCTTCACTACACACCTATACTGATCAGCGCTTGCTCGCTACAGGTGACTTTCTCAAGATGGAGCAGGTGCCATGTTCGTGAAGACTCGTGTCTGATTTTGGGAGCTGTTGCGTAACTGTGAGCTATAAATATATGTACAGTATAATCCTTAAAGATTGCGTCTTACTGACGACACTTTTCCTACAATCTGACAAAAGTGCGTCTCATATTTTTGGTCAGTGAGGAGTCTCTCATAATGAATGGCGGATCCAAGTTTTTCGTTCTGAAGATCTATAATTAACTGTAAAGTCGACACATAATGTCACTGAATATGCCAGCAACAGAATCAACAAGAACGAGTGAAAATGGGCATGTGAGCATGTCGGGAAAGTCAAAGACAGAACTGTATATTTGGATAGCTGACGCTCAACCATAGTATCACCTGACCATTTTACGTCGCTATGATTCATCCTGCTCTTCGGTTTTGCGTTAGTATCAACAGAGAATAATCAATTAGATTGAAATACCGATCGTGTGTTTTAATATACTTCCGGGTGTGTACGTTTTAAATGAATTCAATAGACAATAGAGAAGAATGTTACAATTTCGACGCCGTTGGAATTTCGATACCTCCTCCCTCTCCCCCCTTCCCCTCCCCCGATTCGTTCTCGGAAGAACTTGTTTTTTCTGCTCGGACGACATATTAGACCGAACTATTACTGTTCATAGACCAGTAAAATTAATAATGAAGATATTCGATCAGTCGGGGCATTTGTCAGAAATAGCCAGTGATTGCAAAAGACAAACGAAGGCAACACTCCTAACAGTGATCTTCGGCACACATGGAAACAGCTGCTGTTTGTAGAAGTTGCTACCTTGTCCATATAGGAAGTACGTTATGCAAACAATCAAATTTATCGTTGACTCTTTTAGCAGATAATAAACACTGGTACCTAAGAACCGATTACGCAAACTTTCACCACGTTCCATATAGCGAAAGAATGTAAAACAATTTGGCAAAGTTTGGTCTCCGGTTGTAATTTTCAGAGGCGTAGCGTGGTCTTTGCCAACAGGTGATTTACCTATTGCTTGTAGTTGGAATGAACTTGGCGGCAAAAGTCAGCAATGAATATTAGGGAAAGTTCAGGACTAGCCCATAGTCTGTGGGGATTTAGGTTGGCTATTGTAATTTCGCATTCAGCGCCAAACAGCAAGCGAAACTTGCTGGTTGTGCATGTAGGTAATAATAAACATCATCTTTGGCATCCTGAAAACTAAGTGATTAGCTAATTAGGTTTGTTTCTCCGAGACATAGACAAGATTATTCTTCAGACCTGTCAACCCTTCCCCACAAACAATGGACTAAGCCTTTGTGTGTGTGTGTGTATTGTGTGTGTGTGTGTAGTAGGAGGAGGAGGAGGGAGAAGGGGTCATGTTAGACTAGGATGAAGCGTTACCAGATTTTTTTATGATGTAAGATCAAGGTTTTGATTGAGAAACTACCATAAAAGTCGCCAAAATTACTTAGCAATGATTACATCACTGCTTTTCACAAAATGAACATTAAGGATAGGACTGGTCTAGTCATCAATGGATTTCATGAATGGGCTAAACTGTGACTATAAAAAGTTTATATGAATGTACCGACTGCTAGACTAGATGCAAGTTTTTGGTCATCGCTGGGATAATTTTTTTTTTTTTTTATGATTCACTTTGACAAACACAAAACAGGCAATTCTGGTTAAAGAGCAAGGACCAGACAGGATTTACGATAATTATTTCCATCTCGCAGACAGCGAAAGTGTTGAATTTGACTGGCTATCAGCAGTAACGAGAACTTACATAATTAATTAAACCCTGCTCATCGGGTGAAAGATTCCCTGTAGTAAGAAAGTAGCTCGGGAAACTTCGGAACCGATTGAGTAACAGACGGTCAGTAACAGACGGTCTGTAAGTTGTAAGCAAAATGACGAAGCGCTTATAACATACGGCGAGTGGGAGCGGGCAGTATAATTATTATAGGCGTACATCGGTGTCTGCTATAGACGCCTATAACGAGCGCATGTGTTTTTCTTGGAAATGCAGTATGTCATTTGTTGTATTTGTCTGCTTTTGTGGACAATCACAAATATTGTTAGACAATGATCTGTTCCATTTTGCCCTGGGTAAGCTAGAGCTGATTTGAATACCATTACGCTATACCCCTGGTAATTTCAACACCCCTCTTTCCTCGCTTTCGAAATCCTTTGTTTCAGTTTAAACAGCCCGTTGCAGTTACGATAGATATGGGTTTAGGTCTGTTTCCTTCAATTTTAACCTAGCATGGCTGAAAGCAAGGATTAAATACCTCGTCTGCTATGCAGAGCCATCTATTCTTTGTACAGCTACTTGTATTCTAGGTCTAAGGTTTTACCACTTCCGGTGATTTTTCACGAGATTGGGTGAAATTGATTTTTTTCTCTAGTGACTTTGCAAACGAACTGCAAAAATTGGGAAAATCTAGCATCAAGGTTGGAGCAAGAAAAGAAAATAAATGTTTCAGTTTATCATTTTTATTCATTTTCTGTGCAATTTTTTTTAGCCTACACTTTTGTGCATACAAATATAGTAAGTGTAGGTGCATGTGAAAGCCCTCACATCTTTCCAGATACAGTATAAAAATTTTCAGTATAAATGTTAACAAATAATGAGAATATATCCTTTTTTTTTTCTTTAAAATCATTAAATATGTACAGAAAATTATCTGTAATGTCTAAATATTCATCTCAATTTCGAACAACTTCGTTAAGCGGAGTTTGAATAACCTGGCTTCGTAAAACGAATCAACAGTGATAATTATCCAAGGAAAAGTTCTGCACACTACACGCTGTCGTGCAGCGCTGTGAATGAACTTTCTTTTGGTATGAAACACATCATAATTTGAAGAACAAAGCGCTTGCGTGCAGTCGCCTGAAGACGCGAATGGGGAGTCGCGAAAGGTATATTTCTTTCACCCGGCCACTCATCTTTTTTATCACTAAAAAAGAACATTGAACCTCATAAAATTTACATGGTATGAAAGATAAATGAATAAACTATCAGATTTCTCCAAAATCTCAATTTGGCCCAGGAAGTCGAAATTCGACTTTACACGACTCTAGCTCAAAATTACACATTGCGAGATCCGACAGGTTTTCTCATGCCGCCACACGCACTTGTTCGCTTATCCTCCTACACACAAGGCTTTAATGTCTGCTTGGTTGTTATTTAGATTTATAGTGAATACATTGGGATCTCAGCTTTTTTAGGCAGGTGTAGGCAAATGATAATACTGGACATTCATTGATATAAATGAAAAATAAAAACTCAGCTTAATTTTTACCCAAAGCGCAAACAGACGGGGACATTTTTGGCAGTTTCTAAGCCTAGATCCAGAAAACAGTTTTTAAAAATATGTGAGTTCCATTGATTTAAACTTAGATCTAGCTTTGGTGGTTTCTGTGTCTCGCTACTAGTTTACTAATTTCATATTTCATATCAGTTTATCTGTTCCTTTAATAATTGTAACATGGATTTAAATCACATGTATAAAGTTTCAATATACAGTTTGAGACGATCTGATGAAATTGGCCTTGGTTGCTAATGAAATGGCAAGAAATCATAGTGCATAGTGGCAGTCGTGATGCTACAAGGGGCTGTCGTAGTGTCGACATTTTAACAGGAGTTGTCGAAATTGCAACAAGGTTATAATATGTCATAGGAAATTACATAAAAATACAGTTAATTATGTGGCTATAGTATCATTCAAGAATCGGACCATGTAAAAATTGTTCTCTTACAGTTGCATTACAGTTGACAGCAGATTTGGTTATGAAATTTGACACAGCAGCGGTTTTACTGCCAGTGTAAAATTGCAACATCCTATCGCTATCCAGAAACAAGACTGCGGGAAGCAAGTTTCGAAATTAAGCCTTATGCGCCCGGCTTTAATCTTGCCGATCACTTATAGTACAGTAAACATGATAATATTTGTTTATTCAAATGTATCCTATCTTTCTCGCCATAAAAGACAGCATTTGTGGTCAGACTAGATTTTGTCGATCTACAGGTAATAGCTTAACCGAAATCGTTTCAGACCAAAACTGTTGTGAAAGTCGTCTACGCTGGGAAGTACAAGCATGTTTTCTGCAAGGGGAATGATGTTTGTTTACAGCCACCATTTCAACACAGACCACCGAGGTCTTAGTACACAAGCCATTCGTTCTCGCTCGACTGTATAACGGATCTCATGTATGGAAACGCAAAGAAAGAATTCAGGCGTTGAACTTCTAAACTGGGCGGTCGAACTATAGAATACGTAGTGCCTGAAAACGTTTACAAAACTCACAAAATGTTTACCATTCCTCATACTCCATCGCATTTCTCCTCAAAGTGATGGTTTACACTTCTGTGCATCGTGGAATTGACCGCACATCAAGCCAAGATTCTAAACAAATATACATAATGAGTATGTTAGGCATTTATTAGCCAGACATAGAAACAAGGGAGTAATGAAAACAAAAGGGCCAGGAGCGGGCTTCCTAGCAGCTTTCCGTTGTTTCATTAGGCAAAACCGTGACCTTCATTTAAATTAATGAACAACAAAGGTTCAATTCTGTTACTTAGAAGTTCATGAATTTTTAAAACATCAATTCATATAAATGCTTACATTAACATTAGGTCTTATTTCAGTCTTTTATGGTTTTCAATTTTTTTTGTTTGATTTTTTTTTCCGCACTCCATATCTATAGTATTCGCACATATGTTATAACGTCCATGTAAAAATGCACTAGGCTATATACGACACAAATCCAAAAGAGAAGGTATTTTCATACCTTGTCTCCATGAAAATTTAAGGGAAAGACAAAAAAAAAAAACGTGGGTCATTGCAAACATGCTACACAAGTCGCAAACTCAAAAAGACCACACAAAAAAAATGGAACACCGAGAACTATACGGTAGGATTGACAATGATGACAAACTGACTTCCAGTATTAAAAGATATAATGGAATTGCTTATCGGGATATCAGGCGACTAAATGCATGCGTACTATGACTTGACAAGCGAGTCAAACATGTACGTTTATTGTACTGGTCTTGTTTACACAGACAATGGACAACACCTAATGACCTTAGGCCTTTAGCACGAGCACTTAGAAAAGCTGTGACTCAGTCAACTGTCATATTTTCATACATACTCCAACAACTGGTATAGTCTTATACAGTAAAATGACTGATCTTTCAATTTTGTGCAGCATATCTATCCATATCAATAGAGAATTTGACGAGATGCATCGAAACGCTTCGTCGCGCAACGGCACCGGACGTAGGCTAGACAGAGCGTAGGCTAGGTGAAGACGTTTGCTAACTTAACAGCTGAGTTAGAGGTCTTTGGAACTTATTGTTTTGTCTTCTTTTGGCCCTATTAACATTTTGTGTTATTTTACAAACACCACTGTGATTTCGGGAATTTTTTTTTTATTGAGATTATAGTTCTTCTTTTGCCCAATCTCTTAACTGGAAGAAAGAGGGGGGTCAACACCCAAAATTGTTCACAAATCTCATTCGATACAGGTCACCTCGAATTCTGGTTTGGTTTTGACCGCATGCTAATACGTAGGCATACATGCTTTATTTTTTATCTAGAACGCTCAGATTGCACCTGAAACTTTAAAAGTGAATGCTTTAATTAGATCACAAGTCATTTTACACATTTCAACACCCTGGTACTGGCTGGCAGAGCCCCCAAAAAAGGAGGATTTTAAAAATAAGTAGGAGAGCGAGACAACATAAGATCTTCAGAGGAAGATACCCCTGTCTAACAAGTGTTTCGGCCCTTTTTGACTTCCTGACACTTCTAAAAGGGGTGGGCCACACTTAGGTCATAACTCTAACGTGTTCTTCTGTTGATTTTTTTTTTCCCGCCTACCTCCAGTTCCTTAATTCCTTGTTTCATATCCTCTCTGCCAGATTATTTTATATATTAGCGGATTAATTGGGTTGTATAAAATGAGGGATTTGTTACTCTAGTGGGTGCCAACAACCTTAAAGACAGCTCAACGAGCATAATTCTGGACCAGTCGTCAAATTTTCAGGCATCTTTCTCCCTTGGTTGATTTCCGAAGTACGCCTATTACCGTTACCAAATGCTGCCTAGATTTTGTCAATGGCAGAGCGTCACCTACACACCGTCGGCCTGTTGCTTTGACATAATCTGTCCCCACTATTAGAACGTGCCTTGCTACTATGTCCTGATGAAAATATGGCGTTGACGTCCAAACTACCACTGGATAATCATCTTCTAATCTTTGCCTCTAAAGCGTTTCATAAAGACTAATTTTGTGTTCGTTGCCATAAATAGTTTCAGCCAATTCGTATTCCATAATGTTTCCTTTTTAGATTTCATGCATTACGTTTACCGTTTATTTCGTAACTTTCATAAAGTAAACTTTTACGATAGCCCCTGGATATATCAATTTTATATAATTTCTGTTGAGACACAAAAATTCTGAAACAATCCATGTGGTAGAAAAAAAACGATATTTTTTGAAAATCTTGTTCATTTATTTCCGAATGGATTAATAAAATAATATTACATAATAATTATATATTTACAAGTGTCCAATATAAGAGGCTTTAGCATATAAGTGTCGAATATTGTTAGGTGCTCTCTCTCTTCTTTCACCTTCCTGTATGCCTTCCTGCCATGTCATGGTGCTGTGGTGTCTATCTAGGGTTTCTTGTTAGTCTATTGCTCTCTTACTGTGTGCTTGACTTTTGTCTTTTTAAACATTAGTTGATAGCCTTGTTATCGAAAATTATTCAAACTAAAATTTTGTGCTTGTACCACGAGACTGTAGACGAGTTTAGTTTTTTTTTTAAGTCAAAAAATAGTGTAGGGTCACTTGTAAGCAGGTTCCATAGAGAGAACAATCTGCAACTTACATGAACATTTAAAATCTCACTTAGAAGCCAGTTTTCCAAAAGAAAGAGAAAAGCTACAAGCAATATTATAAAGCTATGCGAAATAAACAGATCGGGCATTTTTTCACTGAATCGCTAATTTTGGGCACAAAACCGGCGCATGTATTTGTGCATTTGTAAACCAATGTTTGTCAGTGAGGAAATAGATCAATCGACATTTTTTAAATGGAAAAGTCAACGGAACAAAATCAACTGGGTAGTTCAGTAGGAAAGGTCAGCTCTAAAAGGATAAAAAAGACAAACCTACTAACCACCAAACTTCTCTCGTAGCGATGATCAGAGTATGGAGACAGAAACTGGTGTATGTCTGTTAATGTTTGTTTGGAGCAGACAACAACAACAACAATAACAATAACTTTATTAGCTCAGATATACATACACTTGTAGTATACATAATGTGCAAACGATACAAGTAAAGCATAGCAATTAGAATATGACGAGCAAACGTGCAGTAGCGCGCAAAAAAAAAACAACCACACACACACACACACACACACACACACACATACATACAAAATATATAGAGGGCACGCAAACACTTGTAGGCTATGATTTGACACGAGAAATTTTTAGCCTAATAAATGCACCTAAATTCTTTAAGCTTTTTGATCCCGTAGTTCCTAATAATTCTCTATAGTTCATCATATTTCGGTTGTGTCTAAATAACTTGATAAATACCTAATTCTTTCCTCTGCAAAATTTACACATTCAAAATAGTGGTATTCATCTCCTACACATTTTGAACATAATGGACATAATCGGTCTTTATACTCTATATTATTTAATCGCCCGGTTTCTACTGGTAATCTGTGATTGCTTGTCCTAAATTTCATCAGGCTAAATCTATGACATATTTCGAAATAGCTTTCGTAACACCATTCATTCTTCAACGATATATAGTTACTATGTTTAATACTTTTGCCCTGGTTTTCATAGCATTTCTGTATAGCCTGATCTTTAATTCTTGTCAGAATCTGCGTATTCGAAAAATGTATCATTTCTTGTTGAGTAGTCCATATATAGTAAAAACCTGTAACACGCAAAATCTGCTCAATATAATTAACCACTGAAAATTTCTGTATCCGCTCATATTCCTATCATGCATATTTTTATAAACAATGTATGAAAGTTTGTCTTTCTTCTCAGCAATAGGTTTACCACGTTATGAAATCATACGACGAACATGTGGGAATCTTATTGTGGTTCAGTCTTTTAAAGCCCTGAAAAGAAATTCGTTTCAAGAGACGAAACAGGACTATGAAAAGGAGGGGTCGACCACAGCGTAATTTCATATAAAAAGAAGTATCGATAACTGACTACATATTTCATATTATTAATTGTCTCATAATATCACCCAAGAGATGTTGTGGTTTTGCATCCACTCTCACATCCAAAAAAACAAAAAAAAAAAGGAAGAAAAAAAGAAAAGCACAAGATGCCCATTCTAATGAAATAAACTTCGTATGCGTCCGTGTATTTTCACTTAATTGGCAGTTAATGAAATGCATGATCTTGTAGACAAGTGAAATATGTAGTTTCTAAGATGCTCTGCCATAATATGAGACGGCAAGATAGATGCACATATCAGAGAATTCTAGCAAAGAAAAATCAGAAGGTTCATGGCATTTGAGATGTACACTAAACTTTCTCATCG
Organism: Ellobium chinense; assembly: GCA_033807755.1. NCBI lineage: Eukaryota > Metazoa > Mollusca > Gastropoda > Ellobiida > Ellobiidae > Ellobium > Ellobium chinense. The sequence continues at coordinate 1,907,439 of JAWQUT010000055.1, forward strand.
CCAATAAGGCTAATATTTCATCGTTAAAAGGCTATATTTTTGTCGCTAAAAGGGGCATATTTTTTCGCAGAAAAGACCAAAGCATTCATGCGTATGCCTGGTTTAGTTTCCTAATATGGCTTTGTCTCTTTAGGGTATTTTGTTATATATTTTCTTACATTTCTGACTGTTGTCTGGGTCTCTCTGTCAGTCTAACCGTCTTCTCTGTTATCTGTCTAGCCAACAGACCTGCCTGTGTGCCCTTCTATTTTCCTAACCCTGGGCTCTTTTGCGATGACCGAAATGATGCAAAACATAGAAAATGATTGCCACTTTTCAGTCATGTCTTTGACCTGAGCTTCGAGAGATCTAAGTTTCCCGCGTCATATTATTCATTGTATTAATTACCCAGCATAGATGCGGTGTAGCGTGCCCCCGATAAACAACTTCTTACGCTAACACTTTAAAGATGAGTCATACACACAGACACACTATAGGACCCACGCAGGAATTCATTCCTACAGAGGACATTGTTGAGATGTGTACAAAAACCGTACAAGTGACATCAATAGTAGTATGTTTATGACCTATTTATCTCTACACAGAGATATGCCCTGTTTGTTTCGCTTTGTCCTGGGCTTGTTTTCCTGTGTACTTTTGAAAACACTGTCGTTGATTGTCACACAACAACCAAACAACAAGGGAACACTGTGATTCTCCTCTAAATTTATGCAGATGGTGTTCCCAACAAACCTTAAGGTTTGAGACTTTTTATGAGCTGTGTTTGTGCAAGTACTAAAGGGAGGTATTGGATAGTTTTTCAACAGGAGACCATCCATGTGTAAAGTGATATACTACCATCAGACTGTAGCAATCATCAGCACTTGATAATTATTAATGGTTTCGGATAATTGTATTTTCTGCATGGAGTTTCACTAATAGTTTATTTGATCGAGATGGCTAGATGTATTAAAATTGATGTAAATGGACCATTGTTAATCATAATGCACGCATTGTCATCCCAGCATTGCAAGCCATAATTTCAACAATAATAACATCCAGTTTCCATCTCTGCATTATCAAAGGAATATGATTGGCTGATATGGGGTATTACACTTTTTTATTGACTGAAACAGATGTGTCTTTTACTTTTGGAAGCCAGATTTGATGATCCAATCACTTTGCTATTTTGCTTAGATTTAAAATAACCGTCAGCTGACATTTTAAGAATGGTCTGTGATAGTTGGGATCACTCAGCCGGGTACTGTAGATTTGCTGTGATAAAACACGATTTAAATATCTTCCAAGTAAACTTCATGTTTGTAAAATTAGTGGAAATAATGATGTAGGTAACATGACTGCGCTGCTAATTTTGCATTTTATATGAAACATTGGTTGCCTGGGAAATAATCAGGGAAGCTACAATATCTATCCGTTTTAATAAGGTCCATGTTGATTTATCATTATATTTCACAAACATCAAAGCCTTGAAGAAATGCCGTTAAATGCAATCGTTTTGATACAATGGAAAGAGTCATTTCCGTATGTTAACGTGAATTCTGATAATGCCACCAGAACCGGCACTAGGCTACCAATATTTGCACTTGACATAATTTTTTAATACGACGTATGTCTACACAGACTATTGTTCCTATATAGTGAACGTAAATTAATCGTCACCCACTTAAAGTATATTATATGACCTGAACATTTATGTCGAGTGATTCACTCATATGTTTCAGAGGATCAGGCATTTGTGTGACCTGTTACACTGTAAGGCTGTAAATGATTGAGACGTTTACTGCACATAAACGTGGAACACTGTCTTGAAGTGTGGGCTTGACAATGGTGTTATTATATGTATTGTGGATTTGATCTTTAAAAAAGTACATGCCGATCAATAATGGGTGGAAAGAACTCCCGAATTAAGCAAGGCAAGAAAGCTTCTGATAATCAGAAAGGTAATTCATTCATTCATTCATTCAGTCATTCATTCATTCATTCATTCATTCATTCATTCATTCATTCATTCATTCATTCATTCATTCATTCGTTCGTTCGTTCGTTCGTTCGTTCGTTCGTTCGTTCGTTCGTTCGTTCGTTCGTCATCTTCGTTTGTTTCATCTTCGTTTGTTTGTTAATCTTTCATTCGGTGATTAGTTCCTGCTGCTATTCTAGACTGGATGAGCAGTGATGCAGGGTTGAGGAAATTGGAACACGTTTTCCAACACACAAAAAAATTATATATATATATATATATANTATACACACATATATATATATAATATATATATATAAGTCATTCACGTCGTATTTTATTATATATATATACATATAATGTGAATTAGAAAATAAATTAATTATCTCAATCCCTAAGACTCTGCTCATTTCACGCACGGAGGAATTGTATATGCCACCATTGTTTTCTACTTTCAAGCAGTCTTATGTATTTCTAAAGATATGACTCACTGTTTTGGTGCGTTTCCATCCATTCCCCCTTAGACAGCACAGAAAGGTTGTATGAGTTTGAAGTTGAAACACAATCAAGAATCTGTTTATTATGTATGTGCAAAAATTAGCAGTTTTTTAAAGCTGAAAGTTTGAAAGGCAAATCGTTTCACATAATAACAAGCCAGGTGTGAAAACAATCTCTAGCTCAAACATGATGTCTTTAGAAGTTCCTAACAGTAATAATGATTACAGTTTCCCTTATCAAAGCGAGGATGAATGGCAAACAAAGTGGAAATCGTTTCTAAGCATGCCAGCAAAGTTATTCTCATCTTTAGAAAAGATTAAAATCGCTAAAAAGAATATTAGTGGCATTATACAGTTGTGGTTTATGAAGTGAACAGATTCCCGTTAATGATCCCTATGCTATGGTCAAAAGGACGTGAAAATGTGCGAGAGTCCCAATGGTGTAGAAGTCAAAAGCTCCATCTTTTCAAACTAGACTAATACTACTCGATTGCTAGAGCAGCATGGCTTAACATGAAAACATTTTAGAAACTTGACTTTTTCAGGAAATATTCTTCGGGTATCCCTGATTAGATATCCGATGTCAGAATTAAGGAGATTGGCTACCTTTTCATACATTTTCCTGCATCACTGTGGTGCACATTGCCCTTAATTCATGGCACATGGCATGGAGAATTGCACACAAAAATCCTATATAATCTAGTTCATTTATTTTTATCATGGGTGGTAATTTTGTTTTTGTTTAGTCCCACACGGGATTCCTGTAGAAATGCGGTCGGACGGAAGGGTGGTTCTTTTGTTTTGTGGGCTGTCTACAGTGGATGAGACTCTAAACAATGGAACTGGGATAGCGTTATGGATAATAACTATGGAAGTTGGGGTTAATTATGATCAAATGTTCTTAATGCACTATGTGCATTACACTTACAGGGCTCAAAGTTTTCTTGAAAACATCTATGATGATATCGATTTTCTGAACCCATGAAGCCTGATTGATAATTTTCCTCATTTACCTCATCAATATGCAAATTAAGGTAATTATGGAAAATCTCAGCAGGGTACTTTTTGGGGACATGGAATTTATAACCAGTAACTAATCAGAAAAACTTCATGAAAATCTCAGCTTGCTACATTTTTTACCTCTCTGATTTCTACTACTTATCACACCCATAGGTAATATGCAAGCTGGGATATTTTGGGGCTTTCTACAACCCAATACACCAATCAAGCTAGTCAAGAAGTCACTATTTAAAATCCAGCGCCAAAGTATTTCTCACGACTCCGAAGATTGTAGCTACACTACTAGCCAAGGCCTTGCTCCGAATTTAACAAAACTGCCTAACTCAACTCATACAACACAAAACATATTTTATTTTTGTTTGCTCTCCTGAAAAACTCACTGAAATGAGATAGTTGATCTGCCTGTGAAGTAAAGCTTTTGCACCATAGCTCTGAATATACCAAAGGAATACACTAGTTTCATTTGACTAAGCTTTGGAATGTCATGTGGGCATTTCGCACTTTAAATAATCCGACCACCGATCTCAAATTTACCAAAGACACTTTGGTGCCGTCTAGGGGCTTCCCTCACGTCCCAAAATTTCACTGGTGAATTTTAACAATAACACATGTTTCTCTAAAGTCAATGATGCCATTGTATCAACTGAACACGTATTCCATCATCTCGTTCGGAGTTCTTGCCATTGTCTGCAATAACATTATAATCAACATTACGTTTTCCTCTCTAGCAATGACAAGCCTACATGACTTTAGTGGCCATGCTTTCTCGATAGCATCACTTTGTATAGGTTTAGTTCATTTAAATCTAGTCGTAGATTAACAGCCACAATGAAGACTTCCGTGCACATGTGACTACAACAATAGAAGAAAGTGCTTCTCTTATAGTGAATACTGGTTTACTTCTGTCATTATATTTTTTATATAAACTCTTTTCTCTCACATGAAAATGGCTGCCCAGCAAGGAAGAAAATGGAAGTAATCGAAAGGCAGTCAGACTATGGACATTGTAAGGCATTTCTGTGGAATTTACATAATATCTATTTAAATGTACAGCATGCCCGGTACGTTATGATATTAAATGTTAACAAAAGATAGATTTTACTCTATTAATTTCTACCTGAAAAGATAGTACCTTTATTTCGATCATAGTCATGCTTGATCTGTTATTTAATTTAGTTGCTCCTTGCTGACAGTTTTGTATAATGATTGATTTAACAACAAATTTATCGAAATGTGAAGTGTTAAGATTTCAGACAATTCAGTTACATTATGAATTCACACAGATTTGACGTTTGCTCTTTGCATTTCATTATGTAATTTTGTTTTCGAAAATTGATTTGCAGCATTTGAAATACACCTGATTAATTTCGCAGAAGCAATTATATATAAGTAAATTGTTGTGCTGCCTTTAATTAATTATTCTTTTTCTTCAGATTTGTCAATGTTCTTGTGCTTTTTAATTTTTAAATTGACTAATGCTTGCTTTCAAACCATATAAAAAAAAGGTATGTAGGTTTCATCAGCATAACAAACACATATTGCTCCGTGAGCATTCCCGCATTCCTCATGATTTCGACGATATAATAAATACATTTTAACTAACAGGGTTTGGAGTGTTTTGGTGGCCGTGAACATCTTTGTTCATTTCCCGAGATCCAGTATCTTGTGCGATAATTATGTCTAACATTATGTTGTATCAAACGTGTCATGTCCCACCATTAGTGTTTTAATTAGTTACCGCGATCGTCATTCTCAGGGTAGTTTCAAGCATATTCCTTCATAAACTTCATCCATGAGCATTATTTTTATTCACATTTTCGTCTGTGTTTCCATCGTCATCATAGTTTTCATCAGTGTTGTATTCATTACAGCATCCAGATGCATCTCCGAAAAGGTGTTTAAGCGCATTACCTCGATAACCTAAAACTGGAATCTGTTGGGATTTTCAGAGTTGCCTTAGTTTCATCCAGGAAACAGATGAGAGGGAATGTGAAGACGAAGATTTTCATCACATTGTTATCAGTTGACCCCACATCAGCATTATAATGTATGTCTCCAGCTCTTCGCAGTTCTGTTTACACGTCATCCCCAATATCATTCGTCTTCATTGCCTTGCACTTCTTTCTGCTTGTTTTATCTCTTTGAAAATTGTAACCATCAGTATTATCACCAATACCGCCACTGCCACTACCACCGGTTCTAAAAGGAGAGTAAAGGCGACAAAGAAAGAGAAAGAGAAAGACAGAGACTGAGAGCAGAGTGAGAAAGATAGAAAGAAAGAGATAGCCTTACATTGATTACAGTGTGGACTGAGGGCGAGTTCAACCTATCTTGAAAGTCATATTCTTACTCTTTTCTGTCATACTTCCTTAATAAACCAGGAAGTAGGAACTCACCTCAGTAACATGGTCATCTAGTATCTAGGAATCTGACCGGCTGCTGCAGTCTGAAACATGGGTTGACATCGGCCGACACATACTTTACTTTTGGATTGTAAGGAACACTTCTGGGAGACACTTAAAAAGATCTGAGGACATTCAGTTTCATTAGCAAAGTCTGATATCTCGAAAGTTATTTATAAATACTAGCCGAAACTTATCTCCTTTTCTGCATTCCAGCACAACCTAGGAATCATCAGTACGAAGAGATCGACGACGAGCAGCTAAACACGAATCAAGATAGATACAATGAAAAGAAAAATTTCTGCGAGAACCCGCCTCTCTACGAAGACGCCTCGTCAGCGACTCCTGCTAAATCCAAAGGTCAAGTTCGCGGTCATCAGTATGATGAAATCTCTACTGAAGGCTTCGTCAGTAATCGAAATGCTGCAAAGAAAAGTATCAACGAAAATAAAAGGAAAGGCAAGGGGAAGCAAGTCCTGCAGGTTGGGAAAGACATACAGACAGCGCCCAATTCTGAAGAAACGGAGTACACAAATGTTGGTGCAAACGTTGCCACGTCGCCAAACAAGTCGTATGATAATGATCTGTATGAACGCCAGGATTTGCGGGATTTGTACGCCCAACCTGTTAAACCCCCAAAGTCCAACAAACCTAAGGTTAGTCCTCACTCTTGAATTTGATGCTCAATTTTAAATCAACTCAGTCAAGCAAAGCAACAACTCAACAGTCTCTTTATAACAGTGATAGGCATCAACAATGGAAACAGGTAGGACGGTAGCAGTAATTAGTACAACCTGGAGGAAACTAAGTATTTACATCGTCAATTAAAGTAAATGTCTAATAAGCAAACAATAAGGCAACTAATGCAAAAGTAGTAACATTGTTCCAGTTCTCAGGAACTATCTGCATCGTACTTTCCCTCCATATTCTTCTTCATGACCATCCTCTTCTGCCCATTCCTTATCATCATCTTATCTCTGATCATTAAGTTGACTGACATTAAAAGCTTGATTTTTGTCTCTCGTTTTTTTTTGTCGCCTTCTCGATCTCTGACTACTCTTCTTTGTTGAATTCTGCACTTCACCTTCAACTTTTTCTTTCAATTCTCAACACTGTGTTAATCTAATGATGGCTTGAAGCTTTGTTGTTGCAGTTAATCGTATGATCTTGAATGATGATACAAGTAAGAACAACTGATAAATTGAATACCAGTTTAAAATTCATTTATGGTGGTTAAATAATACAACGATAATGGAGGCAATGATAATAACAACGATAATTCGTGTATTAAATTTGTTAAATTGTTATAGTGTTTTTGACTTACTTATTTAATTCCAGTGTGGATAAATGTTTTGCAAATAATAATAACAACGATGGTGATGATGAAGACATCATGAAAGAGAAGCACCAAAGAATGATGTGGAAGTTTGGGTTTTTATTATTCTGCTATGGCGGTGGATCCGAGAGTCACTGGGCTGACTGTGAAGTAACAGAAGTTGGAATTTCAATTTTTTTAAATACACTTTCAAAGGTGATGCATGTCTATCCTCAGTTTCACCTTCAAAAGTCCTTCAAAATTAACATCCTAATTTTGGAATTCCGTGATTTTTCTACTTCTGCAATGACAGCATCACTATGAATATGTTGAAATGTGTAAGATTTAGGTGTTTAAAATGTCAAATGTTTAGAGAGTGATCTGTAGCTTGTGAGACTGCACAATGCCATTCAGAGGAGAATGGGTTTTAAGTTGCCTCAAGTTTTTTTGTTCTTTTTTTTTCCGGCCACAAGTATTTTTTGTTATTTCACATGAAGATTGTATTAATATTCTCATCATTTAAGACCATGGGACAGATAGGTTGTCATTACGACGCCATCCCACGGTAAGCATGTCTTACCAGCAGATTTCTGGTGTGACTTGGGTGAGGCTGGAGGCGTTAACTGCAGGCTAAAACCCTTCGTTGCTGAGTCAAAGTGGTAAATTCAGGTCCCGCCCAAGGCTATTAGACTGTCAAAAAAGTTCTCACACTGAACTCTTTGAATTAACTAGTCAGGATTTTACCCCTGTTTGTATTTATGTTTGCGTTTGAGAAGTCTTATAACACACTGCACGCAGACCTTGTCGCCGCGAAATTTTGCGTGTTACATTCTGAAAACTGACGGCTGGAACACTTTTACCCTAATAACAATTATTTGGAACAGACATTTGTTGATATTTGTCTCGATTTTCTTTCTTTATTCCTTTGTGGTGTTTCTTCAATAGGAAATAGCCCAGGTCTTGAAAGATCACAAATATTTTACATCAGTGAACTCTCGGCATCAATGACGGTTGTAAATGAAGGAGAGCCAGTAAGAAATATTGATTTTATACCATTACAATTTGTTTTGGACATCTTTTGTAAAATCAGGAATTTGATGCTATAAATCCCTTTAGACTTTTATATCTTTAAAACAGTGTGATTTTACAGATTATTCATGACTTGCAAAAACGAGCACAACCCATCCTGTGAGAGCTGATGAGGTATCTCCACCTGTGACCATTCCTAGTGACAGTGGTATGTATCTGTCAGTCACTCAGCCCATAACATTCCTTTCAATGGGTAATGTTGGTTACGTCAGGCCAATGACTTCTGGATCCATCCCCAATATATGTTTGGGAACAATCAACTGAAGCAACAATACCATATTTCATGTACAAGTTATGATAATGATGACGATTGATAACAGATGTTATGGCATCTTCTTTCATTGCTCCCACAGCCCAGTTCTCCCCCACATCTGAACTACATAGAGGTTGAGTTTAGTCAGGAGGCACTGAAACCATCTGTGAAGCCAGAGGTCAAACGTCCTCGCTCTCCTATCAACTACACCAACGTAATCAATGACAACGGGAAGGTGGTCCTGGTCACAGACCCGTGAATGAGGATGTCACAAAACATGTGTCGTCTGATTGGTTAAGGGAGTAATAAATGGCATACCACCAAAAAAGCCGCACAAAAGAACCAAATCGATTCTATACCTCAAACCTACTTCCCTTTTTATACCTGGAAATCTGCATTTATTTATCATCTAGACTTGTAAATCTGTCGTTGATTCAAGATCTGTAAATTTGCTTTTAGGTCTAGGGCTATATCTTGGATTTCATATATGTACAATGCTTTCAATCTTACGGAGGTAAATCTTCTTCCGATTCTCGATCAGAAAATTTATTTTTGAATCTAGGCCTTGATTCTGTAAATCAACTTTTCCAGAATTCTTGGTCCTAAAGATTCAGCAATGGTCTTCCTCTCGTCTTATTTTTTTTTGTGGAAAGGGNGGGGGGGGGGGGGGGGGGATTGTGACCGTTTTACTCTATTGTTTATGTTTTAATGCTACAGCAGAGACGGCTTGAATCAGTCAATATAAAAACCAGCTAGTAGGTCTGAAGTGCACATTGCACGCGTTAAGAATCCCTTGATAATTTTCAAATCGTAGAATAGTAGGCATAGCGGTCGCTGTTCGAGCAAAATTCATAGGAAAATTCTACTTAATAACTTAGACTTAAAAATCAAAAATTGCAGTGTTGGCGTAATCACAGTGATGCGCCGTAACGCGCTTACTAAAAGAAACAATCCATGAATGTGGCGTCGTTTTAGAAGTATTATCGCACCTTATCGCTTAATGATGCTTTATTTTCCCGTGGACAATATCTTGGTCCGAAAAACCCTAGCCAGTTTAGGATTTCTTAATGAATTCTTTTAGATCTGCTCACATGACATCTTCGGGTGGAGTGACTTCCCTATAATGGAGGCTATAAAGCTAGGTCTATTATTCGCCATACAAAGCATACGCGTATTCGTGTTGCATTGATTTTCATTGCAATAAAAAGTTTCATGACCATCTTAAAAGACACTATTTAATCATCACCAAGACTAAAACTGCCACCACCACCGCCGCCACTGCCCCTGTCACCAACATTAACAAACAGCATTAACACCATCACCATTACTCCCACTGCCATTGCTGTTGCTGCTGCTGCAAAAGATTACAATAATAACAACGACAACAACAAAAACAACAATAACAACAACTACAGAGTAGCTGAATAGCAGTAGTGGTAGCAGCAACAGTAACAGTAGTAGCAGCGATAGTAATAGTGGCACTAATAAGGAGGAGTAAGAGTAGTTGTAATGCAGTTAGTAATCGCAGAGATGGTGGAGGTGGTTAGTGACACTGTTGGTTGAGGTGGTAGTGATAGTGGCAGTGGTGTTTGGGATGGTCAGTAAACTTTTCTTGTGACTAAAATTGTTACAGTTAGTGAAGCAGCGTTTACTTTCTATAATGGAAAATAGTTCTCCTGTCCGCTAATTAGAACTGCTCACATCACTTTTAGTACATACTTCCCGGAAAACCGATGCTGTGTAAATTTTCACGACCAAATCCACTGTCAACTATAGAAGATATTTTTTTCTGTCGAAATGACCATCAAGCGAAACCTTATCCACATAATAAATTGTATTTTTATGTAATTTTCTGTGTCATATGACATTGTCACAATTTCGACATTCCCTTTTAGCATCACGGTTGCCACTCCGATTTTTGTTTTGTTGTCATTTTTCATCAGCTACCTGGCCAAATTTATCTACACTTCTCTGGACCCTCTGTATCTGTAAATTGGTACTATACACATGTGATTAAATGCACACTGAAATTAATAGAGAGGTTTACAAATTACTGTGAAGTATAAAATGAATGAACAACAAAATAAAAGAAAGTGAGAAAAAAAAAAGGAAAACTGGTAGTATCGCCTACTTTTATGTGAATGGAACTTTCTTTTTGAACCACATATTCTGGATCTAAGCTTAGAAAATATGTAAACTGCTTTGGGTAATAATTATAGCCTACTGATTTCGGGTATAATTGTAATTTATTAGTTGTTACTTCTTCTTTTTTTATTATAAAGTCATTGTTTAGGAGGACGCATTTGAATGGACAAGTGCTTATGTTACTATTATTATTATTATTTCTAAGTATGGTATTCACTGTTTATTAGGTATGTGTATTTTTACTATGACATTGAAAAAAAAACGGAAATAAAACAACATTTGAAAGAGCTGGGCCACTGCTGCACGGCAATTTTATCAATTATATCACAATATATTTTGATTTTTTCTAGAAAATCTGTATCGTCGAAAATTATGTCGTACCAAGTTTAGGAATTTTTGGTGATCAGAGTAAAAATGTGGGATATTTACATGTATCGTATGTTTACAGAGTGGACAAGTGGAGAACACTCTAGGCAGTATAAGCCTGTCGGGAGGTGATCGACTTTAGTTACATACTCTTATAAGACCCGATCATTCACATAGTCACTGGTGATTAGATCTTATATGACCTGATAATTTTTTTGAGGAAATGGCGATAGGGTTTTATAAAATCCGATTGTGTTGTCTACAAAACTTTAAGCTGAGTACACATTATAGTTATTTCGAGCCTTTTAGACTATTGGGTAAAAATATGGCTGCATCCAGACTAGCAAAGTTTGATTTATTCTGTCCTTTTTCGGAGGAAGAAGGTTGAGTTCATTTATCATACTGTAAGTTTAATAATGTAGGTAGGCTCATAATTTGTTCTCAGTTAATAGTTTACGCCTGGGGCCATCGACCTGGAGGATACTTGCAAAAAAGTGGACCAAAACTTAGTTATACTCCTGATGGACTGCAATAGCAATACATGGAGACTGGGATACATAGCATGTGAACTGGGTCGCAGCTGCTCTGATGGAGAGAAAAGTCCCCTTTCTATTGAGGTCATGGACGTCTGAACCCATATAGATCTATGTCCAAGACTGCCTTACGGATATCCTCTTTCACCTGTACTATTCCACGTCTACACTGCCAAGTGACAATGATTCAATGTATTGGTCCAGGAAGGACATTAACGTTTGTAGACGATATCCTCATATATAAAGCTGACCCAAATAGGCAGGAGATTGTCACAAGCATTCACGAAACGATGCAAGCCATCGCTTAGTGGAGTGATAAATTCAGCTCACACGACAATCCGCAAAAGGTCAGCAAGCTCTATTAAATAATCATATAGTTTTGGCTGATCTCCCCGCCATCACCTTCCAGAGACATAACATAGAAGATGCAACATAATTAAATATGTCGGGGTGGCCTTTGATTGCAGCCTGTTTGTAGGGGCACCATGGGGAGCGAATAATTCAGAGATGCAAGCGCGGCATGGCAACGCTGAAATCAATAAAAGCTGTGAACATAGAATAACAACGACTGGCCCTTCTGCACCATAAGTTGGTCCTAACGCTGATCAGTTATTGGAATCCTCACGCTCACCACTACAGTGTGATCGACTGGAATATATCCAGGATACTTTAGGACGTTTGGAGCGCATTAGAGAAACCCGTATTGCAATAATGAGACACATACTGGGTCTCATGTCAATAAAATCTAGACACACTTGCCAAGGTCAAGGCTAATTGTTAGTTATGGAGGGCAAGAGACACCCACTCTATTAAAACACCACTGAAATTAGCAGTACGAGATTTAAGAGATGATGTCATGGATGACACAAGTAGAAATTACTACTCCTCTGGTAGAGAAAGACTGAGTCAAGGGAGGCGACAGGTCAACTCTGGATTGCGCATGTCTGACTTCCAATAAGTAATCATCATCCTTGGTAGGAAATGTAGGGAATGGTTCCCTACGCGAGATTAAGCAACTCATTGCTGATAACTCGAGAGAAGATGATTGTGTCGTGTTCACTGGTGGGTGGGTCTGTACTGCGTGGCAAGAATTCAAGACAGGGTTTCTCAGTGAGAGGCAGGTTCATCACCGAGGAGAGTGAAGAGTAATCAACGACTTCTTCCAAAATGAGAATGAGGCAATCACTGAGGCAAATGACGTAATCACTGTGGTTCTGAAGTGATTATCTGGGACCATAGTAGCAAAGGCAGTCATTGTGGCAGACTCACAATCCATGCTCCTATAGGTCCTAATAAATAGAATGTTGCAGCATGAATGGATGGACTATCTGCCTACCTCCAGGTTTCATGGAACCACGCTGGGGTCCATGATAAGGAAAGAACTGATTGGCTGGGGCTGATGGTGGGGCCATTACGGATGGATAAGGCAGACATAGTAAAGTCACTGAATGATCGCCCGTTATTCGCAGACATATCAATCGAGGAGGCTGTGGCCCTCAGAATGCAAGAGTTTGTGATCACAAGAGGGCCAGGTCAAAAGGAACTGCTACAGTGAGGAAGGAACAGGGGAATACACACAGGGCGACTGGTACCATCGGCATCTACACCATGAGTCGTTTGCTGCCGAGGACTGAACACGGATGGGTCTGCCCAGAGTGCAAAGATGTCACTTCTGCAACTCAGTAACCAGTTTACGCCTCCTATCAATACGATGACAGATAGCATGTAGCCTAAATGAGCTTGCACGAACCTAGTATCCAAATACACTTATTTATTATGATTGATATGAGGGTTTTAAGATCCCTAGTCCATGTTTGTGTGGGTGAGGTTTGAGTGATTTGATAAATCTACGTCTTTTATAGTAGATCTATGATCATACATTAATTATGTTGCTGGAGGACAACACATCACTCAACACTTAACTTAAACGCTAAAATCCCTTAAACCTTATGGTATTCATAAGATACTGAAACTAGGGTGGTCCTCTTCTTGTTCACTACTTCAAACTCTGTGTCCTGGCCGTAAAATGATTTTTTTTTTACCTCACCCTCGATTTCATCTATGACTTTCCTAATAACTGTTCAAATGTTTTCTCTTCTGTTATCATCCTCCATTGTGCGAATCAAAACTTCAAGTCCAACAACTTTACCAGGACAAGAAACAGCTAATCCTGATGTTGTTAAGTAGCGAATTAACAATGCGTATTAAAAGCCAAAGTAATATTAGAACCCGTGAAGTAAAAATAATTACGTAACCCTCACCTAGGTCTCATAATAGTCAGAGGTTTGAAATTTTCAGTATTTTATATTAAACGACTTTAGCTGCAATAAGAAGAAAATCCCAACCACCAATGGCTCTTAAAAATTATTACCAGCGGCTCTTATATGACCCGACCATCAATAGGGAAAGGGGGGTGAGGGGGGGGGGGGGGTNGGGGGGGGGGGGGGGGGTGTTGTGGTCATAATGTGATGGTGACTCATTAACCTATGGGTGGAATGGATTGATGTTTTGTAGATCATGAGGAAAATGATTTTTAGGAAAAGTCACGAAACTTCAGCTCCGAGAAGTGATTTTGAACAGAATTACACCTATTTGAAGATGTCCCCGGGTCTTATTATACCCGGTCACCGCACGCACAGGTTGATTACTTCTAAGTATCGTATTTTTTTTTCTTAGAAATGTGTTTTCATTATGGCAGTGACAAAACGAGAAATTGAGACCATAAAGAAAGAGCAAGCCGTTACTACACGGTTGGGGGAAGCGCGGAAGGACAGGTTTCTTTCAGATCGGTAGAAAATTTAGGTTCTCCTATTGAAAAACTTAGACACTCTCTTCAAAATCGGTGGTACAGTTGAAATTACTGAGATTACTGCAGGGATGAAATGATAATGTAAATAAATCTACAATTTTTTTTTTCAATATCTTTTTCGTAACGATTGTTTCGCAGTTGTGCATGGGCCCTTAAACCAGTTTGTCTCAACAGGAAACATTTGAAGGTCTTTCTCCTGTGTTAGTGGTAGAAAAGTTTTTAATAATGGTTAATAAAAAATTGCGTTTTCGCTTGGTCAAATATATAAAACTTTTACGGCTACGTGACGTAAAAGCAAACATCAAAGTATCGCTTTGTTCAGCTTCAGTTATTTGCATCGTCACTCCCGATAAATTAAGTGACAGATTTGTAGGAGGGTTGTCACGGCACAGATTGTCATTCAACAAATTGTCGCCGGCGAGATGGAGGGCACGATCAATAAGTAT
>JAWQUT010000055.1:1922502-1932502 GCA_033807755.1 Ellobium chinense
TATATATATATACATACTGTCTCGTTAATTCCTTGATTGACCAGTTGGTTGGTAGGTTGGTTGGTTGGTTGGTTAGTTCGTTCGTATGTCGTTTGGTTCGTTGGGTAGGTGATTAATTCGTTCGTCGGTTCATTGATCGATTAATTTGATTTTTTTTTCATTGATCGGTAGATCGGTTCATTGTCTGATTTTTGTCATTGTGGATCTTTGCTCTCTGATTGTTCGATTAGTTGGTTGATTGATTGATTGATCGATCAACTGAATGATCGATCAGCTGACTGATCGATTGATTCATCTATTGGTTCAATGGATTTTTTACCGATTTTTTAATTGATTAAACTGACTATACGTTTTATGTATTAAACAATCAGTCGATTTGATTGGTTGGATTTTTTAACGATCATGTAATTGATTAAACTGACTGTACGTTTTATGTATTAAACAATCAGTCGATTTGATTGGTTAGTTTTTTAACGATTGACCTGTTGATTGATCGATTGTTTGATTGATTGACTGACGGAATGAATGATTGAGTGACTGATTGATTTCGTAATTAATCGATCGATTGTTTGAGTGGTTATTTATTGACCATTCAATCAATTTGTTGTTTCCTCGATCGACTGTGATTGATCGATCAAGTTTACTTTTGATCGATCGAATATCAATAAATCAATCCCTCCCTTGATCTATCAATCATTCTTTAACACAATTAATCAGTCAATTGAACGGTCAAACATTTTATCAATAACACATCCAATCAATCGGTCAAATCAGCAGATTGTTCAAAGGATTTCTCCTCCTCCCACCCTCCCTCCCTCCATCCATCAATCAATCAATCAATCAATCAATCAATCAATCGAGAGACCATTCAATCAATCAAACTATATCCGATCAACCAATCAGTCAATCATTCAATCAATCGAATCATTGACTGATTATTTGATCGGACAAATGATTGATCGATCGGATCACCAATAAATCAATCGAATTACCTACTGATGGAGCGATTGATGAATTGTTTGAGTAAATCAACGGGTTGATCGTTAAATCAATCGGTAGATCGATTAAACAATCGATCGATCAATCGATCATGCAAAAAAAATTCCATCAGTCATTCAATTGATCAAACAATCAGTCAGTTAGTGGATCGGTCTATCTTTCGTTCAGTCTCATAATCATTCAGTAAATCAATAAAAGAAAGAATTCAATCGATTGTTGATTCAATTAAATAATCGATCACTTGATCGATCTATCAGTCTATCGATCGGTCATTCATTCAATCAATCAATCAATCTATCAGTCATTCTGTCAATCATTCAATTGATCGATCGTTAAAGTAATCAATCGATCG
This sequence comes from Ellobium chinense, assembly GCA_033807755.1. Classification (NCBI taxonomy): domain Eukaryota; kingdom Metazoa; phylum Mollusca; class Gastropoda; order Ellobiida; family Ellobiidae; genus Ellobium; species Ellobium chinense. The sequence goes on from JAWQUT010000055.1 coordinate 1,923,854, forward strand.
ACCATTCAATCCATCAGTAGATCGATAATGCAACCATTGATTCTGTAAACAAACAATCAATCAACTAACCAGTCAGCCAATGAATCGATTAATCAATCGATTAATCAATTAATCAAATAAATCGATCGATCAATCAATCAATCAATCATCCAACTAACCAACAATACTTTCAAGCAACCAACCAACCAACTAACCATACAATCAACCAAACAACCGACCGCCAACCGATCAAGCGGTGAATTAACGAATGAATATAATTAGCACGTATCGAAAATATCAAAATGCCTAACAGGCACAAACTATCAGAATCGCATTTCAATCGATGCTATCGATACTTAGAGCTTGAAGTTTGAGTATCGCGATACGTGAAAATGTAGGTATTGCTTCCGCTAAATAGGGGTCGGATTCATTTGTATCACACTTCCACATTTCAATCCCATACTCAAACACTCATATAGATATGAAAACGCTAACAAGCAGCAATACGTGCCTGCAGGCTCTGTTCTCTCTCTCTCTCTCTCTCTCTCTCTCTCTCTCTCTCTCTCTCTCTCTCTTTCTTTCACACCCACTCGAACAAACACACACACACACACACACCCACACCCATGCTTAAATACACACAAAAACACACAAATGCATACACGCATATACTTACACACACACACACACACACACACACACACACACACACACACACACACACACTCACACACACACACACACACAAGCAAACATATAAACATATGCACACAAACACAGTTACACTTACAAACATGTACACACACAAAATCATAAACACACACACACACACATACACACACATAATATGTAGGCTACATATAATACACACACACACACACACACACACACACACACACACACACACACACAATCACACGATTCATTCTATCCTCAGGTCCAAATCATCATTTGGAACACAGATTTTAAAGAAATTGAAAATTCCTGACCATAACAGTGAAGAATTAAGAAGTAGGTACGTCCTCTAGTGCCAGTAACCGGCTCGTGCTAGTAATCGCCGTCATTTGTTCGCAACTAGTTCCTCCCGAAATTTATAGTTGCCACTCTGGGCATGTGCTTTTCCCCAACAGCGAGGCCATTATTTTTCCCCATTTCCCTACTCACAATGTGGAAAGAAAAAAAATATATGTTTACAATTAAAAAAGAATAAAGCCATACATTTATGGCAATAATCCGACATATCTTGATATTTTTTTTTATTTTCCTTTGCTTTTCGTGAGGCCATTTTAGCCTCACTTACGGGAACAAAAATATTTTTTTTCCGGTGGCAGCACCTCCACATATTGGTCCGGAAGTAGGACGGCGGTAATCGGCACGACGCCGGTGGTAGTGAAATATCGACAGAGACATCAATAGACATCAAGGCGGTAATTGAATTATGCCACTCAAAACAAAGTTTACCTCTTGTGAAAATAGTCTTTGTTTAAAATATGAAAGTCTGGTAAGATTGTAGGCAAATCTAATCGGGAAATCGCGGTAAATAATGAGATGGCGGTTACCGGCACTTCGAGGATACTTGATTATTTAAAATTATTTTTAAGTGCACAGATAGAATGATTATAACATAAATACGAATTTTCGGTTCTAAAAGTGATCCTTCATCAGAATTCAAGATTGTTCATTTATTTCAGGTTAAATACAATATGAAATGAATGGGTGAGAAGAGAGGTAGGGCCAAGGATTTGATCATCATCGTCATCATCATCATCATCATCATCATCATCTATGTGAGCATAACCTTCATCAAGTTTACAAGTGGCGACAGTCTGTGCCGTAACAAGTGCGGTTGACTTAAAAACCTGATANTAAACTGACACCCTGGCCATGTTCTATACGAATGGGATCAAAATGAAAAAGTGACGACTTTTACAGGGCATCGATGGACACAATTTGACAATAATCTATTGCTTCCATTTATACAGCGAGAGACACAAAGAGCTGGAGGTGCTAAGATACCAAATGTAATGGAACGCATTACAGATGAACGCCTTGCACGCCATAAAAAAATTGAACCGCGGCGGGCGCTGGCAATCCCCATACCTATGCATAAGGTACTTGAAGATTAAATTTATCAAAATAAATTATGTGGACGTCTTTTCTCCAGGAAGTCAATATGGCCCATGTACGAGTACATCCACTGTGTCGATTATGTCGTTTTATTGAGTTTCAGAATTTTCGGTGGCTGGATAAAATAAAATTTATAGGCAGGTTTCTAACTTCGCGTCTTATAGCAAACTTTTAAATAGGACGTTCGAAGAAAATGAAGTAGTGGGCTTTTCTCATCATAACACAAAAGGTTGCAGGAGCCAAATTGTAAAAGCCTCTTTGAGCCATTTAATAGATATTTCTCCTCGAACCACAGGAATACTCCAAGATGGCCAAGACTAGTCTGCAGCTCTGGTGTCACCACTGTGCTCAAATTATATACTATTTAGTAGAGGTCCGTTTAGATTTTCATAATTTTAAATTACATGAAAGGGGTTAAAAATTTGGCCTTCTTTTGCAGATCACAGGCCTCCACAAATTAAATCCGTTGAAGCCATTGGGAAACACTACCTGTAACAATTGTTGTTTTACAGATTCAAGACTGAATTTCACCACTTTTGCGGTGTAGTTTCGTGTTATATGATTATTTCTACTCTACTACTAACGACTCTGACAGTCCAATTTTTTTTTACCAATTAGGCTCCTACAATCCAAAACGGCTTTATTATAGATATTTGCAATGTCAGTCTCCTCCATCAACAAAGTTGATAGAGGTTTTGCGTTAAGTCGTCTTGTGTGTATCAGTCTATGACCTTGACTAGAGCTAAATGGATGTTTTATTATGATCCAGATGTTAGTGTCATAAAAAAAGAATATTGGTAAATTAAAAATCTTGATTTTCTAATGAATACAGCGGATTGTCGTGTTTGTAAAAACCTAGATATCTCAGGGTGTGTTACTTTACACCCAGTCGTAGGTATGGATGGAAAAAAAAATTATCAGTGACGTCACATCGAAGTATTAAATTTACTAAAGTGATCTAATATTATTTATTCCTATGTCATGACGTGTCGCAAACTGAAAAGCGGACCCATGTCTTTTTGTGTAGTGACTTCCGGATTACCCGTGGATATTCACGGTCTATCCTTTTATCTTCTTGCAATTTCGTTGCGTTGCTTCGTTGTCCATAAGTAAATATCTCGAGCGGTTCTTGAGACTATTCTTCTTGTATTCGTTGTCTTTAAGCATTTTCTACCAAATGTTTTCTTTGATGTTTACATTTTCAAGTTTCAGACAATGCATTTTCGAGGAACCTACCTATTCTTAATTTTTATGAAGAAAATGTTTACTACAGAGACTGAAACGATATGAAAAATTAATATTTTCTGTTTAGAGGCTTATGCAAAGTTTGAAAACAATTTATTTAGTAAGAAAAAAAAGATAGTTTTAGAAAACCTTGTGAACGCACTGTAGACCTATTAATAGCATACTTGTACAGCGTCTAAATTGTGGGACGGAAATTTGGGGACACTGTGCCTTTAGAAAAGTTGTATTTAAATTACCTGAAATCATTACCAGGTGTAAGGTCTGAAACACTAAGTTGTTATGTTTGTGGAGCATTGAGAGGTTATCCTCTCACAGCTAGGCAAGTTAAAATTGTGAAGTAGTCTGCTGGTTTAAAATTCTAAATGTATGAAAATGTATGAACCATAAATTAACTGAGGTTGACGATCCGAGAATATAATAAAATGGGCATCTTTTAAAGAAAGCACCGTACCAATGACAAAATGGTAGTTTATATATAATATACGGTATATGGTAGTATATATATATATATATATATATATATATATATATATATATATATATATATATNTGTTTATAATCTCAGAGATAAATAATAATCTCATAAATAAATAGGCTTTATGAAATGTTGAAAATCATATTTGGCTCTGAATATTAACCATCTTGTGTAGTCACTCAAGGGTTTGAAAGTCCCTATCAAAAACAAGATTAGGCTAGCATAATTTTGTGATAGAAAGAGGAAGGTCGGGAATACCCACACTTTTCTTAAAAATAGACTGTATAATACGTTATGTGATAAAAGATGAGTGCCGCTGCATTGTAGAATGTACAAAATGCGAGCATATAAAGCTAGATCATTTACCAGATTGGTTCTTGACAAAGCCTAGTATGGTTAGATACTTAAGTCTTTTAAACAAGTTATGATGAAGAACCCAGATACAATTTAAAGGGATACAAACAGTTTACTTGGCATAAATGTCAGTTCCTTCTCTGATAAGGAAGGTATAGGGAGAGCGGTTGGTTTTTGGAGGGAGAGGATGATTAGAAGGTGTATGGCAATAGTAAAGTACAGCCTATTATACTGTCGTGCTAACCTCAGCCAAAGAAATAATGCTTTTGGCCACGTGAGTTTGTTTCTGCTGTTAGTCTGTTTATGAACATTCCGGCTCAAACTGTTACGAGATCTGTTTCATGAAACAATGACAGATACAGCTTGATTATAAAAATATCTACTTTTGGTAAATTTCAAAGCAAAAACATGTATTTCAAATTGTAGTCGTACGCTATAGTCCTTTGGGAGACAAGTCATAAAAGTTGGAAAGGTTGGAATGGATGTAAAGTAAAGTTCACTTGATGCATGGCGAGTTGAAAGTTCTATCACAAAATGTGTCTTTTGATTAGACCTTTCGTCAAGATATTATATGCATGAATTTTGTGGAAAGGTTGGATTTGGTCTGAAACAGAAAGTATTAGGTGCGCATCAGATTGAAACGGCAGCTTTTACCTTGTGTGTTGAGAAAAGACCATCTCAAAAAATGTTTAGACATGAAAGTAGGTGGGAAACAGGCTGTTAAAAATTTATTAGTTTGTGATACATGTCAAACAAATAAACGTTATTAGGGATGAAATGTGGATCCAGGTAAAATTACCCTACTTTCCCGGCTATTGCTGTGACTAGTACTGGTAGATTATCCCAAGTGTTGGGTAGGCATTCCAATGTACACTGCATTAAACAACAGCAGGTGATTTTTGAGTGACTTTTTTTTTAATTGTCTAAAGTAACGATAAAAATTTCGAGCTTATTTTGCTGCTGTTATTGCTGCTGTAGTTAATGTTGCTGTTGTTATTATTATTACTATTCTGCCGTTTTATGACTAAAGGAAGAAAGCGCCATCGGGTAAGTTTTGAGAAAATCGCAAAAATGTTTTTCAAACCTTTAAGTACTCGCCTTTATAATTGTTTATAATTAACACTGGCGCTTAGTGTCCTTTTAGGTTCCCTAACTTCGTTATTTATTGAGATGTCGTGATGGGACCCAGATAGAAATGTGCGTCATCATCTGGGGATTCCAAAACTATAAATAACTCAATTTGACCTACTTTGGCGCATTCGTCCTTTTGTCATAAAACGGCAGTATTATTATTGATTGATTGATTGATTGATTGATTGATTGATTGATTGTTGTTGTTGTTGTTGTTGCTGTTTTTGTTGTTGTTCCATTTGCCGTCTTTTCCCATGTTTTAATTTCCCTATGGGACATGCATTTTAAGCAGGAAAAGGTTTGCTGGTTCTGTAAATGAACTGGTTTGTTCTCTTTGAGAATTTCAGTGAGCACATACATTTAGCTGTTAGGGTGATTGATTGTGAATTGTTGATTTGAGGTGTGCATGAGATGACGCCGGATATTTAGTCCTTTTTGAGGATGCGCTGTGCCCCACATCAACGTTGAAACATTACCCCAAGATAAATATGTATTTTAAAAATGTTCCTCAGAAAAAAAGACAAAAAAAACAAACACGTCTTTTGACATTGGGAAGAGAAAATGGCATTGCATTCACTCGTAATGTTGGCAAAATGGAACACAACTACGATAACCTCTGTAGAGATCTACGACAGCTTGGCATCATTTTGCTTATTGGCACAACCTACACACGTCTCCTACGAACCAGTTTTTAGTTTTGGCATAAACATTTGTTCTTATATCATTCGAAAGCTAAGCTCTATACTCCTCTACAATAATTATTTATGTCTGAGCAATCGTATTATGAACAATAAAACTGCTTCGCGTGTCTCAAAAGCAGTGAACCAAATTCAAGTTATATAATTATGCCCGGGTCTGGCTTTTAGTTTATGGTCTCAAAACCTGTATCTGAAGTTATGCGATTTCGGCTGCTCTTACAATCTTAGCTCCAAGTTCCCGAACCACGCATTAAGGATATGCGCTTTATATAATATGATGATGATTAATCTCTTTGTTATGTAATGAACGTAATCATTATCTGAACTGCTGGAAAGTAAGGGTATCTTCAAGCATTATTTCCTTTGAAATAGCCATATGGAGAGAATTTAGTTATTGCATTTCAGGCTTGAACTCTCTTCCTCTCTCTTTCTCTGTATCTCTCTGTGTCTCTGTCCCTCTTTGTCGTTCACTCTATTATTCTCTCTTTCCCTGTCTGTCACTGTCTCTCTGTCTCTCTTCTGTCTTTATCTCTCTGTCTCTCTCTCTGTCTCTGCCCCTCTCTCTCTCTCTCTCTCTGCCCCTCTCTCTCTCTCTCTCTCTCTCTCTCTCTCNCTCTCTCTCTCTCTCTCTCTCTCTCTCTCTCTCTCTCTCTCTCTCTGTGTCTCTCTCACTCTTTCACATTATTGAAATAATTGAAATTGACATTATTGAAATAAAAATTGTGTACAGTATGGCAAGTTTCTGTTTATGTCTTGGCTCAGAAATGTGCGTTTGAATGTATCATACATATATTTCTCCTTCAGTTAATGTTTGCATAATGTAGTACCTTTACTCATCTCCGCCTAATCACCTCATTATAAATAATGCGTAAATACTCATGATCTTATTACATCGCTGACTGCTATTCAACAGCTTTGTTCTCTGAGGACCTGAAAATGTTTCGTGTTGTACATCATGGGGCAAGGTATTATAATTTTGACTAGACTTCATTTTGAAGTTGATTTATTATAGACAAACGGGATGACTATGTTTAGGCTCTTTTTTGTGTGAGAAGTTACCTTTTTTTTAGTCAACGAACGTTTTCTTTGCATAAAAAACAACAACGACCAAACAGTAAATGTGCTTCAAATGAACAATACCAGATAATATTTTTTAAGATAACAATGATGATTGTGGAGCTCAGCAGGATACACATTTTGATAACTGTTTTTGATCAGAAAGGTGATAGATTTTGAGACTTCTAAAACTAATACGTTTAGAGGATAAAAGAGCTGATATAGTTGTGTATCTCTCGAGCGTTTGGTTACTGACGCCTAACATCTTACCTACTAAAGCATTTATAAACCTGATGACTCCCACAATTTTGCTGCCAACTTTCTTATAGAGCATTTGACACTATTTTAGCTCCATTGATAACGATCTTAGCAGAACCACAGAATATTTTTTAAATGTATATACTGGCTTCAACGTCTATCAACTATAGAGAGAAGTGAGAAACTTTGAATACATTTATTGGCAGAAAAGAAATTTTGGATCACATAGATCCCTAGCATGTTTAATTAAATAAGCTAGAAATGTTTTGCATGATTTCCATTTAATAGTTATTTGAACTGCCAAACACCACGTGTCTTAAACCTAATGTATTCAGATGATAGAAAGTATCTTTGCAAACGAAAAGCAAAAATAAAAGTAAGAAAACTTAAGACAAGAACAAGGCAAGGAAAGTACATGTCACAAAACCAATTACTCGCAACAAAGATAACTGAGAGGCATTATAGACGATATCGAAGGGTCGTATCAAACATGGGCAAACATTCAGACGTTTTTAGGAACAGTAATCCATATTCGATTCGTTGTGTGCAAATTGTGAGATAGAAACCAGTTTGATCAGCAGTGATTGGTAAACTGACGTAACGAGAACTGACGAGTCCATATGTCTAAATGGTAGCCATTTGACTGAAGAAAAATATCTTACATAAGAGCTAAACTTCGTGATGCTGCTTCCCTACAAAAATTGTTCAGCCCATACTGTTCATACATATTTTTATCGAACACCATTTGTATGAGCTAGATACTAAAAGTATTTCAAATAAGCGTTCAGTATCTTTAACAGATACGGAATCGTATCCAACATACGCCACATTGCGATAATCCTCTAATTTTCCATTTAGGCTGCTGTGATGTCATTAGACATACTGTTAAATAGACGTGTTCTACTTTCTCTCCTTGAAAAGCTGCACTTCAAACCACATACAATATTGCTGGTTAATTCATTGATTGATCAGTCGGCGAGTGGTTGGTTGGTTGATTGGTTGGTTGATTAATTGATTGGTTGGCTGGCAGGTTGCCTGGCTGGCTGGTTGGTTGGAAATTGATTGGTTGGATGATTGATTGATTGATTGATGGATGGATGGATGGATGGATGGATGGATGGATGGATGGATGGATGGATTGATTGATTGATTGATTGATTGATTGATTGATTGATTGATTGATTGATTGGTTGGTGGTTTACTTGAGTAAATCACTGCTTGCTTGATCGATCAATCGATTCATCTATCAAAATCAGTATATCAAAGCCAATTGATCTGTCAAAATAAATCGATCGATCAAAATGATTAACTGAATGGATGGATGGA
>JAWQUT010000055.1:1938849-1958726 GCA_033807755.1 Ellobium chinense
CCCCCCCCCACACACACACACACACATACACACGCATAAATTCTCTTCTCAAGTCTTTTATAAGCATGATCATGACACACCATCATCATTATTCTCATCATCATTGTGGAGTTGGGCAACACTTTCATCAAGTTGATTAGTGGCGACACAGGCAAACTTATGCCCACAGACAATCTGTGCAGTAACATCTATTTAACAATAGGTTTAATGACGTTACTGCAGCTTAAATGGCAACTAGAAAGAGTTCATATAATATTACCAAAACTTGCTGTGTACCGCAACTAAACATATGATGCATGTAGAATACCCGTTCATATCTTTTAAAAATGTTTGTCGAGATCATATGAAGAATATCTTTAAGAACGGGTTAACTAATGCTTAACAGAAATGGATGAAGCATCTTCTTACCGCACAAATTATCGCCGGACACAAATCGCTCACAATTTCTGCCGGGAGTGTCGCTATAAATCGAATGCTTTGGCGACACTGTGTGCTATCATATGTTTCGGCACAAATTGCCGCCAGATACAAATTATCGTCGGTCACTGTATTATGTTTGTGTGTGCATTTCAGCGTGTCACTGTGTCTGTGTATGTGCGGGTGTGAGTGTGTATGTGTGTGTGTATGTGTGTGTATGTGTATGTGTGCATGAAAGAGAGAGAGAGACAGAGAGAGAGAGAAAAAAAGAGATGACAGCCTGCTTGTCACTATTTTAATATCTGTATGAGTGATTGATTATAAGATTGAAGTGTGCAAGTATGATACAAATTCCTGAGACCCCTAATTAGCAGGAGATCATACCTGGATACTCAATAGCATCAATTCTATTACGATTGTGATTGTTTGATATTTATTCTCTCGTTAATTCATTGATTGATCGGTGGTCGGGTGGTTGGTTGGTTGGTTGGTTGGTTGGTTGGTTGGTAGGTTGGTTGGTTGGTTGGTTGGTTGGTTGGTTGGTTGGTTGGTTGGTTGGTTGGTTGGTTGGTTGGTTGGTTGGTTGGTTAGTTGGTTGGTTGGTTGGACTGAGTGTCTGAATGAATGAGTGGTTGAGAGATCAACAGATCAACTGTTTGTTTGATCGAATGAATGATTGACTGCTAAATAGGTCAGTCTATCCATCCATCAAACCATCCATCCATTCATCCATCCATCGATCCATCCATCCATCCATTTATTCATTGTGACATTCTTATTTTTGTTGAATGACCGATTTTAATCAATGAATCGATTTTGATCCATTGATCGATTATAATCGAGCAAACGATTTAGATAGATTTTGATTAATTGCACGATTTCCACTGCGTGGTCGAGTTTGATAGTTAGATCGATTTGATCTATTCAAGTGTGACACAATTTACTTTGACCCCTAATTAGCAGGAGCTCATACCTGGATACTCAGCCTTCAAGCTCCAGGTATCAATAGCATCAATTCTTTTGCGATTGTCATTATTTCATATTTATTCGCTCGTTAAATTATTGATTGATCAGTGGGCGAGTGGCTGGTTGGTTGCTTGCCTGGTTGGTTGCTTGGTTGGTTTCTTGATTAATTTATTAGTTTGGTCGCTAGTTAGCTGGTAAGCTAGTTGGTTGCTGGCCTGGTTGGTTTTCTGATTGATTGCTTGGTTGGGTGGTTGATTACTTTTGTGTTTTTTTTACTCGTTCATAGATCAATTTATTGAAGTCCATTCTTTTAACAAGCACAAATAGTAAACTCCTATTACACAAAGTTAAAATCACACATCCAAATACTCAGTCTACATCAGTCTGCCCATCTCCTGCATCTCTTGAGGTTGTACAATTTTGTCAAATAGCGTATTCTTTTCTGCATACGATTATACTCTGTGGGATAGAAGATTTTAAGTCGTGACCCTTCCCATTCCATCTTGCGCATGAGCCGATCTCTTTCATTTCCTTTAAATGCAATCAACCATCTTGGCCCCGTGAGAGGGTCTGCAGGATGAACGTTACCATCTCCAAGGATATCTATGTAGTCATTCTGCCCAAAAAGGGCTGCTTTTGTTGCCCATGCATCCTTTGGTCTGTATAGAGGAAGAGATCTGACGGGGGGGCCATGACATGGCAGAACACCTCCTGTCATGTACTTGACTTCATTGCCGTATGTGCGTAGACCAGGAGTCTTATAGGGGGAAGGAGTGTATTGATCAAAGCTCTTGTCTGGAGCAGATTGCTTGCTTTCTTTCTTGTAGGTTGTCAAGCTACTGCTAGTGGTGGATGGTTTGCTGGTACTGCTGCAGCGGATTATGTTGCACAAGCAGCTAAGAAAACTGCCATCCAAAACAGCAGGAAAGACTGACCTCAAGGCTGAATGCCTTGCCAGCAAGGGGAATGACATTCTGTGAAACTGTTGTTATATTATTATATCGTGTCCTTTGCAATGCGTCAAAACACAGGGTTTCGGACACGTCGTCAAGGAGTCTCCATGTTGAAAGGAAAGGTCTGGGTGGTTGATTACTTAATTGATTGGTTGGCTGGTGGGTAGGTTGGTGGGTTGGTTGGTTGTTTGGTTGTTTGGCTAGTTAGCTTGAAGGTTTGGTTGGTGGGTTGATGGGTTGGTTGGTGGGTGGGTTGGTTGGATGGTGTGAATGTTGGTTGGTGGGTTGGTTGGTTGGTTGGTTGATTGGTTGGTTGTGTGGTTGGTTGGTTGATTGGTTGGTTAATTATTTGATTGGTTGGTAGGCTGGTTGGCTGGCCGGCTGGTTCGTTGGTTGGCTATTTGGTTTCCTGGTTAGTCGATTGGTGGGTTGATTGGTGGGTTGATTGGTTGGTTGGTTGATAAATTGATTGGTTGGCTGGATAGTTGGCTGGTTGGTTGGTTGGTGGGTTGATTGGTTGGTTGGTTGATAAATTGATTGGTTGGCTGGATAGTTGGCTGGTTAATTGGTTGGTGGATTGGTTGGTGGGTTGGTGAGTAGATTCGGGGGTTGCTTGGGTGGTTGGTTGGTTGGTTGGTTGGTTGGTTGGTTGGTTGGTTGGTTGGTTGGACTGAGTGTCTGAATGAATGAGTGGTTGAAAGATCAACAGATCAACTGTTTGTTTGATCGAATGAATGATTGACTGCTAAATAGGTCAGTCTATCCATCCATCAAACCATCCATCCATCCTTCAATCCATCCATCCATCCATCCATCCATCCATCCATCCATCCATCCATCCATCCATCCATCCATCGGTTGATTCGTGATCGATCTATTGATTTTGATGGATTCTTGTTTTTGTCGAATGGTCGATTTTAATTTATGAATCGGTTTTGATCGATCGATCGACTTTGATGGAGCAAGCGAATTTGTTAAAATGTTATGGATTGAATGATTTCCAATCTGCGTGGTCGAGTTTGATTGTTTAATCGATTTAATCTATTCATCGATTTTGACATCTATCAATAAAGATCTATAAATCGATCAAAAGCAATCACTCACTCAAAGTTTACTAAGTATTCAAAATTGATCAATTGATTAAAATCTTTCACTTTTATCCAAGTGAATAACCCCGATAAAAATCGATGAAAATTAATCGAACGTTAAAATAAATTTAATCGATGGTTCAAAATCGATTATTCACAATGAAGCAATGCTTGATTCGTTCAATCGATCAATCGATCACTGGGGTTTTTTTTCCCACAAGGTCAGCCGCCGACAACAAAGGCATTCAGGGGATGTCAAACGCAGGGCGCTTGTATTTGAATAAAAAGCCCTTTGTTCCGAAAAGACAAAGTGCAATTTGTAACGAATAGATGTTCATGGGAATGGAGTTTCTCAAATGTATTTTGTTAGGAGGTAATTGTGAATATAATTAATATAGATAACTGTATACGACGATAGTGAGTGAGTGAGAGAGAGAGAGACAGAGAGCATAAGAAAGAGAAAACGAAGAAAACCAAATGGAACTGGATTAAACTGGATTGAACCGGTTTGAACCAGATCAAACCGCATTAAACGAGTTTTGAACGATCATTCCGGATTAAACAGATTTGAACCAGAACTAACAGATTCAAACAGTTTGGAACCAGATCAAATCGCTTTCAATCGGATTTAACTGCATGAAACCACCTGGTTCAAACCAGATCAAACCGGTTTGAACAATTAAACCGGTTTGAACCAGTTGGAACCGGATTAAACTGGATTGAACCGCTTTGAACCAGATCAAACCAGTTTAACCGGTTTTAACCAGATCAAACAGGCAAACGATCAAACCGATTTTAATCGGTTCAAACAAACCGGTTTGAACCGGATTGAACCGGCTTGAACCGGTTCCAACCTGATTGCATTGGTTTAAACCGGTTCAAATCGATTTGATCGTTTAAAGCCAACGTTCAAACCGGTTTTATTTAGTTTAATTTGTCTGTCTGTCGGTCTGTCTGTTTATTTCGCTATCTAGGTGTATTAGTTGCTCTTGAAAAAGTGCAAAAGAAATTGTAACCAGTTTCCTTTAATTTTGGGGACGGATTTGTATTGTAGACCATGTGCTGTCTGCATATGTTTGGTTGCCGGACGAAAAATAGTCTTTATAGTACTTTAAGTTGAACGCCCTGTACTGTGTAGGAACATTATTGAGATGGGGAGAGAAGGAAAGGGAAAAACTGTGTAGGTGGGGAAAAAGGTAGTGAAGAAGCTTCATCTATTATCAAACGAGTGGCTAAAAAGGTATTGGGATTTAAAAAAAAAAATACAATTTCGAATACTATTCATTAAAAAAACACGGCTGCAAGAGTTTAATTGGAAATCTTTTCTCAGGCATTTGAGAAAATATTCTCCTCTGACGTCATGAACGTTTGGAGAAGGCTCAGATTATATGCTTTCAGATTTTACTTTTCATTAAAAGGTGATCCAAAATAGTATTCTTTTGCAGACCCGCTGCTCGCACAAACTGAAGCTGCTTAGACCCCTCAGAGGAGTTGCATGCCCAAAATCTTTATCTAACAAATCCACTGATGTATATCCCAAATTTGCGGTGTAGTTTTATGCTCTACGATTATTCCTACACAATCTGTCCAATTGTTTACTTGCTATTATCGACTACCATAGTCGACATAGTTTTAAGTCTAATAGGCTACTGCAAGCTTTTCCACCCCACTTCTTCATTTGTGTGTTCAATATGACCTAGAATATAATCTAGTCCTATTACAGAGGGCAGGTGCCTAGTTGTTCTGACTTGGTAAAACGAGACATTACCAACAACGTAAAGCCATTATAAAGGAAGAGGCCAAGAAAAATCAGTCAAAGATTAAAACTGACACAATCAAAGAGAAAGAACTGAATAAACTACATGTAAATGTTTCCTACAATTATTTAAAAAAAGAACAACACATATCCAACAAAAATTCTACTTTTAAGTGCAGCATATTCCAGTCTGAAAAGAAAGGTTTTGGGCCATTATCAAAAAAGTACGGTTTTGGCCTAAAATGCATAAAATTCTGGCCAAAAAGTTCCTTACTTGGCAGTTTCTCATTTTGAAACCAAAAAAATTCAGAATTTTTGGCGGGTTTTCAGAAAATACCAATTCGCCCTACTGTTATTATAAAACATAGCCATAAAAAATCCTACTTGCCAATGTTGCAGATTCCAGTCTGAAAATAAAGCCTTTCGGCCAATTAAAAAAAAAAAAACTTTGGCTGAAAATGCATAAATCTTTTGCCAAAAAGTTGTCCATTTGCCAGTAGTTTGGCATTTGAAGCAAAGGAAAAAAAAAAAAGATTTTGGGATGGTGTTCAGAAAATACGTTTTCGGCCTGCTATTATTAAAAAGCTTGGCGTAAAAACTCTTACTTGCCAGTATAACACATTCCAATCTGTAAATAAGACTTTTTTTTTGCCAGTTTTAAAAGAATACAATTTCGATTGAAAATGCATAAATAACCACAAATTTCCCACTTGCCAGTTTGGCATTTGAAAGTAAAAAAAAAACTAGTATTTGTTTTTGGTTTTCAAAACACACGAATTCAACCTAGTATTAAGGAAAAAATACATGGCCATTAAAAATCCTACTTGCCAGTCTAGCATTTTCTAGCCTAAAAATAATGATTGTGGGGCAATTTAAAAAAATACAATTTGGCCTGAAAATACATAAAATTCTGGCCACAAAGTTGTCCACCTGCCAGTTTGGCATCTTTAAGCAAAAAAAAAAATGAAGATTTGTTATAGGTTTTTCTGACAATACCAATTTCACCACTAATACTAAAAAGGTAATGGCTATCAGAAATCCTACTTGCTAGTGTAACATACTAAAGTTTGAAAATAAAGATTCTTGGTCAATTAAAAAAAAAATACAATTTGGTCTCAAAATGCATAAAATTTTGGCCAAAAAATTTTTCCCTTCCCCGTTTGTATTTTAAAGCCAAAGAACTTGAAATTTTATTCCGTGTTTTCAGAAAACGCCAATTCGTTCTACTATTGTTAAAAACATATGACCATCAAAAATCCTACTCCCTAGTGTAGCATTTTCTAGCATTGAAAATAAGATTTTTGGCCAGTTTTGAAATAAATTCAGTTAAATTTAAAATTCATAAAATTTTGGCCACAAACTTGTCCACCTACCAGTTTGTCATTTTGAAGCAAAAAAACCATTGTTTTCCCTCGTTTTCCGATAATATCAAAGTCAGTTTGGTATTTTGAAGCCGAAAAATATCGATTTTTGGCGGGTTTTCTTAAAAATACCAATCCTAATTATTATTATTTTAAAAAATGTTCATCAAAACAAATTCCATTTCCAAATACTATTAATTAAAAACACATGGCCATCACAAATCCTACCTGCCTGTGTAGACTTTTCGAACATCAATATAAAGAATTTTGGTAAAATTTTATAAAAATATATAATTTGGCCTGAAAATTTGTAAAATTCTGGAGACAAAAGTCTCGAATTGCCACTTTTCAATTTTGAAGCCAAAAAGAATTTTTTTTTCCTATTTTCAAAGAATACGATTTGGACCTACCGTTCAGTAAAAAAAACGTGGCCATTAAAAATGGTACTTGGTTGTAGCATTTTTTTAGCCTCAAAATAAACAGTTTTCGCTAATTAAAATAAATACACTTTCGCGTCAAAAAGCATAAAATTGGCCACAAAATTGTCCATTTGCCAATCTGGTATTTTCAAGCCAAAAGAATTTCAGATTTTTAGCGGTTTTTCAGAAAATAATACCGATTCGGCCTACTATTATTAAAAAACATGACCATCAAAAATCCTACTTCATAGTGTAGCATATTAAAGTCTAAAAAGAAGATTTTTGCCCAATTCACAAAAAATACAATTTCGCCTGAAAATGCATAATTATCTGGCGAAAAAGTTGCTCACTGGCCACTTTGGCATTTGAAAGAAAAAAAAAAGGAAGATCTCGGGAGGATGTTTAGAAAATACATGTTCGGCCTAGTATTATTAAAAAAGGTGGCCAATCAAAATCGTACTTCCCAGCATAACAGATTCCATTCTGTAAATAACGATTTTTGGCCGATTTAACCAAATACAATTTGGCCTGAATATGCATTAAATCCTATTAAATCCTATACACAATGTTGTCCACTTGCCAATTTGGCATTTTAAAGCCAAAAATCTAATATCTTTTTTTCGGGTTTTCAAAACATCCGAATTAAACCTACTATTATTTTTTTTTAAATTGTCTATCACAAATCCTACTTTGGAGTCTAGCAGTTTTGAGTCTCAAAATAAAGATTTTTTTTAGCGAATTAAACAAAAAGAAATTGCCCTAATTATGCAGAAATCTCTGGCGAAAAAGTTCTTCGTGTGCCAGTTTGGCATTTGAAGCAAAAAAAATTAAGATTTTGGGAAGGTCTTCAGGAAATACGTATTCGGCCTAGTGTTATTAAAAAAGGTGACCATCAAAAATCCTAATCCCCAGTATAGAACATTCCAATGTGTAAATAAAAATAATTTCCCAATTTAAAAAAAAAATGCAATTTGGCCTGAAAATGCATAAAATTCTGGCCAAACAGTTGTCCACTTGACACCTTGGCATTTTGAACCCAAAAAATAATGATTTTTTTGAGGGTTTTCAGAAAATACCAATTTGGCCTACTATTATGTTTAAAAAATGGGCACCATGTAGCATGTACATAATAAAGTCTGAAAATAAAGATTTTTGGCTACATTTTTAAAAAATATCTAATTTCGCCTGAAAATACATAGAATTCTGGTCACAAATTTTTTAAATTCCCACTTTTGAGTTTTTAAGCCCAAATTTTTTTTTTTTTTTTTTTTNGGGGGGGGGAATCGGATTTTTAAAAAAATACGACTTCCATCTACCGATAGTTTAAAAATATGACCATCAATAACCCCACTTGGTAGTCTAGCATTTTTGAGGTTCAAAATAAAGATTTTTGGCCAATTAAAAAAAAAAAAAAGAATTTCGGCTCATGATCTGGCCAAAAAGTTTTTCACTTGATAGTTTGGCATTTAAAGCAAAAAATTTATAAACATTTTGTTTGGTCAGTCCTGAGATTATTGTGAAATGCAGTCTCTTATATACGAAAGAGTTTTCGATGTCACATTAATTTCGTAAGAGGTTCGAGTGTACTGTCTTAAAATAGCAAAAACTCGTAAACTATGAGAAACTAATGGACAATATAATATGGGTTAAGGATAACCGAGTAAACATTCTGACGTCATAATAAGCATACATTTCTTACGCCATTTCACCATGAGCTCAGGCAAAATTAGTAGCCTATAATATTATTATGAGACCGTTAAAAACGTTGTGACATACCATTAAGGAAGAAGAAAAAAAAAACAAAAAACAATGGCCAAAAAAGACTACAATATTCTTATGGGATTTCCACGAGCATTCTTTCCACTTCTGCCCCCTTCACCTCTTCTTCCTTTTCCTCCCTCCTCCCCCTCCCCCTCCGCTACCCCGTCTTCTTTTGAAGCTGAAACCCGAGCCCCGATCTCAACACACATTTATCATTTCCATCAGTTCGATCCTACGACTTCAAGTGAAGAGGTATGACAGTCCATTTTATACAGTTGTTCAAGATAGAAAGGGCAACCATGCATGTTAATATTAATATATTATTTCAGCCACCCTCTTCTCTCCAATATCAGTCCTCTCTTTTGTTAACCATCCACTCATCATAACCTCTGAGAGACAGAGAGCGTAAGATAGAGAAAGCGAAGAAAACCGGACCGCATTAAATGGGTTCGAACGATCGAACCGGATTAAACAGGTTTGAACCAGAACTAACCGTTTCAAACAGTTTTTAACCAGATCGAACCGTTTCAACCGGATTAAACTGGATAAAACCACCTGGTTCAAACCAGATCCAAACGGCTTGAACATAATTGGACCGGTTTCGACAGGATTAAACTGGTTTCAACTGGTATCAAACAGGCTTAAATCAGATCAAACCGACTTATTTCAGACCAAACCGGCTTAATCCAGATTAAACCGTTTAAACCGGTTTGAACCAGATTAAACCGGTTTGAATCAGATCAAACCGGCTTAAACCAAATTAAACCTGTGAACCAGAACCAGATCCAACCAGATGAAACCACTTGAAACTGGTTTAAACCCAAACCAGTTCAAACCAGTTTAAACCAGATGAAACAAGTTTAAACCGGCTTGAACCAGATCAAACTAAACCGATTTGAACTAGACCAAACCAGTTTAAACTGGTTTAAACCAGATCGTCATTATAAACCGGTTTAAACCAGGTCAAACTGGCTTACAGATCATACCGGCTTGGACCGGTTCCAACCGGATTTAATGTTTAAGCCGATTCAAACTGAATTAATCTGTTTTAAATCGGTTTAAACAAGTTCAAACCGGTTTTATCGTTTAATTCGTTGTCTGTCGGTATTTCGCCAGTCTAGAACTTTCTAGCCTCTAAATAAACATTTTTGGATAATTTAAACAAAATATACAATTTCGTCTGAAGATTCATGAAATTCGGGCCACAAATTAGTCCACTAGTCAGTTTGGTGTGTTGAAACCGAAAAATGCAGATTTTTTGCGGGTTGTCTTAAAATACCAATTCTGGCTATTTTTATTAATAAAACATGTTCAGAAAAAGAAATATGATTTCCAAATACTTTTTTTTAAAAACACATGTCGATCAAAAATCCTACTTCCCAGTGTAGACTTTTCTAACATCAAAATAAAGATTATTGGCTAAATTTTTTTTAAAAAATGGCCTGAAACTACATAAAATTCGGGCGACAAAATTCTCGAATTCCCACTTTTGCATTTTGAAGGCAAAACATTTTTTTTTGTTTTTTGGATTTTCAAAGAATACGAATTGGACTTACTGTTCATTAACAAAAATCATGGCCATCAAAATTGGTACTTGATTGTGTAACATTTTTGAGCCTCAAAAAAAACATTTTTCGCCATTTTAAAAAAAATACAGTTTGGCCACTAAAAAAAGCATAAAATTCGGCCCAGAAAGTTGTCCACTTGCCAATCTGGTATTTTGAAGCCAAAGAATAACGGTGTTTCAGAAGATACCAATTCGGCTTATTGTTATTATAAAACATGGCTATCAAAAATCCTATTTCATAGTGTAGCATATTAAACTCTGAAAATAAAGATTTTTGCCCAATTTACAAAAAGAATACAATTTCGTCTCAAACTGCATAAATATCTGGCCAAGAAGTTTTTCATGTGCCAGTTTGGCATTTGAAGAAAAAAAATTAAGATTTAGGGAATCTCTTCAGGAAATACGTATTGGGCCTAGTATTATTAAAAAAGATGGCCATCAAAAATCTTACTTCCCAGTATAGCACATTCCCAATGTGTAAATAAAAATATTTTCTTAATTTAAAAAACAATACAATTTGGCCTGAAAATGCATAAAAGTCTGGCCAAATACTTGTCCACTTGGAACCTTGGCATTTTGAATCCAAAAAATGACGATTTTTTTTCCGGTTGTTTAGAAAAGGACAATTCGGCCTATTGTTATTATATTTTTTAAAATGGCCATCAAAAATCCTGCTTCCCAGTGTAGCATAATAAAGTCTAAAAACAAAGATTTTTTGGCAAAAATTTAAAAAAAAATTATTTTGGCCTGAAAATGCATAAAATTCTGGCCACAAATTTCTCAAATAGGCACTTTCGGATTTTTAAGCCAAAAACATTTTTGTTTTTGGATTTTCAAAAAATACGAATTCCACCTACTCTTCCTTAAAAAACATGTCCATCAAAAATCCTACTTGGTAGTCTAGCATTTTCCAGGCTCAAAATAAAGATTTTTGGCCAATTAAAAAAAGAAATTGGGCCTTATGATGCATAAACTTCTGGTCAAAATGACCTTGCCAGTTTGGCATTTGAAGCCAAAAAAAACGATATAAACATTTTGTTCGGTAAGTCCTGAGATTATTTGTGAAATGCTGTCTCCTAGAGACGAAAGAGATTTCGACGTCACGTTTTTCGTAAGATGTACGAGTGTACTGTCTTAAAATATCAAACACTCGTAAAACTATGAGAAGCTAATGGACAGTATAATAATATGGGTTAAGGATCAACGAGTGAACGTTCTGACGTCATAAGGAAACATATATTTCTTACGCCATTTCACCATGAGCTCAGGCAAAATTAGTAGCCTGTAATAATATTACAAAAAACGTTACATACCATGAAATAACAAGAAAAAAAAAGCAATGGCCAAAAAAGACTGCAATATTCTTCGGGTTTTTCACAAGCATTCTTTCCATTTCTGCCCCCTCCATCTCTTCTTCCTCTTCCTTCTTCCTCCCTCCTCCCCCTCCCCCTCCGCTACCCCTCCTTTTGAAGCCGAAACCCGCCCCGATCTCAACACATTTACCATCTCCATCAGTTCGGTACTTCACGTGAAGAGGTATGACAGTCCATTTTATACAGTTGTTCAAGATAGAAAGGGCAACCATGCATGTTAATATTAATATTTTATTTCAGCCACCCTCTTTTCTCCAATATCAGTCCTCTCTTTTGTTAACCATCCACTCATCATACTTTGAGAAGGTGTAAAATGAACTGAGATTTAAATGGCAACAGTAAATAGTAAAGAGGCAAGTCGAACCCCAGACGTCAAACCACCTGCTTCGTTCCCTTAACCTTCCCGTGTTTGACTTCTAAAGTCCCTGGATGTTGAGGATTTCTGTTTACCGCGAACACCTGATCCATAGAATGACAATGTCACGCTTCTTGGATCCATGTCTGGTGTAAAACGAAAGGATTCAAACGTCCGGCAGACTGTGGGTCTGAGACCGTAAGAGATCGTGGCGTAGGCTTGAAGTAATCAAAATCCCACGCTGCCGCTGGATTAATGTAGAAGATATTATTTTTAGATCGCAAAGAAAGGAGAATAAGAAAAGGTCTAAAAGCTCACAAAAGATTAAAATAGGAATACACACACACACACACACACACACACACACACACACACACACACACACATATATATTATATGGCATGACAAGGTAGGAACACTTGAAATGCGGTGAATTGTGAGGGCCATGGGAAAAGGTAACATTTTACTATTCTCTTGCTTTTCTATGAGCAGTTGAAAGCCAAGAGGAGCTGTTTACAATTTTGCTTTAACTTTTTACTACTCAGCAAACTCCTTGACATGCTACATTGTTTTGGTAGCATGTTTTTTTTTTCTTCAATGAATTAAAGAAATCACTAAAATTAAGAATTTCACTATGTCATGGAAAAAAAAATGGCAAATTTAGTAGAAATGACAGAGCACCACCTTATATAGCATAAACAGCGTTGGTAGTGTTGCGCCACTAGGGAGAGGACGGTATACTCCACCTCATGATCAATTGGGGCAAGGGGTCTAGAATAAAAAATTACTATTATTTTCTTCGTCAAAATTTAGCCCATAGCAAAGAAGCCCCCATAAATGGAAAGGCTACAATTTACTGCGTGAAATGAATAATAATATTACTCTTTGTAAATGACCCATAAGCAATAACAAGTGTAGGGCCCTACTGAATACTGCAAAACTGTGACGTTCTCAATGTACCAGATGAAAGAGCGGATGAACGTTTTCATCACTTCTTTCTTTCTTCCGTGGGCAGTCAAGACATCTACATGTTGGTTTTCTTTTTCTCGTCTCATTCCCATTTGGTGCATTTGCATGCGGCTACGGTCTGAAACTGTAGGACAAACAGTTCTTTTAGTGTTGAATAGCTAGTTCAAGGACCATTTGGCTTTTATAAGAAGGATACTCATCTGCTGAAATGGTCCATTATCAGCTCCTTTGCCAGGCACTCCTGAAATTGGGATCTTTTTTTATGGCTGAGTTTGTCGCCCGGGTACAGGACAAAAGCAGCAATTCCAATGGTGTCCAGATTATTGTAAAATATCAGCATAGGCTGGTTTTCCTTTTAGTTGACATGCTGTCAAAGGTATTCACTGCACCCTTAGTTTCGTTGTAGTATTTGACCATTTCTGGTTTCTCTTGGGGCTTGTTTCATCTACATGCTTTAGTGTTAGGTATGCTGCTCAGCACAATTACATGCTTTTTGTTATTTGATTTGTAGGGCAAATCAAATCGTGGCGCAACACTACCAAGAACGTCACTGCTCACGGCGGTTTCAGAGCGGAGCACTTAGTTAATGGCTTTCGCTCGCCCCGGCAAGCGGGTCACGCACAGGTCAAGCTACCTCGCTCAGCTGATCAGTCGAGCACCAATTTTGTCCAGCTAGAGTGATAACCATAGGTTGTAAAATCATCCGTTTACCTCACAGTAAGTATCAGGCAGTAAAGAGAGTTAGACAGATTGAGAGAGATAATCATGCTTATAACAACCAAATAATTTTCATGCAGGTTTCTGAAACACTTTCATAAAGGAACGGGTTTGAAAAATGGGTTATTTTGGAAGAATATCAATAGCAACATATGTTTTATATATTACGAAAACGGAACATCGAAACGTGGCCATTCAAGGATAGGCAGAACATACACTAGCTGACCTTTCTCGCACACTTACTTTCACGGCGGGGCGAGTCCGGGTGATGCCAGTAGTAAATTTATTGCTTAGATAAGACGTTGTTGGCGGATGGTTGCAGTGATAACGTTATTAGTCTTTCATGCTGGAACTCCCAAGCAAGCAAGATGTTATATCCACAGTGCATCATTGTTCCCACATTTCCTTTAGTCCTGATGGTAAGCTCTGGTAGTTTTGCACCTAACAGACACACGACCCCCCACATACAACTGAAGGCTAGTCAAATATTTACACTGTACAACAAAGACAATCCTATTTACTCTTGTGGGGCCTCCTTCTTTAATTTCCTCTTCTTGGGCTGTGGGATCAAAGCTTTCAGTTCTGGTTGAACTTGTAAAAGATGGGCATTCATTACAGATTTCAGTTTCACCACTTCGTGTCTTATGCCTGATGTCTGTATTCTTTTGATGGTTGCGTGAATTTGCTCACCTCCTTGCTCACCGAGGAATCCAAGACCAAATCCTTGGATCTTGATAAAGTCAAGGCAGTGACTTTCAAGGATATGAAGCTTGGGTGTAACTTTGAATGGAAATGTTTTTCTGTACAGTGTCATGTATGCTTGTATTTGGTCCTTGATGATAGTGTGCTCCACAGGGTCTATTGGTTGTGCGTGTGATATCAGATGGTGGACGAGTATTTTTCATTAAGTAGCTAATAACATAGGCAGAGTCTATTGTAGCTTGGTCATCGGTTACGTTTACCCTGAGATGGAATATGCGACGTCTGCACTTTCCACAAATACTGCAAGAGTGTTTGTCAGTTTCAACATTGTGAATGTTTATTCTATAGTAAAGTTTCAGATCAGAATTAAAGTCTATACAAAGCGCGGGTTTCCTTTTTGGCGCTTTTCTGGCCACTGTGTGTTCACCACATGCTTTACACAGTTTGTTTAGACAGTCAGTGTGGTATTGATATGAATGTTCCATTGCTAAAAGTGAGGAAAAACTACTTTAGTCTGAATCTGCAAAGTGTTTTTATTACTTGAATCCTGCAAGGGACATAACAATATGGAATTTGAAACACACGCATTAAAAGGAATGAATATTTATCTCCTTTTCTGAATTGAGTGACACTCTTAACACTTCGATAAATCGTCTATCATAGCTCGCCCCATTATAAGATTTTAACACCTTACTAGAATTAATTATCCAACTGAAGAGCCCACCAGGAAGATTTTGTTATGTTCCAATTTTTTGTTATGAATATTTTAGCACAAAAAACCATAAAATGTAATAAAAAATTATATGCACTTTTCAAACTGCTGAACAGTGAACGGACTGGGCAAATATAAGCGCGTTACTAGTGAGAAGTATAGAAGCTAAGCTTTTATTTGATACCTTACACTCCTAGGTTTCTTCAGGCAGTAGGTTGATAAGAGGGCAATAAAACTAGTCAATTTCTTACTCACACAGTGTGGGATAACATTGCGCGCAGCCCGGTCAGCTGTACCTGTCAAGACTGGGGTCAGCCGGTGATTAATTACCTTCACCCGGGCGAACTAAGTGATCCGCTCTGGTATAGAGAGCAAGCCGCCGTGTGCTGTTTATGCTATATAAGGTGGTACTCTGTCATTTCTACTAAATTTGCCATTTTTTTTCCATGACATAGTGAAATTCATTGGGCAAAACTAGACAGTTTTCTTGATCTTTACCCTTCTTGAAACTTTCTAGCAAAAAATCGTTTATCTAGTTTCACTGTACCAACTCCACTCAAACCTTGTTGGGCAAGCCAAACAATCTTTCTCAAAAATCGAAAGATGTGTCGGCCAGACTTTCTGTAGGGCAGAACCAGTTCTTTAACTGTTTCTCTTTCTAAATTTTTCTTCCTGTCACCATACTTTCCTAGGTATAGGATACATTTCAAGTGATAGGCCTCGTCGTCACAAATCCAAAACAATTTAATGCCACATTTATCCGGCTTGCTCGGAAGGTACTGTAAAAACTTCACTCTCCATGGAATCAGCTGTTCGTCTATAATGTTCATACCTGGAATAAAGTGTTACTGAATCAAATATATCTCGAATGGGACAGAAAATTTCTTAGGCCTTCGCGCAGCGTGTGCACGTCATCAAATCTGAGTGCATTGCAAAGTGCCACAAACCTTTTCTTAAGAGGTCATTGTGGCCTTTGCAACAGGGTCACTTCCATACCTGACCACATTCTATCGACACTAAATTCAGCCTCATGGGACCAAAGAACCCAACCCAATCCATGCCATGAGCTTAGTGACGTTTTCACCCAAGCATCACCCTTCTGGCTCATTCATGTTTGTGTATTTGACCAGAGAGTAAAATACAGCAAAAATATGGATAAATGCTTTTTACATTTTTTACATTTTTAGCCTCATTTTTGTGAACATGTTACATTGTTTTTGTCTTAAGCTTTGAAGCAAAGGTTCTTTGAACTAGACAGTGCCATCTTTTGCAGTCCAGGCACCAGACTTGAGTGGTCGGTGGTGTCACGTTCTCGAAATTCTGGTCATCTTCATCAACTTCAAAGTCGGGGAGAGTCGTTCAGAATAGACGCTTCCTCATCCCCACGATTATCCCAGGATCAACATCCATGTCACCCTCATTTTCACTTTCTGTTCCACTTCAGTCCCTTGGAACCCATTCACTGCTAGTTTCCATCTGTGAATCGGATCACTTTCAGAGTTCAGAATCTGCCTTCACACTCTCTGTCTTGAAAGTAGAAAGTTGTTGACGCAGGATTTCATTCTTCTACAGCTCTCATTACAAGCAGGCATTGTATTTCTCTGAAGCAGGTGGCGAATCAGCAATCTCTTGTAAAATGAAAAATATAAAAATTGTTCAAAACAACCTCACAGAAGTTGTCAAATCAGACGAATATATACAAAACAACGACAACAACACATCAAACCACAGCTAAGAACCACCTAAAGATACAAAAAAATCTTGTTAACCCTCTTAATGTGTTTTAAATGACAAGTGAGCAGTGTTGTGAAATTCAAATATATTTATATGATGGTTTTACATTTTGGAAACCTTTTTGCCTTAAATTTCATCGCCTAATCTCGTGTTTCCAGTTTCCAGAAATGCTCATCGTTGAAAAGATGCTTAGTTGAGAATGTTCAATTTCAAAGTTGTGGCTTCCCAAAGCAATATTATGGAAAGATATTTCTTTGAAAACTAAACAAATCTCTTCATGTTCTATGATAATTTTGTCCAATAATATTTTTTTGTAATAAGAAAAAACAGCCTCACCTCAGCTTTCCTCCTGTTCTCCCCCATTTGTCTAATCAGCTTATCTTTTGGAATGTGGATTCTACACAATGATGCAGTAGTAGTTCTGGGCTTTATCAGCTTGGGAACCTGAAAGATTAGTTTGACTGTGTACTGCTGACGATTTTTTTTTTTTTTTTNGATTTTTTTTTTTTTTTGTGTGAGCCTTTAACCTTTTTTTTTTATCTCAATGAATTATAATGTTAAGAGCTTTGGCTCATTCAACTAGGGCATGAGGTTTTTATTGGTTTAATCTTTATTGAAATGCACAGTACATGTGTGACGTTCTCTTTCAATAAGCTATATATGACAAATCTGGATCAATATATTCTTTATTTGGTCCTTAGCATCCATCTACTCAATGTTCCGATATGAAAAGGTCAAAATCGGCAGTCCTTTTACAGCTATCTAAAATCACATCTTTTACAAACCAAATTGTTAAGACTAGAGGTGGAAAGATACCCGCATCTTCATTCATAATACAGATGTGAAGCCAAATAAACAAATAAAATTTTTAAGGATAAAAATGCCTCCCAAGGGCAAGAAATTGACCTATTACCGTGAAAATTAATATCTGATTACCAAATATATTTTTCCCTTCATGGTCTTCGGTTGGTTTTTCTGTAACAGCCTCACCCCAGCTTTATGTTGCAAGAGCCTAATTGGTCAAAAAAATTGGACTATCCGAGTCGATAGTAGCAGAGTATAAAATCTGTCCAAAGGATTGTGTAGACATAATCATATAACATGAAACCACACTACAAAAGTGGTGAAATTCAGTTTTGAATTTCAAAAATATAAATGTTGCGTTTCCCAATGGCTTTAGCGGATTTCATTTGTGCGAACCTGTGATCTGCAAAATGCCAAATTTTTAACCCCTTTTCAATGTAATGTAAAATTGTGAAAAATCTAACCGAAGCATCCCCACCGTAAATTTGAGCACAGTGATGGCACCAGACCTGCAGTCTTGACCATCTCGGAAAATTACTGTGGTTAAGAAATTTTTATTAAATGGCTCAAAGAAGCCTCCTCCTGGTTATGTTCCTCCTCCTTATTCAGCTCATCCTTCACAATAGGGATTCTACACAATGGCAGTAGCAGTTTTGGAATTCATCAGCTTGGGAACCTGAGAAAGGACTGTGTACATCTCACGATATTTTTGCCTGATGTAATCACGAGTCTTGGGTTTTTCATTCCAGATCATTTCATTCGTTTTCTCATCTATTTGCCGTACATGTATGACGTCTTCAATAATAATAAGAAAGTTCATAGGACAAATTTGGATCCAGATGTTCTTTATTGTGGTTGTTCCTTAGATTCAATGAACACACAATGTCCCGATTTGAACAGGTCAAAATTGACAGTCCTATTATATCTAAAATCAAACCTATACAAACATGAAATTGTTGATTGGAGGATAAAGCTGAAAAGAAACCTGCTTGAGGTCATTCATATTACAAATGTGCCCAAATATCTCGCCACACAGCCACCCCACCTTATTCTCATGGCAAAGCCTGAATCTCTTCTGATAACTGGAAGGACACGAAAGAAATAATCAAGGTTTGGGAGCCAGAGTTATGAATAAAAGTTTGAATTTCTGGGAACTGAAATTTGAAGGGTTATAATTCTAATGCTGAAGTTGGAGCCTGGCAAATCAAGTGTGGAAGAGTGGGAGCTTTTTGCTTAGCAAACAGTCATTCCAAGTGTCAGGGAGTTTTGACTTGGAAAGCCTGACAAAGAAATCACATTCCTGATCTTACCGATGAAATTCAGCAATCACTTAATCATCTAGATCAACATAAAATACTCACCTCCCCTTTATTTATTCCTTCCTTTTGCAGGAGTTTGAAGAGAGTGCTGGCATTTTCAATTGGTTTCTGAAGTGAAATCAGATCTGTTATGAGGCTCATACTAATTTACATGTGATTTGTCAGGACGGTAAACAAACAGTATGCCAGAGGCACGTTGGGTTATGCTCAATGGCAGTCTAATCTACTAACAAACTGAGAAAAAAAAATCGAAATACTGAAAATTACAGACCGCAACAAAGCTATGCAGTATCTTCTATAGCAACAAAATTTGGTAGTATGGTGTCCTCAGGCATAAGCCTTGTCCGGACAGTATGAAACTCTTCTTGTCCACTTCTAGTACTTCGTCACTGTGTTAGACCTTGTTTGAGTTTACCATTCTTTATCATCTTCATTCTTTCATTCTGAAATTATTGCCGCCCTTTCAGGCATAACCAAGAAAGACTTTCTTTAAACTAAAGAGAGATTAAGTGGAAGTGTACCTTACATTTAGCCTATAATTTTATAGACTTTAAAAATTATCACAAGAATGGTTCAATTTTATGTCAAATTATGTCCGCTATAGATCGACTGGTTGTACCGGTTTCCGCCATCAAGAGAATTTGTTTATATCTATGCTTATGAGCCTATCTAAATTGCAAATGACGAAAATTGAAATGGTGGCTGCAAACTTTCTGTAGGTAGACTACAGCACTCACCATCGATTCATCGTTCTTTACGATATTTTTCATTTAACACCTCGCCTTCTAGCGGTGCTGTTGCCTAGACTCGCCCTAGATCTAACAACGGTACTTCCCTATCGGAAATAGGTGCACAGGATGCCCTTTAACCTTCAACAAATCATTTTCTTTGCTATCCCCCCCCC
>JAWQUT010000055.1:1958732-1984831 GCA_033807755.1 Ellobium chinense
CACATGTTGTAACAGATTTCTGGATCTAGCTCTTAAAATCAAACTCATAATCCGAATATAAGAAAAAAAAAAATAATAGTTTATTTTCTATTACTAACATGCCTTTTGCACAGATTATAGAGCAAATTTTTCTGAACCAGAATTGGGGGCTCCATGTTCCATTCTGACTGAAAGGATAGCGGTTCAAAAATTAAATTTTGTAGTCAAGCGGGATACCAAAATGGTGCCATAGAATCTAATCTGTAACGCTCAGGTCAGAATATGCGCTCTTTACACAGATTTAAGGCATCACACTGGACCATCTTCCCCAGTCATAGGGGCAGTTAGCATTGCACCCTTATGGGAATGCCGATAACTGCAATTAACGGCGATTTTGCATCTATCGCCGCCCCCACCTTCCCCCCTCCCCAACCTTCCTCAAATGGTTAATAGGGCAAATATAATGGCATACTCTTAATTGTGAGAATTTATTCTGATCTTTCGAGCGTTTTTAATAGATTGATACAAATATTTCTTCATCAGCATCGTCATTTTTAATTCAAGCCAATTCATTGTACCTTCTTTTATACCATCCATCGGGCTTTAAAATTAACATGGCATTTGTGTGCTTTAATGTGCATTGCTGGTCTTTTTCCTTGGAAGGCCAGAGGAGACACGCAAACTACTCTGTACAGTCTCACCGTAACATGGTTGCTGTCGGGAATATTTAAAAACAAAATCTGGGATTCCTCGAATTATGGGAATTATTCATATTGCTTAAAGCTGAAAAGAGCAATGCTTAGGATCTGTGTGTAAACATACAGACAAGAAAGAGCGGTTTTTTTTTTTAGTTTTTTTTTAATTAACTTACAATTTAAACATATATTCCGCACCGTGACAATCCCAGCCCGAAATGTTTCTTGCACAAAACACCCATTCAGCCCCGGTTCTGGTTGGGATAGGTGAAACAGTTACATCTACTTTTTGTTGACCATGAGACCTCTTGGGGGTTACTGAGTCCGTTCAGATGATGCATTTCACATTATTTTGGCTGGGCAGTGAAATAGAAAGAGCTGTGATTGCATTACATAATCATCACCATCATTCGAAACAAAAATACAATTGTATAAACTATTCATTTCCGTCACACCAGTGCCAGTGAAGAATTGGCATGAAAACACTTTCATATGACTTGATGCGCATTTTCAGGTCAATTATTACCTTTCTTCAGGCATCATTAATGTCATCGTACCATCATTATCGTGCCTTTAATAATTATTGTGTGTGTGTAGAATGCATTGCCATTAGACATAAAGGAAGGAAGGAAAATGACCAGTAACGAACTGGTCTATCTGTTTCATTTGCAAAAAACAAACAAAAGAAACTGACCTATGCTGTAATCAGCAAGAGTGCAACAACCATGAGGTTACATATAATTCAGCTGCAGTGGATCTGACAGTTTGCGGATGCAGACGCTTTGCCATGTTCCACGAAGATTCATTGCAGTCAAGATCCTGACGTTTTGAAAAGTGCTAGCAGCCATTAAATTGGTATTCCACAAATCCTGCCCTCAAAGATGTCGTCCCTCTCAATCTTAGGCATTACATGTATGTCCTCGCATGTCCCTGTCTGCTATTGAAAGTGAGGACGCTGCTGGTGAAAGGAGACCTAGAAGTCCTTGATGTATCAGGCAGACTTTTATTTTCCACCCTCAGCTTGCAGATGTTCGACTCTTTGGCCTGAGTGTTAACCAGATAGCAGCTACACTTATACTGGCACACCTAGATGTGGATACATAGTTTGTACACAGAACACGTCTGAAAGAATATACCTTGGACAACATCGTTGAACTAAGTGAACATTTCAACCGCAGACAGTCGGGGACAGGCTGTGTGTGTATGTTTCATGCAACCGATTTGGTCACTGCTTCCTGATATGCAGATAACGACCAACCAGGTTGTCATAAAATTCACTTGCAGAAATGCCATGCACACATTTATGGTCACGATCTCGAGAGATAATAAAATCTGATTTATTCTATTTCTATACGTGCTATTAATGGTTGCTAAATCCTTTTTATGTCACGCATACATTATTGTTGCTTCTGCTGATTCCGTTACAAGTACAGTACGTTTTGAATATCCTACAGAATCATTATGTTCATCTCTCTGTGTTGTTTCTTCACATTGCCAATGTTTGAAGTAAAATTCTTAGAATATGGCACTGGACTTTTGCATGCTACATCATAACAATCAAGAACAGTACAAAGGTATTTTTGCCATCTTGTACGATCAGAACGGTTGATTTTAATGTTTTTGAAAGTGGGCAGCTTTCACTGATTCTAGTAAATAAACTCTGCTGGAATTCTTTGGGAAAGATAACGCTATTTACAATCATTATTTCACAAAACGTTTTTCCATCTTTTTTTAGCAGTCCTTGAAACAGCCTTTATCTAACCGCTACCATGACTAGCCTGTCTTCAGTACACATAATGCTCCCATTTTCAGTCTCTTAAAGGTCAACCCCGCTTAAATGACCGAGATAGTAGCGTCATCGAGCTCAGCCTCTATGATAGTGCCTGCCCTTAGGTGTGACGTCAGGGGATCAAAGGCTAGTCACTGCCTTGCAGGCGCAAGGTGGAGGCGATACAGTTTTTGTTCGAAGAAGATTACGATTTCGACCCAGAACTGTTGTTTATTGTTCGAACCAAACAAACAAACAAACAAAAATATCAGTGGAATCCCTATCGATATGATTAGTCCATGTATAGAGGGAGTACCTAGCGCATACGCTAGACCGGCGAATTTTACACGTGGACCAAGTTACCCTTTACACCAATTAATCAATGACAGCTCTATCTTGTACGATCAGAACGGTTGACTTTAATGTTTTTGAAAGTGGGCAGCTTTCACTGATTCTAGTAAATGAACTGTGCATAAATAAATTTAGTATTACTGAAAAGCTCAATTTATCTCCCTCAATTTTATAATGTAACAACAGTAACATTACATCTCACTGCGTAATAGCCCCTGTTAAAGACCAAGGGGTAGGCGTCGCATTGCTGCCTCACCGTGGCTTTCTTTTCGCACCCGTACTGTGTTTACAAATGGTGGTGGTGTCTGAACGGCATTTTTCAGTGATCAAAACTTCTTTTTGGTTCTAAGAAATGTGATTGAGAGAGAGGAGTGAGAGATCAACGTTGTCTCTGAAAAATACGGCGTATTAAATGAGCGAGGATGTGTTTAAAAAATGAGACTCACATTCAATCTGTCTAATGGAAAGCGGCTAGACATGTCTCGTAGTAGAAGACGTGCCATAAAATCCCATTGTTAGCGTCTAGCATTAAAATTTGTCAAATTCAGTGCTGATCAAAGGAAAAGTTATGCATACTATACTTTTCAAAGCACCGATAAAGCTGATCTTATACTTCTACAAATCGTCTACTTCTATAGAAAAAGAGTTTGGGGAGAGAGTTTTGAGGCGGTGGGGGTAGAGAAGTTTGCCTAAGGCGTGGCATTATTGAACTGTCACTTGTCAGCCAGGCATAGATCCAGATATCTTTATCTTATAGGATAAAATGTATAATTTACTATAATATGGTAGCTTTACTCCGTCAGTGTGATGATACAGATTTTAGAATATAGATTGGCGGCATAGTAAAGCCTTTGATAATCAGCTTATACGGAAAAAATTAATTGCGTAAGTGTCTGTTTCTGTATAGAGAACTTTTGGACGACTCATTCGAGTTTGCCGAATTTTGAAAGAGCTAAAATCCAGGTCTGAAAAATTTGTTTGGAAAGGGGAGGGCGTGGGGACCGTGATTTCGACTTACTTGTAATCGACGACAACGTGTTTGACTGTATTATCCACTTCATAGATTTAAGGTTTTGGAAGCTTAATCTACCCCCTCCTCCCTCATAAATGATTTCAAATTCATCTTATCTAGGCACTTCTAGCACTCGGAGTCCTGGAATGCAAAATTATTCCCCGTTTCCCATCCATACACGTAATGACTGAAAGTATTTTTTATAAATCACGATTAATGCGTGAAGTTTTAGAATTAGGATAAAATATTTCTGCAGTAATGCACTCCTATGGATGCATGCTTTCTTTCACTCGATTCCCATCCATCTCTTTCTATGTGTTTCTCTTTCTCTCTCTATGACAAGAACATCAAGAAGGGGAATTGCTAGGCTGGCCCTGGGGCCCATCTTCCCCCATTGCCCCCCCCCCCCCGGTTACCGGCGNCCCGAGCCACCGGCGGGATCCATCACTGTTTGTTGGAGCTGACTGAAACTGCACGTAGGTGATGTGAAAAGATCACCATTCATTTTCATGCTTGAAACAGAAAAT
The DNA here is from genome assembly GCA_033807755.1 of Ellobium chinense. Taxonomy (NCBI): domain Eukaryota; kingdom Metazoa; phylum Mollusca; class Gastropoda; order Ellobiida; family Ellobiidae; genus Ellobium; species Ellobium chinense. Next base: position 1,963,065 of record JAWQUT010000055.1, read on the forward strand.
TGGGATCATGAGGGGAAAAAGAGGGGTGGGTGGGAGGAGAGGGCATGGATTCAACAAAGAAATCATGTAATCATACAACTATACATAACGGAGTAGACTAGACTTATCTCAAGAACATACAGGTCAAAACAACGAATGATTTACAAGTCAAAGTGTTCCACTCCGAACCAAAGGTAAACAAAGCAAGCTAGGCGTAGCTGTGGACGACGTCACCGAGAGCGAACGAGCGAGGGGGGATGCAGTCACAGCCGGGCAAGGAATGGGCACGAGATTTGACTCGCGTAAAAGCGATTAGCACGCGTGTAATCTTATTAGGGTGGCCTGTGGGGATTGCAATAAGTAATTGAACAGGTATAGAAGACCTGGTTGCAGAGATATTGTAGTTTGTCTTATCATCAGAGAAACAACGCAAAATGATAACAGTATATCCAGCATTTGTTTCCACTCGTTTTTTTCTTCCTTTTAGCCTTTTTAAAAATGTACTTTATTAAGATTCAATGCATTGGAAATGTCAGGACATGCTTCGGCAAACGAGATTCGCTTTCTTTTGTATTTTCTTGAAAATTATAAGGTATTACGTAATATGAATGAAACAGGTTTTTGTAAACAATCAAATACACACTGAGTTTTTCATTCAGCCTATTTCTTTCTGCATTTCCAAATTCAAATTCCACCCTCAAGATCCTGATCATTACAAGGCTTTATATAGCAATTTATTAAAATTGATGAGGTCATAAAATCATAACCAAACATGGTACAATTTGGAGCCAATTCAAATTTTGATCTGATCTACATCCGATAGGGAACGTCTAGTGGCATGTTTGGTAACAGAAAATTAACTATTGTTGTACATTCGGACTTTGTAATAAACTGTAAACCTGCAATAAAAATGTCACCTCCTGTTTTCGTTGAAACTTCCACATCGTTGACGCTTACTTCCTCCAGTCTGCCCAGAATCGGGACACTTGCCAGTTTGACATTGAAATCGTTGCAAAAAAGACAATAACAAAAGCAAAGAACACTCAAATGAGTAGTTTCTATGTGTTCTTTGCTTTCCTCACGTGAAGAGAAAATTCCAATTTAAATCTTTATATGCTCTGATGGCAACTTCTCGCAGCGCCATTTAAACTAACAAAAAAAAAGATTTGGTCATTTGACCGAGAAAATAATTGACCCCTGATACACTTTGGTTTCGCTCTCTGAAAAATCTAGACCTGGTACAATTTTCAAGTCAGTCAAAATGTATAAATTGCCTGAAAATACATAAATTCTGTCCACAACTTTCTCAAATTGACGCTTTTGGATTTTTAAGCCAAAAACATTTTTCTTTTTGTTTTTATTTTTGGATTTTCCCCCTACAATTAGTTAAAAAACGTCATTGTCTATCAAAAATCCTATTTCGTAGTCTAGCATTTTCGAGGCTTAAAATAAAGATTTTTGGCCAATTAAAAAAAAATTTTCTCTGATGATGCATAAAGCTCTGGCCAAAGAGTTTTGCACTTGCCAGTTTGGCATTTGAAGCAAAAAAAAAAATGTATAAACATTTCCTTCGTTCAGTCCTCATTGTGAAATGCAGTCTCTTAGATACGAAAGGGTTTTGACGTCACGTTAATTTCGTAAGATATTCGAGTGTACTGTTTTAAAATTGCAAACACCTGTAAACTGTGAGAAGTTAACGGACAATAAAATATGGGTTAAGGACCACCGAGTGAACATTCTCACGTCATAAGCATACATACATATCTTACGCCATTTTACCATGAGCTCAGGCAAAATTAGTAGCCTATAATATTATTATGAGAACGTTACACGGTTGTCACATACCATGATTTCGTTTTGAAATATTGATGATTATCTGGCCTGTCAAAATAAAAAAGAATAAAACAAAAAAAAAATAGTTAAAAAAGAATGCAATATTGTTATGGATTGATCACGACATACTTTCTTACCCAATTTACAACAAAAAATAATACAATTAAAATACAAACACAATTTGCTCTGGAAATGCACAAAATTCTGGCCAAATAATTGTCCACTTGCCACCTTGGCATGTTTACAAAATGAAGATTTTTTGCGGGTTTTCACAAAATAACAATTCGACCTACTATTATTTTTTTTAAACGGCCAACAATATGAAAATAAAGATTTTTTGACTAACTTAAAAAAGACTATAATTTGGTCTGAAAATACATACAATGCTGGCCACAAATTTCTAAATTTGCATCTTTTGGATTTTTAAGCCGAAAACATTTTTCTTTTTTTTTTTTTTTTGGATTTTCAAATAATATGAATTCCACCTACTATTGGTTAAAAAAGATGTCCATCAAAAATGCTACTTGATAGTCTAGCATTTTTTAAGCTCAAAATAAAGATTTTTGACCAATTTTTTTAAAAATGGCTCTGATGATGCATAAATCTCTGCCAAAGAGTTTTGTAGTTGCCAGTTTGGCATTTGTAGCAAAAAAAAAACCGTATAAACATTTCGTTCGTTCAGTCCTCATATTATTTGTGAAATGCAGCCTCTTAGATACGAAAGAGTTTTCGACCTCACGGTAAGTTCGTAAATTATTCGAGTGTACTGTTTTAAAATAGCAAACACTGGTAAACTGTGACAAGTTAACGGACAACAAAATATGGGTTAAGGACCACCGAGTGAACATTCTCACGTCATAAGCAAACATACATTTCTTACGCCATTTCACCATGAGCCCAGGCAAAATTAGTAGCCTATAATATTATTATGAGAACGTTACAACGGTTGTGACATACCATGATTTCGTTTTGAAATATTGGTGATTATCTGGCCTGTCAAAATGAAAAAAAGAACAAGAAAAAAAAACAATAGTCAAAAAAGACCCCCTTATGGGTTGTTAAGGACATACTTTCTTGCCTAATTTACAACAAAAATATAACACACTTTTCTCTCAAAATGCATAAATATCTGGCTAAAAAGTTTTTCACTTACCAGTTTGGCATTTCAAGCAAAAAAAAAAAATGACGATTTAGGGAAGATCGTTAGAAAATATGTTATGGTTCTAGTATTATTAAAATAAGTGGCCATCAAAAATCCTACGTCACAGTATACCACATTCCCAAGCTGTAAATAAATATATTTTCCCAATTTAAAAAAAACCACAATTTGGCCTCAAAATGCATACAATTCTGGCGAAATAAATGTCCACTTGCCACCTTGGCATATAAAATCCGAAAAATGAAGATTTTTTGTGGTTTTGAGAAAATGACAATTCGGTCTACTATTATTTTTTTTTAAACGGATATCAAAAACCCTACTTCCCAGTGTAGCATAATAAAATCTGAAAATAAAGATTTTTGGCTAAATTAAAAACGGATATAATTTGGCCTGAAAATACATAAAATTCTGGCCACAAATTTCTCAAATTGCCGGTTTTTCATTTTTAAGCCAGAAACATTTTTTTTTTAATTTTATTTTTGGATTTTCAACCTACAATTCGTTAAAAAAACATGTCCATCAAAAATTATACTAGGTAGTCTACCATTTTCGAGGCTCGAAATAAATATTTTTTGCAATTTAAAAAAACAATTGGGCTTGATGTTGCACAAATCTCTGGCCAAAAAGTTTTTGAAGTGCCGCGTTGGTATTGAAGCAAAAAAAAAAAATTGAAAATATAGGGAAAATCTTCAGGAAATACGTATTAGGGCTATTATTATTAAAGAAAAGGTGGCCATCAAAAATGTTACTTCCCAGTATCGGACATTCCCAATCTATAAATAAACATATTTTCCCAATTAAAATAAAAATGTAATTTGGTATGTAAATACATATAATTCTGGCCAAATAGTTGCTCACTTCCCACCTTGGCATTTTGAATCAAAACAATGAAGATTATTTATGGGTTTCCAGAACATGACAAAGGGGCCTACTAATATTTTTTTAAAACGACCAAAAAAAATCCTACCCCCCAGTGTAGCATAATAAAGTCTGGAAATAAAGATTTTTGGCTAAATTAAAAAACAATTTTGTTGGCCTGAAAATAAATAAATTTCTGTCCACAAATTTTTCAAATTGCAGCTATTAGGATTTTTCAGCCAAAATCATTTTTCTTTTCCTTTTTATTTTTGGATTTTCCCCCAACAATTCGTTAAAAAACATGTCCATTAAAAATCCTACTTGGTATTTTGGCATTTTCGAGGCTCAAAATAAAGATTTTTGGCCAATTAAAAAAAAATTCGCTCTGATGATCCATAACTCTCTGGCCAAAGAGTTTTGCACTTGCCAGTTTGGCATTTGAAGCAAAATAAAAATGTATAAACATCTCCTTCTTTCAGTCCTCATATTATTTGTGAAATGCAGTCTCTTAGATACGAAAGAGTTTTCGATCTCACGTTAATTTCGTAAAATATTCGAGTGTACTGTTTTAAAATTGCAAACACTTGTAAACTGTGAGAAGTTAACGGACAATAAAATATGGGTTAAGGACCACCGAGTGAACATTCTCACGTCATAAGCAAACATACATTTCTTACGCCATTTCACCATGAGCTCAGGCAAAATTAGTAGCCGATAATATTATTATGAGAACGTTACAACGGTTGTGACATACCATGATTTCGTTTTGAAATATTGGTGATTCTCTGGCCTGTCAAAATGAAAAAAAAGAACAAGAAAAACAACAATGGCCAAAAATGACTGCAATATTCTTATGGGATGTTCAGGACATACTTTCTTCCCTAATTTACAACAAAAATATAACACTCTTTTCTCTCAAAATGTATAAATATCTGGCCAAAAAGCTTTTCACTTACCAGTTTGGCATTCCAAGCAAAAAAAAAACAAAAATGACGATTTAGGGAAAATCGTCAGAAAATACGTATTGGTTCTAGTATTATTAAAATAAGTGGCCATCAAAAATTCTACGTCACAGTATACCACATTCCCAAGCTGTAAATAAATATATTTTCCCAATTAAAATAAAAACATAATTTGGCCTCAAAATGCATAAAATTCTGAAGAAATAATTGTCTACTTGCCACCTTGGCATTTCGAATCCAAAAAATGAAGATTATTTGTGGGTTTTCAGAAAATGACAATCCGGCCTATTATTTTTTTTTAAACGAATAACAAAAATCCTACTTCCCAGTGTAGCATAATAAAGTCTGAAGGTAAAGATTTTTGGCTAAATTAAAAAAAGGATATAATTTGGCCTTAAAATACATAAAATTCTGGCCACAAATTTCTCAAATTGCCGCTTTTGGATTTTTAAGCCAAAAACATTTTTCTTTTTGTTTTTATTTTTGGATTTTAAACCTACCATTCGTTAAAAAAACATGTCCATCAAAAATTATACTTGGTATTCTAGCAGTTTCGAGGCTCAAAATAAAGATTTTTTGCGAATTAAAGAAAAAAATTGCGCCTTATGTTGCATAAATCTCTGGCCAAAAAGTTTTTCAAGTGCCCCTTTGGTATTGAAGCCCCCACCCAAAAAAATAATTAAAAATTTAGGAAAAATCTTCAGGAAATACGTATTGGGGCTAGTATTATTAAAGAAAAGGTGGCCATCAAAAATGTTACTTCCCAGTATAGGACATTCCCAATCTAAAAATAAAAATATTTTCCCAATTAAAATAAAAATATAATTTGGCCTGTAAATACATAAAATTCTGGCCAAATACTTGTCCACTTCATACCTTGGCATTTTGAATCCAAAAAATGAAGATTATTTACGGGTTTTCAGAAAATGACAATTCGGCCTACTATTATTTTTTTTAAAACGACCAACAAACATCCTACTTCCCAGTGTAGCGTAATAAAGTCTGGAAATAAAGATTTTTGGCTAAATTAAAAAACAAATATAATTTGGTCTGAAAATACATAAAATTCTGTCCACAAATTTCTCAAATTGCCCGCTTTTGGAATTTTAAGCCAAAAACATTTTTTTTTAAAAAAAACATGTCCATCAAATATCCTACTTGATAGTCTAGCATTTTTGAGGCTCAAAATAAAGATTTTTGGCCAATTAACAAAAAATTCGCTCTCATGATGCATAAATGTCTGGCCAAAGAGTTTTGCAAGTCCCAGTTTGAAGCAAAAAAAAATGTATAAACATTTCCTTCGTTCAGTCCTCATATTATGTGTGAAACGCAGTCTCTTAGCTACGAAAGACTTTTCGGCCTCACGTTAATTTCGTAAAATATTCGAGTGTACTATTTTAAAATAGCAAACACTCGTAAACTGTGAGAAGTATGGGTTAACGACCACCGAATGAACATTCTCACGTCATTAGCAAACATACATTTCTTACGCTATTTCACCATGAGCTCAGGCAAAATTAATAGCCTATAATATTATTATGAGAACGTTACAACGGTTGTGACATACCATGATTTCGTTTTGAAATATTGGTGATTATCTGACCTGTGATAATGAAAAAAAGAAAAAGAAAAAAAAATAGTCAAAAAAGACTGCAATATTCTTATGGGTTGTTCAGGACATACTTTCTTGCCTAATTTACAACAAAAAAATAATACACTTTTGTCTCAAAATGTATAAATATCTGGCCAAAAAGTTTTTCACTTACCAGTTTGACATTTCAAGCAAAAGAAAAAAAAATGACGATTTAGGGAAGATCGTTAGAAAATACGTATTGGTTCTAGTATTAATAAAATAAGTGGCCATCAAAAATCCTACGTCACAGTATACCACATTCCCGAGCTGTAAATAAATATATTTTCCCAATTAAAATAAAAAGACAATTTGGCCTCAAAATGAATACAATTCTGGCGAAATAAGTGTCCAATTGCCACCTTGGCATTCCAAATCGAAAAAATGAAGATTTTTTTTCGGTTTTCAGAAAATGACAATTCGGCCTACTATTATTTTTTTAAACGCAAAATAATCCTACTTCCCAGTGTAGCATAATAAAGCCTGAAAATAAAGACTTTTGGCTAAATTTTAAAAAAAAATATCATTTGGCCTGAAAATACATAAAATTCTGGCCTCAAATTTCTCAAATTGCCACTTTTGGAGTTTTAAGCCAAAAACATTTTTTTTTCTTTTTCGTTTTGTATTTTCAAAAAATATGAATTCCACTTACTACTCGTTAAAAAAATGTCCATCAAAAATCCTTCTTTGGTAGTCTAGCATTTTCGAGGCTCAAAATAAAGATTTTTGGCATATTTGAAAAAAAAATGGGTCCTGATGATGCATCTGGCCAAAAAGTTTTGCACTTGCCAGTTTGGCGTTTAAAGCAAAAAAATGTATAAACATTTCGTTCCGTCAGTCCTGATATTATTTATGACATGCAGCCTCTTAGATGCGAAAGAGTTTTCGACGTCACGTTAATTTCGAAAGATGTTCGAGTACACTGTCTTAAAATAGCAAACACTCGTAAACTGTGAGAAGCTAACGGACAATAAAATATGGGATCTCCGAGGTAACATTCTGACGTCATAAGCAATCATACATTTCTTACGCCAATTCACCATGAGCTCAGGCAAATTTAGTAGCCTATAATATTATTATGAGAACGTTACAAAGGTTGTGACATACTATAATTTCGGTTTGAAATATTGGTGTTATATGACCTGTGAAAATGAAAAAAAAGAACAAGAGAAAAAAAACAATAGCCAAAAAAGACTGCAATATTCTTACGGGTTGTTCACGACATACTTTCATGCCCAATTTACGAGAAGATATAATACAATTTTGTCTCAAAATGCATAACTATCTGGTCAAAACGTTTTTCACTTACAGGTTGGCATTTAAAGCAAAAAAAAAAAAAAAGAAGGAAGATTTAGGGAAGATCTTCACGAAATACGTATTGGTCCTAGTATTATTAAAAAAGGTGGCCATCAAAAATCTTACTTCCCAGTATAGCACATTCCTAATCTGTAAATAAAAATATTTCCCCAATTAAAATAAAAATACAATTTGACCTGAAAATGCAATAAATTCTGGCCAACGAGCTGTCCACTTGCCACCCTGGCGTTTTGAATCCTAATAATGAAGACTTTTTGCGGGATTTCAGAAAATGACAATTTGGCCTACTATTATTTTTTTTAATCGGCCAACAAAAATCCTACTTCCCAGTGTAGCATAACAAAGTCTGAAAAGAAAGACTTTTGGCGAAATTAAAAAAATATAATTTGGCCTGAAAATACATACAATTCTAGCTACACATTTCTCTAATTGCCGCTTTTGGATTTTTAAGCCAAAAAAACATTTTTGTTTTGTTTTTCTTTTTGGATTTTCAAAAAATATGAATTCCACCTACTACTCGTGAAAAAACGTTTATCAAAAATCCTTCTTGGTAGTCTAACATTTTCGAGACTCAAAATAAAGATTTTTGGCCAAATAAAAGAGGCAGGTTTGATTGTAAACCATGAAACAAGACTGTTTGTTTTTTTGATTGTTTATTTGTTTGTTTGTTTGTTTCTTTGTTCGTTTGTTTACATTTACTATGAGTTTGTTCGATTTTAAATAGTATGGATCAGGGTGCCTTCTTAAAATCTGAATCAACAATTATTGTAAATTCATGGTTCATATTGTGTGCATAACAATCAGGGTCACTTTTTTCAAATCAAGACAACAAAGGCATATCAGGGGATGTCCACCGCAAGACCGTAGAAACCATGTTGCCCTCCCCCCACCCCATCCCCAACCACCAAAAAAACCCATTCCTTCTATTTGAATAAAGAAAACTTTGTTCCGATCGAACTTAAAGTGCAATTTGTAATGAATAATATGTTCATGTTCATGGAGTTTCTGAAATATACTTTGTTAGGAGCTAATTGTTAACAATTAATATAGACACTGTAAACGACGATAGTGAGTGAGAGCTATTATGTTTTTAAAATGTTCATCAAAAGCCTACTTACCAGTGTAGGATATTAAAGTCTGAAAATAAAGAGTTTTGGCCAATTTTTCAAAACATTGGCCTAAAAATGCATAAAATTCTGCTCAAAATATTGTCCACTTACCAGTTTGTATTTTAAAACAGAAAAAAAAAGCTCGTGGAGGAGTTCAAAAATTTCGATTTGGAAATACTATTAATTGAAAATGTATAGCCATCAAAAATCCTACTTGCCAGTCTAGAATATTATAGCATCAAATTAAAGAGTTTTGGCTAAATTAATACAAACAAAACAATTTGGCCTGCAAATACATAAAATTCTGGTCACAAATTTTCGAATTGCCAGTTTTGCAATTTTAAGCCAAAAAAATTAGCTTTTTGGAGAATTTTTAAAAAAGTACGACCGATCTACTGTTAATTAAAAAACATGGCCATCAAAATTCCTACTTGGTAGTTTAGCATTTTCGAGGCTCAAAATAAAGATTTTTGGCCAATTAAAAAAAAAATGCATAAATCTCTCGACAAAAAGTTGTTCACTTGCCACTTTGGCTGAAGCAAAAAAATGTATAAACATTTCGTTTGGTAGGCCCTGAGATTATTGTGAAATGCAGTCTCTTAGCGAGTTTTCAGCGTCACGTTGAACTTCTCAAGATATTCGAGTGGTCTTAATGAAATTGGTCATTCAAACTTGAAACTTGTGACTGCTTACTAACTCAAATTTATGGGACAGGACCGTTCAGGTATTTCGGTGGAGGGGGGGGGGGAACNGGGGGGGGGGGGGAACTGGGGGCTAGCATATCTTTGGCTGAATCGCTTTATTCTATCGCCAATTTATTTTTTACTAAAGACCGAGCTTTTCGAGTTGGATAAAAGCTAAAAAAAATGCAGGATGATTAGAACACACATGTGTTTGCAGAAAGTAGGGGCTTTATGGCTACTCATTAAGTATTTTTCCACAGTGTGTCCATTCAGTTACGACTTCACATATCAAGTAAGTTTATATCAATATAGGTTTTCACATATAAGAATGGAAAACCAAAAAAACCAATACATACAAACAAGTAAACAAACAAACCAAGCAAACAATAATCCCAAAATATACAAATAGACACTCACCACAGATGTTTACGTCGGGACGCTGGTGTCATAATAGTGTAGATAGTCCATACTTATAACGCGTTACTTTTACATTACGTTGATCACAAATTACATCACCACAAATTTACTTAATCACAGATGAATGGTCAGTATTGATGTTTTGATAGTATTCATAGAGCTATTGGCTCTCTTCTTCCTCTTCCTCTTCTGACTGGTTTGAACATTGTTTTAACTTGCACATATCGGTGCACTTTAGGCCATTCGCAAGGCATACGCAGGACGGCATGCTGCAGGATCGGCTACATGATAACCAGAACCGATTCTGGGGCTGGCGCTCCATCCATCCAGTCGGTAGCCCTCTCGACGTTCATTTCCGCCCTTTTCCAATGGGGTCTGTGGATCATTAATAAGACATTTTCCAGACACGCCTGAAAATTAGCGCGTGTGAAGTACACGGTGGCAGCTGATGGGACGCCGCAAAAAAAGATTGTACCTGAGGTCGTTCACACTCTCTTACCAGGCTTGGATGCATACTCCGTGCAAGCGCATCTTTCGAGCTGTGAGTTTCTGATGACTTCGTCATCACCGAGCTGACTGAGTGTCTTCAGTTTGCATCATACAGCTGCAGATCTCGTAGTTTTCCTTTCCCGGCAAATGCACTGTCACAGTAAAAGCATACATGCCAACCAGTATTCACACAACGTTAGATCCTACAGTTGCAGCCACTGCTGATGTCGACTGTCCGAGTCTGGGTTCCCCATTTTACGTCGAGGGAAATTTGAGCACTCATGAGCACGTCGGTGTCGTCTGAAAATATAACTGCTACACTGTATCCGTCAGACGAAGCATGTGCAGTGGGAATGAGGCGTCCATCAGCTTCTTCTTGTTGACGTGAGGGAGACCATCTCTTTCGACGAACTAATTTTAAAACATTTTTCTCCATCGTGCGTTACTTTTTGCCACTGCCACATCAAAGTCTTATTGGAGGGGCTTTTAATAAAGTTTCCATTACCGAAGGAAATGTGATATGAAAGTGGACCGAGAAAAAGCTCTCCCCTTTCTTTGATCGATATGTCTCGATAGGTATCAAAAACCACATCTGCTCTGGCACTCAATCCTGCCCCTTTTACGTGAATTGTTGATGAAATATATCCAAAAGACGATCCTTTGAACAAAGGCTCATCCCATCAACAATAACCGGAGTTCGATGGTACAGTTACTGCAGGTGGTGCCAGATTTTGTGATCTTTTGTGGTTGACCATCAGAAGTTGACAGAGCGCAGGGGAAATGGTCCAAAGAATAACGGAATATTTCCTTTATTCTACTTTTGGGATATGCCTTCAGAATACTGATTTTCCGCTAGTTCTTGGTCACTATACTTGAGAACGTTTCAAATTGAGCTTATGCGTGGATCAGATTCCAGCCTTCTATTTTAAATGTTTCATACGCATGCTTTCCTTGTTCACGGGCTTGTAGAAGATCTGTCGCAATCTATTTTGATTTTCCTCAAGGAGATTTCCACGACGGAGATCTAGGTTTCTGCAATTCTGCTTGGTGAAAGTCGGAGCGTTACCGCCCCCGTCTTTAGGCTGTATTTCGTTGTCCCGCCGGTTGTCTATGTTTACCGTTACGGTTACAGGTATCGTTCCAAATGTGATCTGAAAGGAACAGGTCCGACGATCAAGTTTTCGTAGATTTCTGGATGTTGTGTCAAGGTTTGGGCCTAATAGTAAGGCAGGTACCTTGCGTAATTTTCATATGCAAAACACCACGGTATCAGCTCTCTACAAATGGTTGCCAGGCCTTCTCTCGCTGCTCTCAAAAAGCCGAGCAGGATATCTCCAACAATCCATATGTACGATATCCAGAAGGCAGACGTTTCCGTTTCTTTTCTCCAGGTGATACTCAAATACACTGAGCAAGTCAGACACAGATTGTCGTGAAGGTTTCTTCAAGGAGTTCGTTGACCATCGTTTTGCAGGGTGGTTTTGTTTCATACATGAAATCATCTCCACGCAAGGCGTGAAATAGTAAATAGTGAATCCTGCTCTCATGCACATCTTCCCATCAAGAACTCCGGAGAGCCTTCAGCAATGGTCCACTCAATGCACAGGTCTCTTAGCCCAGCATCTTGAAAGCGTTTCCCAAGGATGGCTAGCAAGATGTATGGAAATATCCAAGGATGTTTTGAAAATGGTCAGTTTGCCAAACGATCTCCATTGAAAAACCTCGGGGATGGTCAGTGATTTTCTCCAAGGTCTGGAGGCAAGGTTCCTGTCTGAGATTGCTCACTAGATTTAGCTTTCCAGTGCCTTAGCTCCCCATGTGCTCTATGATACCTGCGTCCTAGTTCAAACATCTGTAGAGAGGAGATTTTTTCAGCCTCCACGTTCCGTTGAAAATGACATTTGCTTGACATCTTCAGGGAAAAGCCCTTCTCCTCGGAATGACATCGGGATTGGGGATCATTTCATGTCTGATGTGCGGTACAACTACCGTCTCCGTACAGAGAAGAGAATGCTTTATATTCCGTTTTGGTAAACTGCATCTGTCAGTTTCCTGAATGACACTAAAATTCCGGTCAGGCGTGCGGACGTAACAGCTTCTGTGATAATTGGCTTCCGTTGCCACGATGTCTCTGCTGGTTACATTGATTATTTCTTTGGTGTTTTTCGCCACTGCTGTTTGTCGCAAACTTTGATCTGCGCTGCAAACTTTTACCAGAGATTCGCGTGTGCGTTTCCCTCTCTAATTATTTTTCTTCAATGCTTTGGGATAAATCGTCTGATTGCCTCTTTGAACGTTTCAAATTGCAATCCTGATGAGCTGGATGTCTTGTTTCATTGTTATAGACGACAGAAAAGGGGTGATTCCTCACACGTGCAGCTTCAAGTAATGTTGCCCATGAATCTATATTTTGAAGACTGGTTAATCGCATGAATATGTTTCGTATGATGCATAATGAATAATGCACATCGTCACTCCTGGGCCAAAAGTACTCTTGCTGAGATGGGTCCTTTCAGCCACGATGTCTTTCGACCTGGTACTTAAAATGAAGCTGAAGCATAAATGATATAAAAAAAAATGCCCAACAATTGTTGTTTTTTCACAGTAAACGGGGTAACCTTACCCACCTAGCAACAACCACAAATGTTACATTTGTGACTATTCACCTGAGTCTACACATATATTTGCACCTACCTAAGCCTTTAAAATTGAAATCCAACCTTCCCGCCTCTCAATGGCTAATTTTATGATTTTATAGGGACTATTTAAAATTGCATATTTTTATGCCAGGTGCTATTGGCATCTTCATACAAAATAAAGATTTTTGACTCAAATGCATAAAATTCCGGCCACAAATTTGTCCACTTCCCAGTTTGGTATTTGAAAGACAAAAATGTAGACTTTGGGGAGGATTTCTTAAAATACCAATTCAGCCTACTATTATTTAAAAAACATGTCCATAAAAATCCTACTTCCGAGTAAAGCATATTATAGTCTGAAAATATAGATTTGTGGCCAATTTTAAAAAAACAATACAATTTGATATGAAAATCCATAAAATTCGGGCCACAAAATTGTCCAGTTCCGGCATTTTGGAGCCAAAAATAATTGGTTTTTTTCGAGTTTTCAGAAAATACCCATTTGGCTGTTACTTTAAAAAACTGATAAAAAATCCTACTTACGAGTATAGATTATTGAAGGCTGAAAGTTCATTTTTTTTTTCAGATTTTCAAAAAATACGAATTCTACTTACTATTAATTCAAAAAAATATGTATATTAAAATCCTACTTCGAAGCATAGAATTTTCGAGCCTCAAAAGAAAGATTTTCGGCAAATTTCAATACAGTACGATTTGGCTTGATGATACATAAATCTGGCCAAAAAGTTGTTCTCCTGCCTGTTTGGCATTTGAAGGAAAAAAATGAACATTTTTGGCAGGTGGTCAGAATATACGTATTCAGGCTAGTACTATGGAAAAAAATCCTAATTGCCAGTATAGCACATTTCAATGTGGAAATTAAGATTTTTTGCCAATTTATAAAGATACAATTTAGCCGGAAAGTGCATAAAATGTTTGCCATAAGGTTAGTATTTTGACAGTTTGGCATTGTGAAGCAAATTTTAAAAAATTTGACCATTAAAAATCCTACTTGCTAGTGTAGGCTTTTCCAGCTTCGAAATGTCGATTAAAAAAAAATACATTTTACTCTCAAAATAAATAAAGTGCCGAATAAAAAACATCCACTTCCCAGTTTTGCATTTCAAACAAAACAAAAAAATTTAAGAATTTTGGAGTACTTTCAGAAAACACCAATTTATGCTATTATTATTAATGGAAAATACCCAGAAAACATTCTATTTCCCAGTGTCTTATTTTCTAGCCTCAAATAATAGGTTTTCAAAATATTAAAAACAACACCATATGGAATGATAATGCATAGAATTGTGGCCAGAAAATTGTCCACTTCTCAATTTGGTGTTTTGAAGCCAAAAATATGAAAAAAAAATTCCATTTATTAAAAAGCTACGATTTCGAAATTCTAGTAATTATAAACAGAACAAAAAAAACACGGAAACAAAAAACACTCCTTGCCAGTGTTAAATTTTCTAGCATGAAAATAAAAATTTTCCTCAAATTTTTTTTAAAAATTTGGCCTGAAAATGCCTAAAATTCAGCCCACAAAGCTGCCCATTTGCCAGGTTAGTATTTTGAAGCCAAAAAAAAAACTGAAGGTTTTTTTTTGCGAGTGTTTAGAAACTACGAATTCGGCCTACTATTGTTGTTAAAAAAATGGCCATCAAAAATGCCACTAAATAAAAGTTGGAAAAAAAAAGATTTTTGGCGAATTAAAAAAAAACAACAACAAAACAATTTGGCCTGAAAATGCATAAAATTCTGGTCACAAAATGTTACCATTACTAGTTCGGTACTTTAATTCAAAAAAAGTTACAATTTTTTTACAGCTGTTCAAAGACTACGATTTCGAAATACTATTAATTAAAAGAACGTAACCATAAAAAATTCTACTTCCCAATGTAGAATTTTCTAGTATCAACATAAAGGCTTTTGGAGAATTTTAAAAAAAATAATGTGGCCTGAAAATGCATAAAATTCTGGCCACAAATTTGTCCACTTACTAGTTTAGTATTTGATTGCCAAAAATGTAGACTATTGGAAAGTTTTCTTAAAATACCAATTGAGTCTGCTATAATAAAAAAAAAAACATGTCCATTAAAAATCCTACTTAGCAGTGTATGTAGATTATTAAAACTGAAGACTAATTTTTTTCTTCGGATTTAAAAAAAAAAAATACGGATTCGACTGACTGTTAATTAGAAAAATATGTCAATCAAAAGTCCTAATTGGTAGTATATCATTTTCGAGCCTCAAAAGAAAGATTTTTGGTCAATTTAAATAGCGTGCAATTTGGCCTGATTATGCATAAATCACTGGCCAAAAAGTTGTTCACCTGCCAGTTTGGCATTTGAATTAAATAAATGAAGATTGTGGGAAGGTGTTTAGAAAATACGTATTCAGCCTAGTTTTATTGAAAAAGGTGGCAGTCAAAAATCCTACTTACCAGTGTAGCATATTTAAGTCTGAAAAAAAAAAGACTTTTGGATAATAAAAAAACAATGGGTCTAAAAATGTATAAAATTCTAGGCACAAAATTATAAACTTATCAGTTTGGTATTTTAAAGCTCCCCCTCCCCCTCCCCCCCTCTCTTAATTCAAAAATATAGCCGTCTTACATCCTACTTCGCAGACTAGAATGCTATAGCATCGAAAAAAAGATTTTTTGCTAAATTTAAAAAAAAAAAAAAACAATTTTGCCTCAAAATACATGAAATTCTGGCCACAAATTTCTCGAATTGCCAATTTATCAATTAAAATCCAAAAAATATTGTTTTTCGGATTTCAAACACATACGAATTCGATTTACTGTTTATTGAAAAAACGTCCATCAAACATCCTACTTGGTAGTTTAGCATTTTTGAGCCTCAAAAGAAAGTTTTTTGGTCAATTTAAAAAAAAAAATAGGGGGTTTTGGTCTCACGATACATAGATCTCTCTCCCAACAGTTGTTCACTTGCCAGTTTGGGATTTGAAGCAAAACCATGAAGATTTTCGGAAGGTCTTTAGAAAATACGTATTCGGCTTAGTATTATTAATAAAAGACGGCCATCGACAATTCTACTTACCAGTATAGCACATTCCAATCTGTAAACAAAGATTTTTGACCATTTAAAAAAAATACAATTTGGCCTGAAAATGCATAAAATTCTCGCCACAAAGTTGTCCAATTCCCAGTTTGACATTTTGAAATTAAAAAAACTAATATCTTTTTCGGATTTTCAAAAGATAAAAAAGTCTGAAAAAAAAAGATTTTTTGGCAATTAAAAAAAAATTGGCCTACGATTAATTTCAAATAAGATGGCCACTAAAAATCCTACTTGCCAGTGTATAATTTTCTAGTATCAATTTTGTCGTACCAATGTATTTTTTGACTGTTGGCTATATTAGCTTTTACACTTCTCATTAATTTATCCCTGGGTGTCAAAATACTTTCCAAACATGTTGTTTAGCTCTTCCTCCAAAGTTTGACACAAAGAAAAATGCACCTGAACCAGTTAAATTTTCAATACTTAGGCAGTGAAGCAGACAACCTAATATTTTAGGATTTTTCACTCAGTAAACAGAGTAACCTTACCCACCTAGAAACAACCACAAATTTTATACTTGAGTGACTAAGCCTCACCTATTCTGAGTCTACACATATATTTGCACCTATCTAAGCCTTGAAATTAAAATCCAACCTCCTCCCCCTCCCCATGGCCATTTTTCTGACTTTGTAGGGACTATTTACAATTGCATATTTTTATGCCAGGTGCCATTGGCATCTTTATACCTCTATAAATAAAGATTTTTTGCTAAATTTTAAAAAATACAATTTAGACTGAAAATGCATAAAATTTCGGCCACAAATTTGTCCACTTGCCAGTTTGGTATTTGAAAGTCAACAATGTAGACTTTCGGGAGGATTTCTCAAAATACCAATTCGACCTACTATTATTTTTAAAAAATGTCCATAAAAAAATCCTACTTCCGAGTATTATAGTCTGAAAATAAAGATTTGTGACCAATTAAAAAAATAATAGAATTTGACCTCAAAGTGTATAAAATTCTCGCCACAAAATTGTCCAGTTGCCACTTTCGCATTCTAAAGCGGAAAAAAAAGGTTTTTTTTCCAGTTTCCAGAAAATGCCCATTTGGCTGTTACTTTAAAAAACTGGATATAAAAAATCCTACTTACGAGTATAGATTATTAAAGGCTGAAACTTATCTTTTTTTCGCATTTTAGAAAACTACGAATTCTACTTACTGTTACTTCAAAAAAATATGTATATTAAAATCCTACTTGGATGCATAGATTTCGAGCCTCAAAAGAAAGATTTTCGGCCAATTTAAACACAGTACAATTTGGCCTCATGATGCATTAATCTCTGGCCAAAAAGTTGTTCTCCTGCCAGTTTGGCATTTGAAGGAAAAAATGAACATTTTGGGAAGGTGGTCAGAATATACGTATTTAGACTAGTACTATGGAAAAAAATCCTACCTGCCAGTATAGCACATTTCAATGTGGAAATAAAGATTTTTGGCGAATTTATAAAGATACAATTTAGCCTGAAAATACATAAAATTTTTGCCACAAAGTTAGTATCTTGACAGTTTGGCATTGTGAAGCAAATTAAAAAAAAAAAAAAGTTTTTTTCGGATTTTCAAAACATTTGTATTCCACGTCCTATTAATTCGTTCTTTTATGCACTTTTTTTTAGTGAGAAACGAGTTAAAATGATTAATTTCTTACAAAAAGAACTTTTAACATATCCCCAAGTTTTTGAAACATTTATATCATTTTCCCCATTTTCCAGATTACTTCTTTTATTAGCAGACATAAGATGTGATTTTTGTGAGCTTTTTGATGTGGCATTTTCTTTTTATCTGAGTGAAGCCTGGGCCAAGAGAAAGCAATTTTATAATATTTGATTATAACACATATAACTGATTATTTTACTCCTTTTATTATATTACCATGATGATATTTCTAAATATACGCAGACAGGGCGCCCCTACCTGCCTGCCCCAGATTTTAAGGGGTTGTCTGTAAATAAATAAATAAATAAATTTTAAATATTTCGCCATTAGAATAGGCTTTTCCAGCTTCGAAATGACGATTAAAAAAAAATACATTTTAGTCTCAAAATAAATAAAATTCCGAGTAAAAAGCATCCACTTCCCAGTTTGGTATTTGAAACAAAACAAAAACTAAGAATTTTGCAGTACTTTGAGAAAACCCCAATTTAGCCTATTGTTATTTATGGAAAAGGCCCAGAAAACATTCTATTTGCCAGTATCGTTTTTTCTAGCCTCAAATAATAAGTTTTCAGAATATTAAAAAACAACACCATTTGGAATGATAATGCATAGAATTGTGGCCAGAAAATTGCCCACTTCTCACTTCGGTATTTTGAAGCCAAAAATATGAAGAAAAAAAATTCCAGTTTTTAAAAAGCTACGATTTCGAAATTCTAGTAATTAAAAACAAAACAAACAAAAAACGGAAACAAAAAACTTTCCTTCCCAGTGTAAAATTTTCTAGCATCAAAATAAAGATTTGTGGCTAAATGGCTAAATTAAAAAAAATTTTATCCTGAAAATGCATAAAATTCAGCCCACAAAGCTCCCCATTTGCCAGGTTAGTATTTTGAAGCCAAACAAAAAAATAAAGGGGTTTTTTGCGAGTGTTTAGAAACTACGAATTCGGCCTACTATTGTTGTTAATGAAATGGCCATCAAAAATCCCAGTAAATAAAAGTTCGCAAAAAAAGATTTTTGGCCAATTTAAAAAAAAAACAACAACAAAACAATTTGGCCTGAAAATGCATAAAATTCTGGTCACAAAATGTTTCCCTTACTAGTTCGATAGTTTGATTCCAAAAAAGTTACAAATGTTTTGCAGCTGTTCAAAGAATACGATTTCGAAATACTATTAATTAAAAGAATGTGACCATAAAAAATTTGTCCACTTACACTAGTATTTAAAGGCCAAAAAATGTAGACTATTGGGAAGGTTTCCTAAAATACCAGTTCGGCCTACTATAATTAAAAAAAACATGTCCATTAAAAATCCTACTTAGCAGTGTATGTAGATTATTAAAACTGAAAACTACTTTTTTTCTTCGGATTTAAAAAAAAATACGGATTTGACTGACTGTTAATTAGAAAAATATGTCCATCAAAAGTCCTAATTGGTAGCATAGCATTTTCGAGCCTCAAAAGAAAGATTTTAAATACCGTACAATTTAGCCTGATTATGCATAAATCTCTGGCCAAAAAGTTGTTCACCTGCCAGTTTGGCATTTGAATTAAATAAATGGAGATTGTGGGAAGGTGTTCAGAAAATACGTATTCAGCCTAGTTTTATTGAAAAAGGTAGCCATCAAAAATCCTACTTACCAGTGTAGCATATTTAAGTCTGAAAAAAAAAGAGTTTTGGCCAATAAAAAAACAAGTGGCCAAAAAATGTATAAAATTCTAGGCACAAAATTATAAACTTATCAGTTTGGTATTTTAAAGCCCCCCCTCCCCCTCCCCCCCTCTCTTAATNCAATTTTTTTGAGGTTTTAAAAGATTCCATTTCGAAATACTCTTAATTCAAAAATATAGCCGTCTAACATCCTACTTCCAAGTCTAGAATGCTATAGCATCGAAGAAAAGAAGTTTTGCTAAATTAAAAAAAAACCCCACAATTTTACCTGAAAATACATGAAATTCTGGCCATAATTTTCTCGAATTGCCAATTTTGCAATTAAAAGCCAAAAAATATTGTTTTTCGGATTTAAAACACATACGAATTCGATCTACTGTTTATTAAGAAAACAAGTCCATCAAATATCCTACTTGGTAGTCTAGCATTTTTGAGCCGGGAAAGAAAGATTTTTGGTCTATTTCAAAAAAAGAAAAAAGTAATTTGGTCTCACGATGCATAGATGTCTATCCTAACTTGCCAGTTTGGGATTTGAAGCAAAAACATGAAGATTTTCGGAAGGTGTTTAGAAAATACGTATTCGGCTTCGTATTAAATAAAAGACGGCCATCGACAATTCTACTTACCAGTATAGCACATTCCAATCTGTAAACAAAGATTTTTGACCATTTTTTAAAAAATACAATTTGGCCTGAAAATGCATAAAATTCTCGCCACAAAGTTGTCCAATTCCCAGTTTGGCATTTTGAAATTGAAAACTAATATCTTTTTTTCGGGTTTTCAAAAGATAAAAAAAAGTCTGAAAATAAAGAATTTTGGCAATTAAAAAAAAAAATGGCCTTCTATTAATTTAAAAAAAGATGGCCATTAAAAATCCTACTTGCCAGTGTATCATTTTCTAGTATCAATTTTGTAGTATTTTTTACCTGTTGGCTATATTAGGTTTTACACCTCTCATTAACTTATCCCTGGGTGTCGTGTCAAAATACTTTCCAAAGTTTGACACAAAAAAAATGCACCTGAACCAGTTAAATTTTGAGAACTTAGGCAGTGAAGCAGACAATCTAACACATACTTTTGTGTGTATGTTAACCTTGTGACGTTAGATTTGATAATTTTGATATCTCCATTTTAGTAGATCAGACATACGCCCCTGGTCAATTTTTCACCCTGTAAACCTCATTGATAAAAATTATCCAAAACGATCCAATTTATAGAGATTACAGAAGGGAATACATACCCATTATTATTCTGTTGAAAAAACATAATATCTGTAACGTGATGCAAATATTCAGAGAATAAACAGCGACTTTTATTCGATGAACAGCTTATACAAAGCAAAGTTTACGGACTGTTTCCTCCTGCGCATTGATCACATCGATGCATCTGCACAGCATCGAGTTAATCACTAATTGCAGCTGTGGAATGTTGTTTCATGCCAACGCTTAAATTTGGTTTTGTGGTGATGGAACCATAGCTTTGACCACTTCCAAAAATGTCCCAGACACACGATATGTGACGACTTTTACAGCTTTGAATGCTAGGGAATAGGCTCACAATCTCATTCAGCAAAATTTAGTTCTCACTCATGGACGCTTTCTGATTCTGTCATTCTGTTTTCGTCAACAATTGAAAATAAATTTGAAAAAAAAAAGTTTTTATCTCCAACATGTTGGCTTTATTGTTATCTCACGTGTATATTTACCTTTGGTCGTCAGTATATAAGAATGGAAAACGAAACAAACCAATAAACATACAAACAAACAAAAACAAACAAACAAAACAGTACATCCCAAAACAGTAATTACTTACTCCAGACATTACCACGAGTTTATTTACAGTTATCACCACACATTTACTTAATTACGGAAGAATGGTCAGTATTGACATTGTCATAGACGTCATCATCTACAGCAGCTGCTGGCAGTGTCCTCTTCTCTGGGTTGAACTGTTTTAAATTGGACCAGGCCATTCGCAAGGCATACCGTAAGTCGGCATGCTTGCAGAAGCGACGCGTGATTGAACAATTCCAGAACCCATTCTGAGGCTGGCGCTCCATCCATCGTCGTATGCAAGACGTTCATGGCTCTCTTGTTCTCCACCCTCTTCCAGTGGGACGTGAAGTTTGTAGATCACTGATGAGATTTCCCAGATAGACGCCTGAACATCAGCGGGACGCGTGTGCTTGTTTAGTGTCACTACACGGGCGCAGCTGCCGGAAAAAAGTGAGGTCTTTCACAGTCTCTGTACCATGCCTAGATGCATACAGCTTGCAAACGC
>JAWQUT010000055.1:1986772-2014727 GCA_033807755.1 Ellobium chinense
TCAAAGATTCTATTTTGAAATACTATTAACTAAAAAAACAGCCATAAAAAATCCTACTTGCCATTCTAGAATATTATAGCATGATAATAAAGATTTTTGGTAGTATAGCAATTTCGAGCCTCAAGAGAATGATTTTTGGCCAATTTAAATACTGTACCGTACAATTTGGCCTGATTATGCATAAATCTCTGGCCAAAAAGTTGATAATTGTTTTGAGAAAATACGTATTCAGCCCACTTTTATTGAAAAAGGTGGACAGCAAAAATCCTACTTACTTGTGTAAAAAAAAAGAAATTTGCCTAAAAATGGATGAAATTCTAGCCACAAAATTATACACTAACTAGTTTTGTATTTTAAAGCCAAAAAAAAAAAAAGTTTTTTGGAGCTGTTAAAAAATCAATTTCGAAATACTATTAATTCGAAAATATAGCCGTCAAAAATCCTACTTGCCAGTCTACAAATAAAGAAATCGAAATAAAGATTTTTGGCTAAATTAAAATAAACACCACAATTAGGATTAAAAATACATGAAAGTCTGGCCACAAATTTCTCGAATTCCCAATTTTGCAATTAAAAGCCAAAAAATATTGTTTTTCGGATTTAAAAAACATAGGAATTCGATGTACTGCTTATAAAAAACATGTCCACCAAATATCCAACTTGGTGGTCTAGTATTTTCGAGCCTCAAAAGAAAGAGTTTTGGCCAATTAAAAAAAAACTAAATAATAATTTGGTCTCACGATACATAGATCTCTATCAATTGCCAGTTTGGGATTTGAAGGGAAAACATGAAGATTTTTGGATGATCTTTAGAAAACACGTATTCGGCTTAGTATTATTAAAAAAGATGGCCATCCAAAATTCTACTTACCAGTATACCACATTCCAATCTGTAAATATAGATTTTTGACCATTAAAAAAAGAATACAATTTGGCCTGAAAATGCATAAAATTCTGGCCCAAAGTTGTCCACTTCCCAGTTTGGCATTTTGAAATTAAAAAACTAATATCTTTTATCGGGTAATTAAAAAATAAAAAAGTCTGAAAAATAAAGACGTTTTGGCAATTATAGAAAAATCGGCGTACTATTTAAAAAAAAAAAGATGGCCAATAAAAATCCTACTTCCCAGTGTATACTTTTCTAGTATAAAAAAAAAAATTTTGAGTAAATTATAAAAAAATACAATTTAGTCTGAAAATGCGGAAAATTCTGGTCACAAATTTGTCCACTTCCCAGTTTGGTATTTGAAAGTCAAAACTAAAGACTTGGGGAAGGATATCTTAAAATACATATTTCTATTATTTCAAAAACATGTCCATTAAAAATCCTACTTCCGAGTGTAGGATGAAAAAAAGGAATGAAAAAAAAAGATTTGTGGCTAATTAAAGAAAAAATACGATTTGACCTGAAAATGCATCAAATTCTCGCCTCAAAATTGTGCAGCTGCCACTTTGGAATTTTGAAGCCAAAAAAAAAAAATTTTTTTTGCGAGTTTTCAGAAAATACCCATTTGGCATACTGTTGCGTTAAAAAACTGGCCATAAAAAATCCTACTTTCGAGTGTAGATAATAAAAAATTGAGAAACATTTTTTTTTCGTATTTAAAAAAAAAAGCGAATTCTACTTACTGCTAATTAAAAATAATATGTCCATTGAAATTCTACTTGGTAGCATAGCATTTTCGAGACTCAAAAGAAAGATTTTCGGCCAATTCAAATACAGTACAATTTGGCCTGATGATGCATAAGTCTCCGGCCAAAAAGTTCTTCTCCTGCCAGGTTTGCATTTAAAGGAAAAAAATGAACATTTGGGAAGGTGGTCAGAAAATACCTATTGAGGGAAGTGCTACTGAAAAAACTCCTACTTGCCAGTATAGCACATTTCAATGTGGAAATAAAGATTTTTGGCGAATTCAAAAAAAAATTACAATTTAGTTTGAAAATGCATAAAATTTTTGCCACAAAGTTAGTATCTTGACAGTTTGGCATTGTGAAGCCACGGGTTTTCAAAACATCCGAATTCCACCAACTATCAATTCGTTCTTTCATGCCCCCTTTTGTTTGAGGAACGAGTTAAAATGATTAAATTCTTACAAAAAGAACTTTTAACATATCCCCAAGTTTTTGGACATTCATGTCATTTTCCCCATTTTCCAAATTACTAATTTTATTAGGAGACATGAGATGTGATGTTTATGACCTCTTTGGTGTGGCATTTTCTTTTTATCTGAGTGAAGCTTGGGCCAAAAGAAAGAAATTTTATAATATTTGATTCTCACACATATGACTGATTAATTTACTCCTAATATTTATTATATTACCATAACGATATTTATAAATAGACGCAGAAAGGGCACCCTTACCTGCCTGCCCCCGATTTTAAGGGGTTGTCTGTAAATAAATAGATAAATAAAAAACTTTAAAAAGATGGCCATTAAAAATCCTACATGCCACTTTAGGCTTTTCCAGCCTCGAAATGAAGATTAAAAAAAAACAACAACAATTTGGTCTCAAAATAAATAAAACTCCGAGGTAAAAGCATCCACATTCCAGTTTATCATTTCAAAACAAAAAATAATTTAAAAATTTTTGAGTATTTTGAGAAAACAGCAATTTAACCTATTATTATTAATGGAAAATGCCCAGAAAATAATTCTACTTGCCAGTGTCGTATTTTCTAGCCGGAAATAATAGGTTTTTAGAATATTAAAAAAATAAATACCATTTGGAATGAAAATGCATAAAATTCTGGCCAGAAAGTTGTCCACTTATCACTTTGGCATTTTGAAGCAAAAAGAATCTAAAAATATTTCCAGTTTTAAAACACTACGATTTCGAAATTCTATTAATTAAAACAAAAACAACGAAAATAAAAAAAAGTCCTCCTTGCCAGTGTAGAATTTTCTAGCATCAAAATAAAGATTTTTGGCTAAATTAAAAAAAAAATACAATTTGGCCTCAAAATGCATAAAAATCAGCCCACAAAGCTGCCCAATTGCCAGGTTAGTATTTTGAAGCCAAAGAAAAATTGTCCATTTTTAATTAATAGTAGTATGCTGATTTGTTTTTTTTAATTGCCAAAAAGCTTTTATTTTCAGACTTTTATCTTTTGAAAACCGGAAAAAAGATATTAATTTTTTAATTTCAAAATGTCAAACTGGGAAGTGGACAACTTTGTGGACAGAATTTGATGCATTTTCAGGCTACATTGTATTTTTTTAAACGGTCAAAAATCTTTATTTCCAGATTGGAATGTGCTATACTGGTAAGTAGAATTTTCAATGGCCATCTTTTTTAATAATACTAAGCCGAATACGTATTTTCTAAGGACCTTCCGAAAATCTTCAAGTTTTTGCTTCAAATCCCAAACTGGCAAGTGAACAAATGTTGTGAGACCAAATTCTTTTTTTTTCTTCTTTTTGAAATTGGTCAAAAGTCTTTCTGTTGAGGCTCGAAAATGCTAGACTACCAAATAGGATATTTGATGGATATGGTTTTTTAATAAGCAGTAGATCGAATTCGTATGTTTTTTAAATCCGAAAAACAATATTTTTTGGCTTTTAATTGCAAAATTGGCAATTCGAGAAATCTGTGGCCAGAATTTCATGTATGTTTAATCCAAATTGTGGTGTTTTTTTTTTAATTGAGCCAAAAATCTCTATTTCGATGCTATAGCTGGCAAGTAGGATTTTTGACGGCTATATTTTTGAATTAATAGTATTTCGAAATGGAATCTTTAAAACCTCCAAAAACTTTTTTTTAGTGGGGGCTTTAAAATACCAAGCTGATGAGTTCATAATTTTGTGCCTAGAATTTTATGCATATTTAGGCCAATTGTTTTTTTTTATTGGCGAAAACTCTTTTTTTTTCAGGCTTAAATATGCTACACTGGTAAGTAGGATTTTTGATGGCCAACTTTTTCAATAAAACTAGGCTCACTACGTATTTTTCGAACACCTTCCCACAGTCTTCATTTTTTAAATTCAAATGCCAACCTGGTAGGTGAACAACTTTTTGGCCAGAGATTTATGTATAATCAGGCAACATTGTACGGTATTTAAATTGGCCAAAAATCTTTCTTTTGAAGCTCTAATATACTGTATTACCAAGTAGGATTTTTGATGAACATACTTTTCTAATTAACAGTCGGTCGAATGCGTAATATTTTTTTTAAATCCGAAGAAAAAAATTTCCAGTCTGTAATAATCTACATACACTGGTAAGTAGGGTTTTTAAGTCATTTTTTAAAAGTAATAGTAGGCCTAAGTGGTATTTTCTGAGAACTCGCAAAAAAATAAAACTTTTTTTTTAGCTCAAAAATGCCAATACTCCTAGTGCACATTTTTTCTTTGGCTTCAAAATAGTAACCTGGCAAATATGCAGCTTTGTGGGCTGAATTGTATGTATTTTCAGGCCAAATTGTATTTTTTTTTCTTAATTTAGCCAAAAACCTTTGTTTTGATGCTAGAAAATTCTACACTGGCAAGGAGGATTTTTTTTTATTTCCGTTGTTTTTGTTTGATGCTAGAAAATTCTACACTGGCAGGGAGGATTTTTTTTCATTTCCGTTGTTTTTATTTTAATTAATAGAATTTCGAAATCGTAGTGTTTTAAAACTGGAAATGTTTTTAGATTCTTTTTGCTTCAAAATGCCAAAGTGATAAGTGAACAATTTTCTGGCCAGAATTTTATGCATTATCATTCAAAATGGTATTTTTATTTTTAATATTCTAAAATCCTATTATTTGAGGCTAGAAAATACGACACTGGCAAGTAGAATTTTTTCAGGGCATTTTCCATTAATAATAATAGAAACCATTAGTGTTTTCTCAAAATACTCCAAAATTCTTTAGTTTTCTTTTGGAATGCCAACTGAGATGTGGATGCTTTTACCTCGGAGTTTTATTTATTTTGAGACCAAATTGTTGTTGTTTTTTTTTAATCTTCATTTCGAGGCTGGAAAAGCCTACACTGGCATGTAGGATTTTTAATGGTCATCTTTTTTAAATTTTGTATTTATCTATTTATTTACAGCCAACCCCTTAAAATTGGGGGCAGGCAGGTAAGGGTGCCCTTTCTGCGTCTATTTACAAATATCATTATGGTAAAAAATAAATATTAGGAGTAAATTAATCAGTGATATGTGTGAGAATCAAATATTATAAAATTTCTTTCTTTTGGCCCAGGCTTCACTCAGATAAAAAGGAAATGCCACATCAAACAGCTCATAAACATCACATCTCAAGTCTCCTAATAAAAGTAGTAATTTGGAAAATGGGGAAAATGACATGAATGTTTCAAAAACTTGGGGATATGTTAAAAGTTCTTTTTGTAAGAAATTAATCATTTTAACTCGTTCCTCACTAAAAAGGGGGCATGAAAGAACGAATTAATAGTTGGTGGAATTCGGATGTTTTGAAAACCCGAAAGAATCTATTAGGTTGGTTTTTTTTGGCTTCACAATGCCAAACTGTCAAGATACTAACTTTGTGGCAAAAATGTTATGCATTTTCAGGTTAAATTGTATTTTTTTTTTAATTCGC
Organism: Ellobium chinense; assembly: GCA_033807755.1. Lineage (NCBI taxonomy): Eukaryota > Metazoa > Mollusca > Gastropoda > Ellobiida > Ellobiidae > Ellobium > Ellobium chinense. The sequence continues at coordinate 1,992,316 of JAWQUT010000055.1, forward strand.
CAAAAATCTTTATTTCCACATTGAAATGTGCTATACTGGCAAGTAGGATTTTTTTCAATAGTACTTCCCTAAATAGGTATTTTCTGACCACCTTCCCAAAATGTTCATTTTTTTCCTTCAAATGCGAAACTGGCAGGAGAAGAACTTTTTGGCCAGAGACTTATGCATCATCATGCCAAATTGTACTGTATTTGAATTGGCCGAAAATCTTTCTTTTGAGGCTCGAAAATGCAATGCTACCAAGTAGAATTTCAATGGACATATTTTTTGTGAATTAACAGTAAGGATAATTCGTATATTTTTAAAATAATAAAAAAAAAAATTTTCATCCTTTTATAATCTGCACTCGTAAGTAGGATTTTTTATGGCCAGTTTTTAAAGTAACAGTATGCGAAATGAGTATTTTCTGAAAACTCGCAAAAAAAATCTTTTTTTTTTGGCTTCAAAATGCCAAAGTGGCAACTGGACAATTTTGTGGCGGGAATTTTATGCATTTTCAGGTCAAATCTTTTTTTTTTTTTTTAACTAGCCACAAATTTTTTTCCCATACTATAATATCCTACACTCGGAAGTAGGATTTTTAATGGACATTTAAAAAAAAATAATAGTAGGCCGTATTTGTATTTTAAGAAATCCTCCCCCAACTTTACATTTTTCACTTTCAAATACCAAACTGGGAAGTGGACAAATGTGTTTCCAGAATTTTATGCGTTGTCAGGCTAAATTGTATTTTTTTTTTTAATTTACCCAAAAAACTTTTTTTTTTTTTGGGGATACTAGAAAAGTACTTTTTACTTTAAAAAACTGGCAAGTTGGATTTTTAATGGCCACCTTTTTAAGAAAAGTAGTTGGCCGATTTTTCTGTAATTGCCCAAACTTCTTTATTTTTCAGACTTTTTTATCTTTTAATAACCCGATAAAAGATATTAGTTGTTTAATTTCAAAATGCCAAACTGGGAAGTGGACAACTTTGGGCCAGAATTTTATGCATTTTCAGGCCAAATTATATTTTTTTTAATGGTCATAAATCTATATTTACAGATTGGAATGTGCTATACTGGTAAGTAGAATTTTGGATGGCCATCTTTTTTAACAATACTAAGCCGAATACGTATTTTCTAAAGACCTTCCGAAAATCTTCATGTTATTGCTTCAAATCGAAAACTGGCAAGTAATCAACTCTTTGGATAGAGATCTATGGATCGTGAGACCAAATTATTATTTTTTTTTTTTTTGAATTGGCCAAACTCTTTCTTTTTGAGTTTGAAAATGCTACACTACCAAGTTGGATATTTGGTGGACATGTTTTTTAATAAACAGTAGATCTAATTCGTATGTTTTTTTAAATCCCAAAAACAATATTTTTTGGCTTTTAATTGCAAAATTGGCAATTCGAGAAATCTGTGGCCAGAATTTCATGTACTTTTAATCCAAATTGTGGTGGTTTTTTTAATTGAGCCAAAAATCTCTATTTCGATGCTATAACAATCTGGACTGGCAAGTAGGATTTTTGACGGCTATATTTTTGAATTAATAGTATTTCGAAATTGAATTTTCTAAAACCTCCAAAAAACTTTAAATTTTTTTTGGCTTTAAAATACCAAACTGGTTAGTGTATAATTTTGTGGCTAGAATTTTATCCATATTTAGGCAAATTTCTTCTTTTTTTACACAGGTAAGTAGGATATTTTGAGGTCCACCTTTTTCAATAAAAGTAGGCTGAATACGTATTTTCTGAAAACATTCCTAAATTTATCATTTTTTAAAATTCAAATGCGAAACTCGCGAGTGAACAATTTTTTGGCCAGAGATTTATGCATAATCAGGCCAAATTGTACGATACAGTATTTAAATTGGCCAAAAATCTTTCTTTTGACGCCCAAAATTGCTAATTTGCTAAAAATCTCTATTTTGATGCTATAATATTCTAGACTGGCAAATAGGATTTTTTATGGCTATGTATTTTTAATTAATAGTATTTTGAAATGGATGTTTTTAAAACCTCCAAAAACGTTTTTTTTCGNGTAGGATGTAAGACGGCTATATTTTTGAATTAAGAGAGGGGGGGAGGGGGAGGGGGAGCTTTAAAATACCAAACTGATAAGTTTATAATATTGTGGCTAGAATTTTATGCATTTTTAGGCCAATTGTTTGTTTTATTGGCCAAAACTCTTTTTTTTTCAGACTTAAATATGCTTCACTGGTAGGTAGAATTTCTGATGGCCACCTTTTTTAATAAAACCTTTTTTCAGCTTTTCAAAAAATACGAATTGGAGCAACTGTTACTTAAAAAAACATGTTCATTACAAATCCTACTTGGTTGGCTAGCATTTTTGAGCCCCAAAAGAAAGATTTTTGGACAATTTAAAAAGAAAATTGGCCTATTAATGCATAAACCAAAAAAGTTGTTCACTTGCCAGTTTGGCATTTCAAGGACCAAAAAACCCAAAAGATTTAAGAAGATCTTCAGAAAAATCTTATTCGGCTTTCTGAAAAATCATCAAAAATCGTACTATCCCATATAGGATATTCCAATCTGTAATTTACAAATTTTGGCCAATTTAAAAATACAATTTGGCTAGAAAATGTGAATGAGGGAAAAAAATATTGGGAAGGTGTTCAGAACATACGTATTCGGCCTAGCATTATTAAAAAAAGTGGCCATCAAAAATCCTCCTTCCCACTTTAGCACATTCCAATCTGTTAATAAAGATTCTTGGCAATTTCGGAAAATGCATAAAATTCTGGCCACAAAATTGTCTTTTCATCGGCGTTTTGAAGCCAAAAAAATTAAGATCATTTGAGGGTTTTTAGACAATACCAATTCGGCCTACTATTATGTTTTAAAAATGGCCATCAAAAATCTTACTTACCGGTTCAGCATATAAAAATCAGAAAATATAAAGTTTTGGTCATTCTTAAAAAATTGGTCTAAAAATACATAAAATTCTGGCCACAAAATTGTCCACGTACCAGTTATGTATTTTTAAGCCAAAATTCTTTTAAAGATTCCATTTCGAAATAATATTAATTAAAAATACATAGCCATGAAAATGCTACTTGCCAGTCTAGACTATTGTAGGAATAAAATATTTTTTTTTTCCTAAATTAAACAAAATATAATTTGGCCTGTATTTACATAAAATTCTGGCCACAAATTTCTCCAATTGCAATTTTTGCATTTTTAAGCGAAAAATATTTTTTTTTCCGGATTTTCACAAAATACAAATTCGATTGACTGGTAATTAAAAATCGTCAATTAAAAATCCTACTTGGTAGTCTACCATTGTCGATGCTCAAAATATTTTTTGGCGAATATATAAAATAACAAAAATATTGGCCATGATGCATATGCACCAAAAGTTGTTCACTTGCCAGTTTTGCATTTGAAGCAAAAGAAAAACTATAAATTTGATTGGTAGGTCCTGAGATTTAAAGAGTTTTCGGCATTACGTGAACTTCGTAAGATGTTCGAGTGAACTGTCTTAATGAAACCGGTCACTCAAAATTGAAAAGTACTGTGACTGCTTACTATTCAATAAAATTATTGACGTCTTCTGGTGAAAGAGGGGTGGGGGCCATCATGTCTTTGGCTGATTCGCTATTTTCTATCACCAGTTTATTCTTTTATATTGCCATTATTTGATCCTATGAAAACACCAGCACCTCCATTCTTGATGGCTGTGTCTGCATGAATCCAGTGGTCAGCGGTGTATTCTGAATGAAAGGCCAATGTAAGCGTTTTAAGGTTTGTTGTGTCTTGATGTTCCTTAGAATCAATGCCGTATTTTATCTCTGAAGGCGAGGAGTGGCTTCAATTTGGGATCCCATGTAGCATTTCCCTCTCTGCTGTGTTGCTGGGCAGAATATCTGCTGTGTTGTTGGGCAGCAAGTATTTTGCAATAAGCACATTGTTATCTCATTTCAGTCTATTTACCGGTAAGCTTCAATGTCCTTCATGGGGTGTACTGGTGGTTTTGAATTTTTCTGCGTGTCCTTTCTCTTCTATGAAAGAAGACAGGACAGGACAGATGAACTGTTTTGAAGTCCTGTCACTGCCTCCATTGCCCTGATTGGGGTTCTCCTCATTGCTCCAGAGATAATGCCGGCGTTCTGAATTCTGTCCAGTTTCTGCCTATAATGTCTTGGCTGCAGTTCCGAATGCTGGGAGTCCGTAATCCAGGATGGATCACGTCTCCTGTGTATATCTGCTTGAGAATGTTTGCAACTGCCCCCCAAGTTGTCCCTGCCAGTTTCTTCAAGATATCACAAATTGGCCTTGTGTTTTCATCAATATGTGGGGTCCTTCAAATTTTTCCAAGGCTAATGGGTCTATAGCTTGATTTACCGTCGTTGGGTTTTTTTGTGGATAGAAATTTCGGCTTCTGTCCATTCTTCTTGGAAACCGTGTTCCAGGAGTTGTTGTACAGCTACAACAGAGGGCATTTCTTCTTCTGTCTGAGAACACTAATGATTCATATGAACAGATCAGCTTTGTTTTCAGAATGTGAACTGTAAAAAAGGTCATTATGGAAGGCACCAAAATCTTGTATTCTGGATCCGATCCCAACTGAGCTGTTGCAGCAAATACCATTGAAAGCTTCAAAAGAACTCTCAAAACCTATTTATTTCAGAAATATTGCTGTAATTCTTAGTGATGTTCCAGCTCAGCCTCTGATAATGTGAGCTTAGTACAAATGATTGTGTATCTTTTTTTTTTCTTGGAGAAAAATGTGTGATAGAAAGTGAGATCTTCGTCAAGCGCCTAGAGCTCATTTATGGGGAGTGGGCGCTATATAAATATTCTTTATTATTATTATTAATATTTTGACACGTCTCTGGTTGTGCTCTCTGTTGCCTTTATTTCATTTCGAATTTAATCTTCCCTCAATCTTCTTTCCCAAACGGTTCCCAAATTATGTTGTTCCATTGTCTGTTATTACCAGAAATCCTCTGCATTTACATTACGAGTACGTTGTTTTTCAAGTATTTATTTCTCGTAAACAGTGCTTGGCATCTGTTGTGTTCCGTAACATTTGCATCTGTAGTTGCAGCATCCTGTAGGTTATTGCAATTCCTTAGTTGATATTCCTCTGGCCTCTGGGAATGGACGTGAGCAGCATTCAGGATATTTATATTTTCTTGTGCTTTTGAAGGGGTTCTCCAGTTTTCTCTGATTTCTATATTGATCATAAATTTTTTAACATTCAGCTGGCTTTTCTGTTTGGTTTTCTACACCGCCTATATCCACCGCCAAGTTGTTGCATATTTTTTTTTGTTGTCTGGAACGCTCTGTGTTCTCCATGATTAAAGGAGATTTCAAAATTGATTAGGATCTCACAGGTTTATAGTGGAATAGCCAAAAGTAGAATTATTAAAAACGTGTGAAGTTTGTAATAAAATAGAACATGAATTCCATAAAATGCGTAAGACTTGTAAAGGCTTATGCTGAAATTTGTCAGATTTTCACAGGGAAACAAAATTTTGTCATCATTTTGTCATAATAAAACGGTTCTATAACTTCTTCTGGTGGTATTTCAATCCTCAGTGTGTATGTGCGTGCGCTTGTTTGCTTGCTTGCTTGTGCTTTCTTGCTTGTGTTTGTGTACGCCCGCTTCTGTCCGTATATGTACGTGCGCGGTTGGGGAAATATGAATATGCTTTGGAGGGGGTGAGGGTGAAGGAGCGGGTCAGAGAGGCAATTGAGAAAATTCAACTGAAATATGTACTAATAAAATGTGAGCAAACATTACCTGTGAAAAATAGAAAAAAAAAAGTGAAATTTGAAGCGACAGAGAGAATGCATGGCGTTTTCAATTGTTTTGTTATTTTTATTCTGTAAATACGTTGGAATTTGCCGCAGTGCCTATAACACTTGGTTCAAAGAATCATGTGACTGAGATGTGGAGAGATCGTTGTCTGAGAAACGGCGTATCAAATGAGTTTTAAAAATAACATTCAATATGTCTTATGGAAAATGACTAGATACGTCACGTAGTAGTAGACTAGACGTGCCATACATTAAAATTTGTCAAGTTCAGTGCTGATCAAAGTAAAACTTTTTAAAGTACTGATAGATCTTCTACAAAACGTCTACTTCTAGACTAGACCAGAAAAAGTTTGGGGAGAGAATGTTCTGGCGATGAGAAAGGGGAGAAGTTTTTTCTACGGAGTGGCATTACTGAACTGTCACTTGTCAGCCAGGCATAGATCCAGATCTCTATCTTATAGGATAAAATGTATGATATGGTAATTTCACTTCGTCGATATAGATAGTAAGGCAGATTATACGGAAAACATTGTAATAATTGAGTAAATTTGTCTGTTGCTGTGTACCTTTAGGACACATTTGGACGACACATTCGATTTTGCCCAATTTTGAAAGACCAGTATTGAGGTCTGAAAGATAAAGGAAGGACGTGCGGACCGTGATTTTGACGATTTCGTCTTTGACTGTATTATCCAAAGATTTAAGGTTTTGGAAACTTTAGTAAGTTTTAGAATAAAAATAATATATTGTTGCACTCCTATGGAAGCATGCTTTCTTTCTCCCTATATCTCTTTTTCTCTCTTTTTCTCATTCCCTCTCCCTCCCCCTCTCATGAAATCAAAGAAGGGGAATTGCTAGGCAGGCCCATCTTCCCCCACTAGCGTAAAAGCGATTAGCACGCGTATAGTCTTATTACGATGGCCTGTGGGGATTGCAGTAAGTTTTTGAATAGGTATAGAAGAGACCTGGTTGCACATATTGTAGTGTCTTATCATCCGCTTTAAGAATCCAGGTACCATATCAGGGCTGATGAGTAGGTTTGTTACACTTTTCAGTCTCGAAATCTAACATGAAAGACAAAACGTGGGCTTTACATATGATTGTAATTATATATTCCTCAGACCATGACCATCATCATTATTGTCAGTGGGCATCATCGTCAGCTCTAAGTTGACGGATTGGGGAAATTTTGAGTTGGCGACAATTTGTGTGTGTGAGATTTTTGTGTAAATTTGTAGTAAGATTTTGTGTACGCGACAGTGTCGTGACTGTAGCATAAAAACGTAATTTTGAGAAATTTAAGTTTAATAATTTCGTTTTCTTTTGACTACATTGATTTCTTTTCTGCCTAGCCCATTGTATGTAAATGTGGATACCTTTCTTCGGCAAAATCTTTTCGGGAAATATGTACAGTTTGCGAAATATCGCAAACCAGTTTTGAAAACAACTTTTGTCGAAAACCTTTTCCGCCGATTTGTGCTCAGCGGCAATTTATGCCGCCAGAAATTCGTTCTTTGTAAATGAAAATTACAAATTGAAAAATAATACGGAATTGGAAAGCATCCCACTAATTTACAGAAATTTTTTGAGAAACCTGGAAGTGGAAGAAAGAGACATTAGGATGAAGAGAGAGAAAGAGAGAGAGAGAGAGAGAAAGATGGCAGGGACGCAGGAAAGATAGAAAGTGCACAGTAAAAAAACAAACTATGCGTGAATTAGAAGGCGATCAAAATATGTGAGAATAAAAGTAAGGAGAATGACGATACAAAGACATGCTTTTTACGAGTTTTTATTTGATTTCATCCATCGCATAATTTCCTCACTGCCAGCACAATGAAAAAGAAAGTAGACGGCAATAGTTCAGGTGATGAAGAGTCACTAAAGTAAAACATTTTTGTATAGCATTCGACATTATACCTAGAAAATGACAGGCTGCTAATGATAAAATATGATTACGAGACGATATGACAAGACAGCATAAAATCAACATCAGGTTACGAGACCAAGCAAACTGAATCAAGTCGGTACTTCCGATCTGCGGCTCCTTAAAAGTAAACACTTTTGAAAGACTTTTTCATTGTCTAATTAAAAAAACAGTAGCAAAAAACATAAATGAAAATGTTATATTTTTTTTAGCCTAATTGGGTAAAAAAGTTGGCTATAATAATTTTTCAAGCACGAGAGAAATTCGCTAAATCCTTTGTGAGTTAAAAATGACCTAATATGACCTAATGCGACTTCTAAAGCTGTTACTCCATTGTACCTGCCAACATTTGGGTGAAGTGATCAGGTGAGATTTCGATTATCGGATATTTGCATAAATCATGCCAAAATTTCAGTTGATCTTTTCAATTTCTCGACTCTTTTCTTCCTAAATAAAAGAAAAAAAAAAATCATTTTCTTCGTTAATGGACATTATTTTGACACAGTCTTCTAGTACCGCTCATAGCCTCATTTCGCCTGGCTAAATCATAAAGATGAGAGGAATAAAGAGGAATCACAGATAGTCTCATTATTAACAAGTCATAAACATTATAAGGAAGAGATGATGGTTCTTCGTAGAGTGCAGATCTTGTGATTGGTAATCATGTTGTTCATCATGTTATAGACATAGTGCTACACTGTGATTTATTAGAGATATAACATTACAATAATATTGTAATAATAATTATGTCTAATAACATTTACACATAGCCTACACCGTAATCCCTGTTCATTCATCATTCACCATTCGTCATTATGAAATAAAACAAAGCGTTTCAGCATTGTTGTATGCAGCGAAGCTTAGTTACATGGATTTCGACCGCCTACTTAATGTAGAGGAATTGTTTGACGTCATGTTTGACAGAAGAAACTATAGTACATAAAACTACAAAGCTAATAATATAACCAGAACGTATACTGAAAAAATTCAAATACAATACTCGGGGAGTTTGCCTAAGAAAACCAACCAAGTGTCGGAAATTTTGAAAATTGAATGGCAGTGTATATCTATCTTTATAAATGTATAAATGTGCAAAACGAAGTTTTTGAGAAAATAGACGTTGGTTTCACATTTTTATTTTCATCGAACAAGACATAGCTTAGAATGACAAAAAGTTTGGAGAAAAATATACGTATCATTATAGTGCATGATAAGGTAAGCATACTTTCGCTAACCTCGGACAGGTAATTTTTTTTTTCAGAATATACACACGTTTAAAAATAATTTTTGAAGCACATTTTTGACAGAAAATCCCTAAATCCTTTAAACAAAAAACACTTTTTGAAGAAATTACATTTTCTACCTAAAATGACCTAATGCCATTTCTAAACCTGTTACTCCATTGTACCTGCCAACATTTGGGTCGTTTTCTGAGGCACGTACATATATCCAGTAATCTAAATAGACCGAGTTTGGTGGCATGTGGAATATTATCTAAACTAGTAAAAATAAAATAACTACAAAGAAGAAACAATGTACAAGCTCGCCAATACTCTCCTCCATTCTTCTTACGAATCTTACTGATTTGTTGAGGGGAGCAAATCATCATTTTGACAGTAAAGAACATTTATTTATTAAATATTCTTGTAAATATGATTTTGCAGATTGAACAGATATAGAAGCGGATTAACGGATTTAGAAGGTTTTACAAATCCTTATCGGTATTTTAGATTTTTGAAAAAAATAAGGACAACCTTGAAAACTAAGGTACCTTACTATTTGGACACCAATGAAGAGAGAAAGAAAATGTCAACGGACTACCAGTGCTTTTATAAGACAAGACAGCATGTCATAAATCAACATCAGGTTACGAGACCAAGCAAACTGAATCAAGTCGGTACCAGGATGGAAAACATTTCGGCACAATACTAATCATGTTCAATTGTATGCGAATTTGGAGGGGGGAGGGAAAGTGGGGGTGCGGAATACCGGGAGAGGGATGATGTGAGCAGTGCTTGAATGAAAAATTAATTTAAAAAACGAACTTTCCTAAAAGAATGAGAGGAATCCCACTTCTATTTTTAAACAATGCATGTTTAGGAAGCCTCAAAGGCGATACGTAGTCCATAATTGGCATAATCCGTTCTTTTCGGTGAAATACTTAATAATGTTAATTCATCATTTTGAAAAAACACGAAGCATTTCAGCATTGTTGTAATAGGCAAGAGAGCTGTTAGCTGACTGCCAAATGAGAAGATTTTACTGAGCAGAGAAAATTTTATGATCGCTTCCTTTTGGATAATAATACGCATCAGGCTGTTCAAACAATTTTTATTTTATGTGCCTTTCATTTTAACTGATCAAACATAAAAAGTTTGATGAATCGGTATTGTCTGTATCTTATTATCTGTAGATTCATTTTGCCCTACATAACTTTGTTCATTACAATGCGATATCTATGAATGGCACAGTAACCTGTAGTAATTGTTTTCGATTTTATGTGCTTCTCCTATATGAAAAGTAAGACGCTTTTATTTGATTTTGTCACGGTACTGAGGTTAAAAAAACCAATCCATTTTCGCCGCATAAAAAGAATGTTTTTAGTGTTTTCGTAAAAAAAATGTATGCTTTTCGGATAATTCGATCTTGTGATGATTCCAGACAAAGAAACATTTATGATCCGTGAGTAATATTAAGCAATTTGTGGACCATTTCATGTCAAATTCCTAGTACTGTCGATTTTCAGTCTGCCGACATTTTTCCACAAATCATAAAGATACTCTACTGGCAAATAAATTTATTTACACAGATTATTCGTGGAAATCAAAAACTACATTGCAAAGCAAAATATAACAAAAGTAAAAAAAAACAACACAAAAACAAAAACAAAAATATAAATTTAAAAAAAAGGACTATATGAATGAAAAAATTGCTACTGCAATAGTTGACTGTGTAGAGGTCTTTGCGGCCAGAGCCACTCTTACCGATATCTGCGTTGTCAGCTATGGCTAATGGCTAATGGCATAATGTAGAAATAGATTTCAAGCGTAGTGCACATAAACATAGCGTGTTGCCATACATATTCCATACATCCAGGCAGGCAGGATGTAGCGCTGTTGATGGCTGTTTCCACGCTATTTTCTGGCCTAAATGTCAGTCTGTTCCTGTTGGTGAATGCAAACTCATACTTTTGGTGGCATTTAAAAGAAACATGAAAAATAATAATTATTATAAATTATATGATAATAAACAACGTAAATGAATGAATGAATGAAAAATGAAAATGAATGAATGAATGAATAACTGAAGAGACATGTAAATCGGCACTATGAACATCCATATTACACGATTTTTTAAACTTTTTTTATATTTGCTAGTCAAAATTTGCAGGGTTCTTGGGAGAAGCAAACGACTAAATGACATTTACAACTTTTGCACTGCTCCTCTTTTAGTAACTACTGTGCTAAAACACGACATTCTAGATAAAACATTTCGGTTAAGCTGAGGAAAAAAAACGCCAAATAATTTTTTTTTGTTTTTGTATGCCAGTCTCTTTAAAAACCCGCCAGGAATTTGAACCCATAACACCACTTGGCTGCAGGTACCACAATAGTGATGATGTCATGAGCATTGACAAGTTCGACAACTTAAAAAAATGGGCCATTTCGATGTGGAAAAAATCCAATTTCTACAAATTTTTAGACAGGAACACTGTTGCTTTCCAAAAAAATTTACAGTGACTTTGTAACTGACACAGTAAGTTGGATGAAATCGGGGGAAAAATTAACGCTCATGACATGCATGGTATTACATGGTCACTGCACTAGCTGCACATTTGCATTTATTGGCATTAATTTAAGGTATATTTAACAATACGTTTAACCCTTGCGTTTCCCTATAGATCCAGCTTTATCTTTTCATACTTTTATTAACGCTTCAATTTCCTACCACTGTCTCGCCAGACTGTTGCACGCTATAAAGAATTGCTCAATATGATCATTTTCATTACAATGCTGGCAGAGTTTGGTTTCTTTAAAAGAAGGTTTCCGAAGGAGGATAGCTGCTTGCATAGAAATTATGTTTCATTTCCATTACTGAGAGGGCGTCAGAGCTGAATATGTTCAGGCTGTCTATAAACAATTATAGTCAAAATAAAGGGGAGGGAACTTCGGCAAACTGTCGTGTTGAAAATGAAAGCGGAACACGTTGTTTAAAGCAACGTTGTTTTTTTTTTTGCACCCAGCAGTGACAATCAAACTGTCTGTAATCGGTGTTAAAAGTCCGTCAAGGACCTCGGGATGTCTGCATTTCTCAAACATTCTTAACAGTCTCTCAGTTCTTCAAACCATTTAAATAGAGTACAAACATACAGAATTCCAAAATTTATGTCAAATACATATCCATGGAAATGCCACAACTGAAAAACCACGCTGAAAATCGAGAAATGTAAACACTTTTTTCATTATGAAAATGACCTTTCTTGAAATTCAGACGTAAATCACTAAAAATGTGTGTTACGTATTCAATCTGTTTTACTGTGATGTAAGCTGAGTGTTCGTGCGAATGACGTTGTTTGAGCAAGATTAGAGGTCGAACATTCGGACATGACGGGTAATCTTTGGAATCAGGATCCTACGATCAGACGCTGATTAGTTATTGCTGTGCGCAGTGGAGTTTCAAGCTATTTGGCGGTTTGCACATTCTTGCACAAACGAAGACAGCCGCAGCAAGGACCAGAATATTCCGGAATCCTAATCTGAACACACTTTGCGTGGATTTCGCAGTTGATAATCAGAACTTGGGGCGATTTTGATCCCAATATTTCTTCTCTATGGGTCTGTGTAAATATATTGTTAATAAGTACATTTTTGGTCGGTCCCGTTTTTTGTAATGCGTATTTCTGTGAGTATCCATCAATATGAGATAGAGAACAGGATTTTACTCAAGATGTGATGAAGATGTATAAAATGTTTCTTGGAGTACTTTCCCCGACTATATGGAAAAAGTTCATCATTCTATCTACAACATCAGTTACTTTTTTTTCAAAACTGCTAATCTTTCTTACTATAAATATAGTATATTTATATATTAATGAACATACTGAGATACTTTTTCAGCATAAGCGATATTGGTCAATTAATCTCTCTTTTCAGGTCTGACGGAACTAAGTCTCGTCACTAAAGACAACCGTGCTGAAAAAAACAAAAACCGTTAAAACACTAACAACAGAAGAATAGGCCACTTAAATATAATTATAATAATACATCAAGTACACAAGCACACTACTTCACAGAAATATATACAAAACATGTACTATACATTCAATATTTACAAAGATGCATCACATATTGAATAATGTCAAATTTGTGTACCAATTTCACACACAGAAGTACACAACAAACATTTCAGTTTTTACTGTTTCACCGATTCGTACAAATTAGATAAATTCGAGTTCACAATATTACATCAAAAATTATTTACAACGGTCTCATGGTATGTTTGGCCAGATTACATAATCGAGACCATCGTCATGGGAGGAACGAAAACAGGAACCTTGGCAGTCTGTGTTCACTGGGGAGATCCCTTGTGCCCAGTTTTGTAAGAATTCATGCGTGATTTATCTACTGTTAATTGAACTAGATATGGCATCCTGGGTGTGCAAAACTACTAAACTGGTCATCGTGCAGACCAGAAAGTCAGTATAGTCCCCATGGTGAGAACACCATATCAACCTCTCTGCTGTTTAGACAGCACTGTCTCGCCAGATTTATCCATAATCACACGGAGGCAAAATAACTGATCGCTGCCTGGTAATAACGGAAATGCAACGTGCTAAGAAACAAGAAATGAGCAATGCCCACAGAAATAATATCATAACAAATAAAATTAGTAATTCCATCTGGCATATGGCAAAATGGCTAATCTAAGAAAATTTCTCTACTACGCAGTCGCAATACACACGTTTCCAGGAGTCTTTTGGAACCAGGATGCGTATTTGCGGGAAAGTTTTCGGCAACGACTCATGTGTGACCACTGTGGGACCCATAAGCACTTCTCGCCTCATTATTCCGATCACATTTTGAACCGCAGTTATAGATCTGATAGTAATATTAGTAATATAAACCACACAGAAGACGAAACCTTACGACAGATGTAGGTAATACAATAAATATCAAATTTCAACTCTAATTCGTTAATATGCATTAAGCAAAATGTTACTTTGTGAAATGTGCAGCTAAAACCAATTGCGAATAATTTGTCATAAATTTAGAAAAAACAATCCCGCGCCATGAAATCTTCTTGAAAATGCCTCCACATGACACAATTTTCAACCAGAGTCAAAAAACCCAGACCATAGCTGTGATGTTAAAATCTTAGATTTAAAAGGTTCGAAGACTCTGAAGTAACCACAATTTTTATATGTGCTAGACATATTTCTGTACCGTGATTTTCCTATCTTGCTATTGCAGTTGGAGATGATCCAATGACAGGAGGACTGGAACGAAAAAAAAAAATCATCTTACAACCCCAGAGACGTACTACTGAGCGGTCACGAACTATAAGGTAAGAACGCTCAGTCCTGAGATTTTCAGCCTCTCTCTTGTACAAAAAGTAGTTAAATGAAAAAAAAAGACGACGTCAAAATGTTTGTTTTTGTGTGACTTCCTAGTCTCGACACTGCAAATTTCTGATATACAGAGATCGAGGTTGTCTACTAAAGAAAAATAACTACCACACATTAGAAAAGGAAAATATTCGGCGTCACTGTGTGATGCAGCAGATTATATATCACATTTTCTACAGTATATCACATGGTCTTGGATCAAAGGATTTATATGATATAAAATAACGTCTTTTACATCTTTTGCAGATAGTCCCACAAAATATCCCCGATGATATTGTTAGCTTGACACGGGGGATAGCATAAAAAGGGTAAAGGATTTAATATTTTAAGGAAAAAACATTTAGAACTACCGCCACAATGTAGTTGAAGTGACGTTATCGGCGTCTATATTGCTTTACGTATTCCTTGGCTTTAGCAATCAGACAACAAAGAAGAATGGAAAAACAAAGACATATAGTAAAATTTCGGAAGCCGCGCACAGCAGAACTGTGCAAAAAAAAAAAAAAAGGAAAAATAAAAGAAAGATAGATAATCACACAGCATCATATCTACTACAATGTAAATATCACATTACTTGTGTACACATGAATTACATACGTTCATGACGATACTTCACTAACGTCTAATGCAAAAGTTATATAATCTGGGGTCTCGATATTTTGAGTTTAACCATGTTTCACTGATATTTGGTTCATCATCACATTAATAAGCACACGGACACATTTATTTCTCTTCCCACATATGTGACGAGCGCCTGTTGACATTTTGAAGGACAATGGTGGTGGTGGTGGTGGTGGTGGTGATGATTATTTCATTAATAAGATTGATGATGGGGATATTCATGATGGGGTTCGATTATCACGAAACTGGGTATTTTTGGGATAATAGTATAAAACCGAGCAGCTCGATATCGACAGCACAGTAATAGTAATTATATGAGGATACCACCCCGTGCACAAACGGGTTTATTTGCCTTTTATTACTTCGCCAAAACTTGCCTACATAGGACATGTACATAGGGTCGCGAGTCTCTACTCATCTATGACAATAACGTCGAGAATAATCGTGTGCGAAGAAGGCAGGAAAGGGCCGAGCCTGGAAGATGTCCCGTCATCCATATGTATGCAGATTGTTTGCGTTTTTGTCATAATAAACGCAACAATTTTTGCTTTATACCTGGAAATATTTTGGACACTTTGACGTGAAACTGCTAACGTGTTCGTGATTTGTCAGCGGAAAATGTTCTAATACTAATACTAATACTAATACACTAATACTAATACTAATACTAATACTAATACTAATACTAATACTAATACTAATACTAATGTATTAGCGCAATTTCGGAAAAGGAAACTTTACAAATCGCTCACGTTCGATATTGTGAGATCGCCAGTCATTAAATCTGTTATTACCCCATGTTGATACGCTGATTGTGTAAACCTATCTGCCTTTTTTTTTTGTATATATTTATTATTGCCTAAATCTTGTACGTAATGGAAAAAAAAATATGGGAATCATCATGAGCGTTGACGCCGAAAGCCTTGGTGATGCACATATTTACGTTTCTCCTTTTCTCTTTCTCAAACGTGTCATCTTAAAACTGGAGCTTTTCTATCCTGACCCAAAATACTAACGCCGACTAAAGGCAAGAACTATGGCTAAATGTATCGCTTTAAAGCGCATAAACAGGATGTAAGGCCAGATTTCAGCGATTCTGCCCTCTAATAATTTTAAAAAGTATTATGACTAAAGTATTTTATGGTGTAGTGCATGTAATCCTGTGAAATTACCATTTTAACATGCATCAGTAATTGAAACTTCCTACTGCATCTCAAATCAGTCAAATCTAACGCGTTTCGAAGAAATCATAAAGAATAACACATGGCTATGCCCTTCTGTGTTTTAGCGTCACCGCTGCTCGCCTCGCCAGAAATACGTGTCATCAACACCGGTGTACACGCCTCAAGGCTATTACGCGTCGCGCTCAAGGCTATTATGGTCGGGGCTGTGTACGGGTTTGTCTATGTAATACCTCTAAATGCAACAGAAATGCTTTTTGCACTACGTTGAAGAGCACACTATTCTCTGGAAAACGAGCCATTGTTTACCCTGATAGGAGGGTGCTAACACATTTAAATTTCAATTTAAAAATTGGAAAAAGTGCATTTTCAGGTTCTAACCAGCAAGGTAATCCATACTTTTGCGAGAGGAGCGGCCTCCCGCAAGATGCTGGACGGACATGAAAGGTGCCATTGTCCCGAGAGAGCTACTGGTCACTTTTATTGCCCAATTCCGTAACACGATATCTCCCAAGATGCGCTCACGGGGAGTGAAATCAAAGAAGAACGATAACAAGGAGTGACGAAAATACCGTTAGTAAGATTACAAAAATTAACACTCCACAAGCAGGCACAATACCAGTTAGTCATTCTAAAGGAAATAACTGATAACGAGAATTTTGTATCACCAGAGCTGCGATAAAGCTCTTTAAGCGTATATGTTTGTTGTACATCTAGGAATTATAGGTTGACAACTTTATGGTTTTGAATGGTGTACCCATACAAATTTAGACGACCTGTACTTTGGGAGGGGGGGGGTGTGTGGAGAATTGGGTGAATGTGTCATCTGTAAGATGAATTTATGGTATCGAAGGGGTAAAATAATTGCGGGGAGTGGGGGGGGGGGGGNGGGGGGAGGGGGAATGAAACTGGGGGAAGTAAAACTGTGGGGTTTTGCCGTCAAATGACGCAACAGTTGAGATCTACACACGTATTCAAGGCACCCAAAAATCGTCCTGCGTAGTACAGTACAGTTTTGTGCGCTTTTATTTTCTGTGATTTGTGCTAAAGAGTTTCATCAGGAATTCTTGGATTTACTCGTGACAAGGTAAGAATAACTTGCTATATTTTATTGTATTGATTTTACTTACCATAATGCATGTGCTATAGTTTGAAATTTAAGATACTTCCTGGTCAAAATATCGTCTCGGGACCGGCTTCACAGCAGCTGGCGCCCTTTGTAATGGTGATGTAAAATGTAAAAAAAAACAAACAAAAAACTATTAACTTCACTATAGTACCACTGCACAGAGCGATAATGTTAATTAAATGATATAATTATACTTCCATTTTTTTGTTCTATTGCAATTTAAGACGTTATAGATTGTGTTAGATAATACAAATAAACTGAAAACGTGGGATGTGAAATGTTAGTGCTATAACGTAGCCTGCCATGTGATGCACAATGTCGAAGTATGGAAACCCACAGGATCAGAAATGTAAAGACATTCTGTAGTCTGCTCTGGGCTGAGATGCACGGAACGATTTTTATTATTTATTCATTTTCCACCGTGTTATTTTCACGCTCTATCTCCCATTCTGTCACATAAATTATTAATGACCAAATAATAGATTAAATGATACAGCGCATTTAAAAAAAAAAATTAATAAGAATACCACATTTCCTTACAGATGAGTGATCAGCCGCAACTATGTCCAATCTGTCGGGAGGAATTATCACATGAAGTTATTACAACTCTTAGAGAAAAAGGATGCAACACATTTAATCAAGCCAGTTCTTCGAGAAACGATACTTTAATACTGTGTCCAGGCACTAAAGTTCATCGCCGATGCCATCAGCGATACATACACAAATCCAAAAAGCGTTTCCGCTGCAGCCAGACACTCACACTGAAAAGCAGTCGGGTCCATCTCTGAGATCAGCATCGTCATTTGACGTGAAAAATGAATGTCTCTTCTGCGGCCATTTCCTATTCAAACGGACCAAGAAAAATGTAGAAATTTATCCTGTGAGAACAGAAAATCAGTTTCTCCGTTCCATCAAAGATAAATGTATTAGTAGAAAGGATGAATGGGCCCAAGCTGTTCTATGTAGGCTGGAGTACTGTCAGGATTTACACGCCTTAGAAGTAAAATACCATCAACAGTGTAGGGTCAACTTTAGGACAAAGGGCCTACCTTTGGACGTGAGTAGCCCAAAATGAAGAGCGGAAATCGAAGACACGTGGTCGACCAGCTACCAGAGAAAGCAAGGAAGTATTTGAACATATAGTTACATACATAGAAGGAAAGTATGATGAAACAATCACTATTCAACATCTGGTGAAAGAAATGGAGGATTTTGGTCTGGATATTTATACTCCTCATTATCTGAAAAGGAAGTTGAAAGAACATTATGGGGATTCACTTTACTTTAGTGAAAGGGACTGATGTGGTGACAGTTAAAGAAAATGTTTCTAAAATTCTCTCGGGATTCCACGAAAACCAAGAACAGGGGTCCACAGAGACTGAAAAAGACAACATAATATCCACCGCTGCCAGGCTAATCAAAGCAGACGTGAAGGCATTAGAAGCAAACAAGACAGTGTATCCATCTACCCAGGCGATNCACAACATCCAGACTATATGGTATTGGCAAGGGGGTTGCATTAAAGAAACTGAACGATGAGGCATTTCAGGCAATCGCGGACTTTTCTGCATTCATCGGCTCAAAAACCCGATCTAATCAAAGCAGGCGAAAAGGCTTTGCTGATTATCTATGGCGTCACGTCTTCATCAAGTTTAGACAAGGCCAGGAGACAGTGCTTTAAAGAGAAGGTCGCCAAGTCTGCTGTGTTTGTTGAACCGCAGACTCTGCCACCGACGTCATCTGCAGCCAAATTTCATAGCCTTCGTGTCTATTACCAGGTGCAAATCTGGCTTAACCAAAAACAAAGGGCGATGGCCCCAGCTGAGTGGGGTTTGTACTTTGATAATGGCCTTCTACTCCAGTCATGACGGACCGCCTCCCTGCCCCAGAAAAACTGCTGGCAATTGTCACCTGTGGCTGTAAGACTGGATGCATAACTGTTCGATGCACATGCAGAAAGCATGGCCTTAAATGCACTGCTGATTGCACGGGCTGCTATGGAAAAACTTGCTCCAACGCTGAGGACGTGGGAGGATACAGCGATGTTCTGGATGACAACGACATCGCCAATGAACTATTACCAGCATCAGAAGTTTCGGAAGACCATATGTAAACGTATATGTGAGTACAATTTATGTCAGCCTTTCACAACATCGGTGCTTTCTTGATCTAAATCTAGTTCTCTATAATACAATAACAATGTACATTATTTCATTTTCAAGAACGAAAACGATTACCTAAATCTATTTTCTGTATCGTCGTCTTATTGTTGTCGTGTTCTTGTCTCCTGCACTAATTCTTGCTTAAATTCTGTTATTTGTCATTTTTACCTAAGTAGTGCATGCTCCTGATGCAAAATTCTTGACAAGTGACTACCTCACAGACATCTTTTTGCAGAAAATTTGTATCCGTACGCAAATGGGCTCCCATACACTGCGTTTTCTCCTAGTCGCAGGGTAATAAATCTAGCTGTTCCCCTACGGTTCAAAGCGTTTCAGTGCTGCCGACACCCGAAGTAACTATATGGAAGCACAATTTTTTAGTTTTTAAATTAAAATTTAAACCTGTTAGCACCCTCGTAGAAAGGTAAAGAATGGCTCATTTTTCTCAGCAAAAAGAGTGCAAAAAGCATTTCTGTTGCAATTAGGCCATTCAGAGTTTTTACTCCACTATTACGCGTAGCGCTGCACTCAGTAGGGCTCGCTCCCACGTGGAAATAATGGGTTATTGTTGTGCGGTAAATCTAGAGATGGATCCACTGAAGACACCGTACAGCACGTGGAGGCATCTGTTTAAGTAAACACCGATGTGGACATGCATGCTAGCAAAGCTAGATTGAGACGTCTACTAAGTTGAGAGTAGTATAGACTAGCACCTGGTCAACAATACAGAGAGAAACTGTGACAGAATGCTTGCTTACCATTCCTGAACTGGTGGTCCAATAGTCTTCTCCTCAATTATATCCTCGTCATCTGTTTTTCGGCGCAGGGGCTCGGCTTGACCGGTGCTGCCATTGTTCTCGATCGAAAACACCGCGACTTCAGCGCTGACGTGACGTTTCCGGTACGGTTTTTTTCTTACAATTTCAGAATAGGTTAAAAGTTGTAAAATAAATTTCGAAATATTATCTTTTAGCAAAAATGATGACTTGATCTAAAACTTCATATTGAAAATATAAAAACTGTGGGAAATCACATTTTTTCTAGCACTTTAGTCGCACTTTAAAGAATATTATTTAAAACATTCATTTTCGCTGAATTTATGCCCATTTATGGTCTAGCGCTCCTATCTAAGAGGCACAGAAACAGAATATCGTGGGCGGAATGATAGAATCGGGTAACTGCAAAATTTTTGAATTTTTTTTTTTTTTGGCTAAACATCATGAAACCCTTTATATCGTATAAAAAGAAAACACAGGGCAATGGAAAAACATTAATTTTGATAATTTTATAATCGGCTAACTACGCGCTTCGAGAAACCGGGAATGATAGGATCGGCTATCTGAAACCTGAGCGGTGTGTTTATATTATTCACCGATAACGAATGCTGGTGTTGTCAACTACAGTTTCTAGTTAGTTGAGGTAGTCATCCCGATGTCATAGTTCGTTGCATAAATCAATCACCCGACAATCCTGCACGACTCTTTTACTTCATCTCAAAGCTTCACGCAATGTCGATGCCCATTGTTCCAGAATTCTTAGGCACAGCCAAACCAGAATCAACATCGCAGTTGAATCAGAAATCAAGATACAAAACTGCTGAATTAGAAGACAACGATACCGCGCGACAAAGAGGAAAGGCCCGAGTGAATGGACAGGAAGCAAAAGAAAATCTACGTGAAACAGGACAGTACGTTTGTCATGATACTGAAAGAAAAATTTTAAGATACACAGGGCCATCAATTTACAGGGATGGTATATTCCCCTTTCATGGTCGGAAAAAAAATGCTTCGTCAAAGGTCTCGTTGACCAAACTTCTACGAGATGACCGAGTTCAGAAGCTTCCAGAAAGGGCTGAAACAAAGTGTGCAAGTCATTGTTCCTGGCGACCATAGCTCTACCATTTTGTTGGATCTGTTATGAAAGATTTAGACAAATCATTTGCAAATGTAAGCACGACAAGACTGCTATCTTCCGGACATAAATACTATGAACGAGCGAAGGAGGAATGCGTTTCATGACAGGAATTTTTGGATCCATTGCCAATCATTCGAGGAATGCCAGAGCTCTACAATCTCTATGCTGAAAAGTGTGAAGAGCAAAATCGGAAGCCATTGTGTAAGAAGGTACAGTACAATTCAATCTATCATTCTTCCAGCCCCAAAAAGACCACTGCGATCTTTGTATTTATTATGAGGCAGACATTCCTGAAAAAGAATAGAGATCACACAGAAATCAGACAGACAGACCGAGGAGGGAAAAGGACCAATAAAGCTTTGGTATCAATCATAGAGAACAATTCAAATGAGGACAGAGTGTGTGATTGCGATGGACCTTCAGTGTGTACTTTTGGCTCCAAGCCCACGCCTAACAGCTTCAGCACTGTACTACAAGACTAAGCTGACCATTCACAATTTCACCATTTTTGATTTGGCTAGTCGGTATGTCATGTGTCACGTCTAGCATGTGGGGGAAGGAGGCAAACGAGTTTTCTTGCATCGCTTATCAAGGCTAGTGATTTCATTTCATA
The DNA here is from genome assembly GCA_033807755.1 of Ellobium chinense. Taxonomy (NCBI): domain Eukaryota; kingdom Metazoa; phylum Mollusca; class Gastropoda; order Ellobiida; family Ellobiidae; genus Ellobium; species Ellobium chinense. Next base: position 2,014,255 of record JAWQUT010000055.1, read on the forward strand.
ATCTAAAGCGACGGTTGCACGTACCAAAACCGGAATAGTGTTCTTGCCAGCGCGCTGAGTGATCTCACAAAAACACGGAACATCACCATCAGAAACTCCTCGTCAAAGGCCACACTCAGATGGAAGCTGCTGAACTAGAAGACGATACCGCGCGACAAAGAGGAAAGGCCCGAGTGTCAACAGTGTGATTAAACGTTCGTTTAAAAACACAGTCATTTATGTCATTGACTACAACAACGTGTTCAAAAAGGCGAATTCGCCCAAACCTTATGAGGTGATGTGGTGTGATCATTCTTTCTTCAAGGACTACACCAAAGTGGGTCGCTAGAAGAGCATCAGGCCAGGCGGACGTAAGGGCAATGCCTTTGTCACTGATATTCGTGCTCTGAAGTCATCAAATGTGGTCATTAAATTGTCAGGACTGGCAGGAGCTTCCCAACGCTCGAGGCCACGACAGACATTGCTATACCCCC
>JAWQUT010000055.1:2020429-2049939 GCA_033807755.1 Ellobium chinense
CACACACCCTCCCTATCATCAAATCCTTTATAAGCATGATCATCATTTTCAAAAAATATAAAGCACTCTCAAGACTGTGGCATGAAAAAATGTAATAAAAGTTACAAATTTTCGGACCAGTGTCCTTCCTCAGGGAACATAAAATAATGAGTAAGGAAAGATCACACGAACACACATCACGGCACAACACATAGGCAGACGAGACCAAATCTAAACAAACGGCAAGTAAGGCGACAGAAACTAGAACAACTAACAACAACCGGGACGGCAGGTAAAGACAATGCCTCCCCCTCCCCAAACCCCCATGTACATACTTACAGAACATGGACACACACACATTCACACACGTACACACACACACACACACACACACACACACACACACACACACACACACACATAAACTCACACGCACACACATACATATCCATAAAGACACAAATACATACAAAATAGGCCTATACATACACATACATCCGCTACATCCACTTATAGAAATACAGTGAAACCTCGCTATACCGCCACCCGTTATACCGCCATTCCCGCATACCGCCAGCTTTTCGCCGTGGAACGGATCTGACACCTATACAAAGTCACTAAAAATCTCGTTATACCGCCATCCGCCATCCGCCAACAGTTTAACTGTTACATTCATAACTTGAGTATAGTAAATATTGCTCGTTATACCGCCAACGTAAATTTAACCCCCACTCCCCACTCCCCATCTCTACCTAAATCCAGTTAACAGACGGAACATCACTTGGCGCCACAGTCTGTGCTTGTTACTCAAACACCAATCCTACTATACACTCTTCGCTTGTTGGAAGCGAAGTCCTGATAGGCCTACTGATGGGACATGCAGTGGGAAAGGCGGGTCACAGTTCAATCTCCTCTCGCTCAATAGGCCTAGAGAGTTTGCGAACGAACGTAAGCGCGCGCGAGGTGATGCTTCAACTGGTTCGCACCGGTCGCGGGTACGATGCAAACACCACACATTGATCTATGACGTAGGCCTAGCGCTCGTGTGATTCTCCGACCCGGATGTGTAATGTGTAGTAGTCAACTTCTTTTCTTATTCTCCAACGACACATACGCTTCCAATCCTTAGTTCTTGCTTGTTTTTAATTTTAACTCTATTGTTTTAAAATCAACTCAAGTCCTTAACGTTGTTTTGTTAACCTGATGGCAGAAAAACGCTCAGACTTGCTCTGACTGTGAAAGAGAAGCGCGAGATAAGTGAAGGTTTATGTCTAGTGGAGAGATAAGGGAGATAACTGCATTAGTTTAGACATGTTAGCCAGTCCAATGTTGGTAAATTACTTATTTCCCTTGTTCTACATGGTATTTTCGTTATACCGCCATTCTCGTTATACCGCCATTTTTCTGTTCGCCCCTTACTTGGCGGTATAACGAGGTTTCAGTGTAGATAAGTAAAGGTATAAATTAGAATATTCATACATGCACACACCATGCAGACACAGATGCGGAGTATGCCACGCACAATGTACGCTCACACAGGTGGGTACACATACATAATTCTAAAATGCATACCTGCACGATATCTACACACATTCATTTTCGCACGCTCACTCAAATGTGGGTGCACCCAAGGAGCCGAAGCCTCAGGTCAGGGGAGAGCATTGGTTCCAGACTCCGTTAGTCAACACAGAGTCTATGCTCCCAGGTCTGAGCGGAGACAGCACAAGGCCGCAAACACACATTGATTGGAGCATCATCCTCATCATCATCATCATCATACACACTTATCATCATCATTATCATTATCATCATCATGATTATTATTATTATTATTATCTCCCCAGAAAATTTGGACAGAGTCTCTTCACCACCAAGAAGTGATTATACAGAAGAAGATGATGATGATGATGATGATGATGATGATGATGATGATGATGATGATGATGCCTCGTCAGTATACCCTGATTCCCGAGTATAGAACAGAAATTGTATCATCAGTTATATTTGACACCTTACTTTTCTTCCAAGCGTAGACCCGTGTATAAAATTTCAATTTTACGAAATTGTTTGCCTTATATTATGACGTTATTGATACTTAANGTGTGAGAGAGAGAGAGAGAGAGAGAGAGAGAGAGAGAGAGAGAGAGAGGGGAGAAGAGAGCCCATGTGGCTGCATGTCACCGTTTTCATGTTTGTATGAGTGTTTGATTATGAAATTAAAATGTGCAGGTGTGATACAGATTACTCAGATCCTAATCAGCAGGAGCTGATAACTGCATTTTTAAGTATCGCGATACTCAGTCTTCAAGCTTTAGGTATCGATAGGATCGACACTATTTCGATTCTGATAGTTTGTGCGGGGTGGGCATTTTGATATTTTTTTGAAATTTTCGATACGTCCTATACATTATTGTAGCAGCGATAACTTGACGAGGCACAGACGTGTAATAGGCAGGTAGGGTTGATCACTCAACTACTTCTCAAAACGCCTGCCTAGCGATGTCAATCAATAATACATTATCCTTTGATACTGAAGAAAACAAACGAGGATGTTACAACACTGCCAAGCAAGGCTTACGAAACAATAGTAATGCTACGCAGCACTTAAGCTTTCGCTTTTACACGCATACACATGCGTCAGGCCGTCTCTTCATATATTTCTTCATCGAATTTCCAGAAAGACTCGATAATTGATTTCAACCGTCTTGATTACAGAAAATTCGCAACGGGCCGAGGTCGGATACAGTCATTGTTACTAGAGTTCAATCGGGGTCATTGTTTAAAAAACAAATCCCCCTACCCACGAGAGTACACAGAGGGAAAAGAAAAAAACAAAATCACCTGGAATCTGGGTCACTGCCGACACGGTGAGCGAGCACCGAGTAAACGCCAAAGGAAAAAAGGGGGCGGAGCCAATATATATATGGTGTGTGTGTGTGTGTGTGTGGGGGGGGGGGGGGGGGGGGGNGGTGCTTCAGGAAAACCCGTCGGAAGACGCAAAAAATGGTTTTGAGATACATGTCCATAAAACCAATTTTGGGCTATTTCATGGAAAGTGAGATTTTTGTACCATATTAATCTATGACTTTCACTATCTCTTCCGTGTTTATATTACTGTAAACTACGAACTAGAAAATATGCTTTAATTTTTTAATTATTTAACGCACCCCTCTTTAGTACCAAGCAAAAAGTTGACGCGAAAAAAATCGGAGCGCCAGTGCGAAGACATGGCCAGTCTCTAGGAGTTGACTACTGCCGTTATTATTGACCAAAACAGACTGTTTGATTTCAAAATGTAGGTCAGAAGTTCCCTTAACATGCTGTGCTTTGTGCGCATAAATACAACAATCACAAAGAAAGTGTGCATCTTTTTTGTAACCGTGATCTAAAAATGAACGAAATATGAATTAATTCCGAAATTTTACTATTCTTGTTGTGCCGTAATTCGTACCAGTTCTGCCCAGTTTTAATTAAAACTTATTATGTATTTTCACAAAATCTCAAACAACAATCACGAATAACAATTTAAAATTGAGTTTACTTTAATTGTCTTACTAATTTTTATATCTGTCAGAGTCTGTCAGTCTGTGAAGATCAGTCAGGGTATATCACTTTGTATGGGTCTGTCAGGGTCTGTCAGAATCTGTCACTTTTTCACTCAAACAACAACTGGTGCGGAGTGACCGGCGACAATCATTACTATACACCCGTCTATAATTTACATTTATGTACCACTTTAGAAAGTTGGTCAATCAATAGGATGCACCCAGAGTTGTGAACTTTCAGTTCGGGAGTGCAGTGGTATGGGGCTAAAGGGGGTGGGGGTTGGGAGTACCATCTCTATAGATGTAAGAAGTAGGGTCTAGTCTACTGGTGGCATACCACCTCTATAAAACTTGCCAAATACTAATGCGCGGTTCGACGAGACTTCCCGTCTTCAAGTAAGCAAAAAATGGCGGTCGTGGTGTCACTATGCTTTTGACACGTTTGGGATTAACCCTACTAGGGGATGTGAGCAGCTAAAGACGTAATGAAAGGCATCCTACACATGATGTGAAACCATTCGATAAGGTGAGATTTCAATAGCATGTAATTAAACATTCATACAAAACGAAAAAGACATGGTGGTTACTCCTAAGGTACCTATTGAAAGACCAAATCACACAGTTTGTACAACCCAGTTAATTTTCTAATATATAAAATTCCCCTTTTGGGGGCTCTGCCAGCCAGTGTCATGGTGTAGAAATGCGTAAAATGCCTGTGATCTAAATAAAGCGTCCAAATTTTAAGTTTCAGATACTAGGTACAATTTGAGCCTTCTAGATAAAAAAAAATTAAAGTGTGTTATTAGCACGCAGTCAAAACCAGCCGAATGGAGAATTTGGGAACAAATCAGAATTCGAGGTGATTTTTTTGAAAGAGATTTGTGAAAAAATTTGGGCGTTGACTCCCCCCCCTTTTTTTTTCTTCGCCTTAAAAGATCAGGCAAAATAAGTTCTTTAACATTCATGGGAGATATATCCCGAAATCACAGTGGCAAATATAGAACAGCACAAAATGTTAACAGGGCCGAAAGAAAAAAAAAAAGTTCCAGTAACCTAATTTGATAAGAAATGGAGCGTTATCAAATGCCAGAGATAGACAATGAAAGAATGTCCTTGGACAGATAATGCAGTATGGTCTCTAGATTTGTGATGCAGATTGCAAAGTCGTCTGCATTATTTTCTGGTTTTGTAAACTAAGCCTGAAGTTTGGGTCGGAGATTTGGGTTTCGGTGTGGCCTGCTGTGCGGTATCCATATCGCTTAAGGACCTAGCTAACTTGTTTACACGGCTGTCGATGAATCAGTTTATAGGTCGAAACGAAAAAAAAGGCCTTTTCTTAATTTTTAATTACAGTTTTTTTTTTTAAAATAACAAATTTATGACATTTTGATTCGCACCGAAAATAAAGCTGCGTCTCTCGGGAAAATTAAACTACTTTATATGATGAGAGCACCCCGGCAGGAGAAGGTTTGTGACACCTATTAGAAGGGAAAATCACTCATTGTGTACAACCCAATTAATCCCCTAATATATAAAATCCCCATTTTTTGGGGCCCTGCCAGCCAGTGTTAGGGTGTAGAAATGTGTAAAATGGCCTGTGATCTTAGTAAAGCATCCACTTTTAAAGTTCCAGGTACAATTTGAGCCTTCTAGATAAAAAAAAATTAAATGTGTAGGCCTATGTATTCGCACGCGGTCAAAACCAGCCTAATGAAAAACTAGGGACCAAATCAGAATTTGAGGTGATCTTTTTGGAAAGACATTTGTGAAAAATTTTGGGCGTTGTTTTTCTTCCTGTTAAAAGATCGGGCAAAAAAAGTACTTTAATCTCCATGGTATATTTGGAATAACACAAAATGTTAATAGGGCCAAAAGAAGAAAAAACAATAGGTGTCAAAGACCAGAAGAAGCCGGTCAATAACGGGAGAGTACTCGCAATGGATTCCAGGATTTAATCCAGTCGTCTCCCTTTGACCGCTGTGCTAGTTTAATGCGCGAGACTTAGCACTCCAGTTATCGAGTTGCATCATGATCCCGTGCTGGCCTGTTAATATGGAGCTGTCTTTTGCGGGCATTCATTCCATTTGTGTGTCCTCATTCTCTGTACCAAATAACTTATTTGATATATGTCGTCAACTATCACTTCTCCTCTCCCGCCTCCCACATCACTTCAGGGTAATTTATCATTGTATAAAACTCGCTAAATTCTTAATAAAATAATATTTTTATAGTTTTCTGTACGTGACAGTTATGGCGACGGATCACACATGTTGTGTAGTGGTGCTGCCAAAGTGAGTCATCACCAGCAGGGACCCCGTGAAACAGTCCCTATGAAAGAAATTTATTAAGTGATCCATTTCGAACCATGCGCTGTAGGGAAAAATACAAGGTAAACAAATGTTTCAATATATGAAATTTATGATGAAAATGGTGAACGGCTACATATTTAGTCTGCAGGGTAGTAGGTAAACAAATGTTTCAATATATGAAATTTATGATGAAAATGGTGAACGGCTACATATTTAGTCTGCATATTAGAGGGCAGGGTAGTTATATAAAATTTGTGTCTGATGCAGACACAATTATGGCATAATTACTCCTCAGTTTCAAGAGTGCAGAAAGTCCAAATAAGACGGGTTAACATTTCACGCCATTTATCAAAAATACCCTCGTAAATATGACGAAACGGAGTTTGATAAGACCTCAGCCATGACTGGCAGAGATTTTGGATATCTTACTGACAGTAACATACTTCGTTATAATGGCCAAATTTGAAAGTCTGAACCAAAAAAGAAAGGCAACATTTAGAGCATGAACCAACACAAAGTATAGAGCAAACAAATTTCTTTATAGTCTATTGCTTTCTGGCCTTCTGTGGACATTATGTCTTCCTTAACATGGCAAAGAAGCAGGCATCCATTCTTAAAGATCCACTGTAGTTGAATGCCTTAGATAGTAGCAAACGCTAGCTTAGCGTCTGATGCATGATAGTGTCTGTTAAGGGTGCCGTTAGGTGTTTGCAGCTTTACTGGCGCAAGATGGCGGCGATACGGTTTATGTCCAATGAAGATGAAGAGTTCCACCCAGAACTGTTGTTGATTTGTTCTAACTACAAAAAGCCATGTCAGTGGAATCCCTGTCCTCTCAACTGGGCACGGATCAGTTCGATGTTGGGAAGGATCTATAATATGAGTAGGGGGTACCGAGCACGGTAAGTTGGATTGGGCAAATCTTCCTTAATCCTACCGTGGATTTGCCGAATGCTCAGATAAATATTTTGTAGTGGAATTTCCGCAAATTGTCCGCATCGGCAGCATACGCACAGCAAGATCTTAATTATTTTTACTCACTTAAGGATCAATCTCAATGGATTGCGGCTGTATGACTATCGCGCTCTCTCACTCTCTCTGTCTCTGTGTTTGTTTGTGTTTGTGTGTGTGTGTGTGTGTCTCTCTCTCATGCCTCCATATACAGGTATGATGTTACGTTCAGACACATTATTAATTTTGACAACTGCTCTGCTTTCTCCCCCCTCCCCTACGCACGCATGCACGCACGCACGCACGCACGCACGCACGCACGCACGCACGCACGCACACACACAAGGCAATCTCCTCGACCAGCCGATATTGCATTGTGTATTTTTGTTATTGCAAAGACCACTGTTAACTTACCGTTGTCTCCTGCGTTGTTCTTCATGTTTAATCTTAATCGCGATAAAAAGTAGTCATGATGATATAAGTGAGTTTAATCATAATTAGCACAGTTTATAAAACAATAACTGCAATTTCAATAACACCTCAGTTGCACGATCGCCTACACACGTATCTTGTCTTTGGTTACAAATTCAGACAATCTGTGCAATTCCACTGCTTTTCTGTTTGCGCAAAACCATTGTTTGTGTTGCGCAAAACCACTGCCCATTTGCAAATCCAATATAGCCACTGAGCGGCGAACATTTGACACGCTGACCGATTTACACACCAGTTACTCAATGGCGGCTCTGCCTATCTGCATGAATTTAGCATCAGTGGAAAGCTCAATCTTTCCCCGTCAGTTTCATATCAGTAACATTAAATCTGAGTGCGTAAAACACCGTAATAATCCCGGTTAATGTCGCTATGTCTGCCTCGATGTGGCTCCCCTTTGCACCCGAGCGTAATCTGTGCTACAAATGGTGGCGTTGTTTGAAAGGCCTTTTCCAGTGATTAAACTTTTTATTGGTTCCCAGAATCATAAGACAGAGAGAGATGAATCGACAGAGATTACGTGGCAATTCGCCCGAAGTATCTACGTTGTTTATGCGTATGAAATGAGCGAGGATTTGNGGGGGGGGGGGGGGGGGGGGGGAGAGGAGAGGGAGAGGGAACTGTGCTTTCGACTAGTGTTCGAGAAATTCGTGCTTGGCTGTATTATCTACTTCATGGATTTAAACTGTTGGAAGCTCATTCTACCCTCATAAATGATTTTACATTTATCATAAAATCTTTAAGCTTCATTAAAGAAAAAATGCATTTAAGCACTTCTTGCATTCGGACAGTCTTGGAATGCAAATTATTCCTTGTTTCCATCCATACACCGAATGAATGAAATTATTTTGCATAAATCGCAGGTGATTCTTGTTATGTGTAAAGTTCTAGAATTTACATGAAGTGTTGCTGTACTTTCTTTCAAGATTCCCATCTACCTCTCAGTCTGTCAGTCTGTTTGTCTGTCCATCTGTCTGTGTCTGTGTGTGTCTGTCTGTCTCTTTCACTCTCACTCACTCACTCTCTCATGCTATCAAAACAAATCAAGAAGGGAAAATTGCTGGGTACCCCCCCCCCCCCCCNNNTGCAACCCCGTTCCCATCTGCACGGCAAACCTATCAAGGTTATTGGAACCTCCACCGGCGGGACATGTTGACTGAAAGTGCACGTAGATGTTGATATGGTGTGCGAAATTAGCGCCATTCGTTTTCATGCTTGAAACAGGTATTGGGATCTTGAGGGGAAAAAAGAGATGGGAGGGGGGGGGGAGGGGAAGAGGTGGTTCCAAATATATATATAATATAGAGTCACCTGCCCACCTAGCGGCCAGGCCGAGGTGCGGCCACTTTACAGAACTAGACCTCAAATGGACTGTACTCACACAAAATTTCCAGAGTAACTTCCGTTAGTTCAATAGAACGTGTTTTGGCTACATCCGGTACATCTTCTACCGTTAGAGTGGAAGAGGCGGCAAATTTTGGTTTGCCCATTGTAAAATAGACTCCAGTGAGATTTTCAAGTAGGTTGACTCAAACATTTCTTCTTATTTATACATGAGTTTATTGCTGTGGTATTGTTGTGGGTATGTCTTAAAATGCTTAAAGTTTAATATGGTGGATAGAACAAAATGATTATNAGGGGTAATCCGAAATCAAAATCCAATGGACGGGCCAAAGTCGAAACCGAAAATGTCCACTGATCGCACTGTGTAAAGTATTTATGATTTTAACGAAACGCGTTTACTCGGTGAGGCGGAGACCGTTGGCGAATCCCCGGTGCGTTTCCGAGACACGGATCTAGCTGTTTTCTCCCCCACGTGTAAGAAGTAAACAGTACCTTTACCTGTTGAGCCCTCCCTTTGCTGTCGCGGGGATTTGCTTTTGGTTCGTGACCTACCACGACCCGTTGCTCGCTCAGTTGGTCTGTGTTTCGTCTCCTCGCTAGTCTCCACTTCATGGGCGTCGCCACCCTCCGAACTTCCCACGTCTAAGGGATTAGAACTGGATTTTGTCTCCCCCTCCCCTTCCCCTGTATTTCTATCCGTCTCGGCTGGCTTTCCACTCAATGAACTGTCTAGCCCCCCCTTCCCTTCACTGCTCCCTATAAGTTCGCTAACCGACTCACTGCCACCTATGAATTCCTCGCCTAAAGCTGGTGAGTGTGCAGTCGTCGCTTGCGTGTCCGCTTGATAGCTAGCTGCGTGAGTGTCGCCCGATTCAGGTAAAGCTGTGTCAGGATCTGAAGGCGTGGCCGCCTGGTGGGTCACTTTTTCAACCTCCTCCCTCTCTGGATAGTACAAGTAAGTTTTGAACTTTTCCTGCACTAAAACTGAACTAACCAGCCTTCTGTTCGGTCGGCGAATGAAGATGATCCTGTTGCCGTTTTTAAATCTAGTAAGAAACCCAGACTTATCCCGAGCACAATCCAGTTTTATTTCACTCAGGGGCTCGTATCCTGCCGATTCAATAGCTTCCAGCAAATCTTCGTTCGCTACAGAAAGGGGCAAGTTGGAGATGGTTAATTTACTCGCTTGGACCTCTTGGCCATCAACCATGAACACCCTCGAAGGATTTGTTGGACTAGGAAAGACCCGTTGTCCGTTTAGCGAAAATCCTATGGCAACTAATTTTGTACGGGCCGCCTCTGAATTAGGATACAACCTGAATATCCCGGCAATTTTCTGGCATCCAAAAACGGAATTAACTCCACTAGTCCCCTCAGCTGCCTTGCAGACATCCAAAATTGTTACCTTCTGAGAAGATCCCGATGGTATTAAAGCACTATTTTTGACAAAAACCGGACTTACCGTAGTTAATTCAGCAGACATTGTATGACCTGTGTACTCGTAACACACCTGAATGTAAACAAAACGTACACAGGGCGACCAAGCGATCGAGAAAAGATCGAAAACACACAAACGACGCGTCAAAACTGACAGACGATGGACAAGACGTTTACCTGCGACACTAATCCAACACTTACGCACACCACAGATACAGTAATACGCTGGAAACACCACAAAAAGCGTTCTAATTCCCGACAGCTGGCAAAAGTGGCTCTCACCAAGAGAACCGGAACCGGAATCTCCGACAACCGACATGGTTACCTTATGCAGAGTCCGGATTCTTACACCCACTGGGCTCGTGGCGGTCATACGCTTACGTCAAGTACGTTTTAACTGCACGGCAAACCTATCAAGGTTATTGGAACCTCTTGTTTCTCTCTTCTTTCGGTCCTATTAACATGTTGTGTTATTCTACAACTACCATCGTAATTTCGGGAAATTTCTACCATGGATGTTAAAAAACTTCTTTTGCCCGATCTTTTAAGGGGGGTCACGCCCAAATTTGTTCACAAATCTCTTTCAAAAAAGGTTATCTCGAATTCTGATTTGGTGTCCAATTTTTCATTAGACTGGTATTGACCGCGTGCTAATACATGGGTTTACACACTTAATTTTTTTTTTTTTTTAATCTAGAAGGCTCAAATTGTACCTGAAACTTTAAAACTGAATGCTTTATTTAGATTACCAGGGCATTTTACATATTTCTACACCCTGTCAATGGCTGGCAGGGTCCCAAAAAAGTAGAAGATTTTATATATTAGCGGATTAATTGGGTTGTACAAAATGAATGATTTGGCCTGAAACCTGAAACTAGTGCTTCCATCCATTGTGGAAATAGAGGCAGGTGCCTTCGAAGCGAATGCTCTTTTAAACCCTTATCCCACTGCAATTAGCAATTTAGTGCTCTAAAATTAAAAGTGTACTGCGCTCATTAGCTAGTTTCAGTTTCAGTCTTTTAGGCTTCCCGTAACTGGTCCATTAAAATCGTAACTTTTAATGCTACTTCCTGTATCACAAGCAATCTTTGCATTACAGCCGACGAGGCAGTTGCAGGAAATTCAATTCTCAATTCTAAGTGATACTGAGGAGTTAAATTGATATAATTATCTCATAAAGCCATGTTGAGTTTCCTGACTGGCAAGTCAAGAATTGACCAAAGAAAAAAAAACGACCCCAAAGAATTCTAGCATAAGGTTTTGCAAGTTTCATTCCACAGAGAATGTGATGATTAACAGAGTTAAAAAAAAAGGCTACCAAAGTATGAGGTCCGGAGCTTCTCTTTAAAGGCTGGAGGGCCAAAACCCCAAAGTGTTGTTGCCCAGTTGACCCAGAGGTCTCTAAACCCGAAACCACTGCAGCCTTTTAGAACAAGTATGTACTTGTTTTGAGCCCTGTGGTCGTTCAGTTTACGTGTGCACTGATGTATACTGTTGATAATTATATCTTAGGTGAATAGAAATACCAAATAACTGAAAAAATATAACAGAGTTTGGTGAACCCATTTAGTATTATATGAATTGCATTGTGATATGATTTACTTTAACATTGTCACAAATTATGTGCCTGTGCCTGAAACTAAGAAATGAGAGAGAAACTTCAAATTTTGACGAAATATCGTTTGCGTTTCAGATCCACTTCATACAAAAAATTGTCAGTCTCACGTCTTCTATCAGGCACGCAGAGAATGTTTTTAGGCTGCCATGTAAGATTTCAAACCTGTTCAACATTATCACTGAAAGATCAAGGACATAAAAATATTCAGCAGTTCTGAGACACACAGCACACAAAGATAACATTCAGCAGAAAATTAACAACCCCCAACACATTCGGACGTGTAGATGGAGATAAGAATTATTCAAGCTTTAAAACTGGGAATGTAATCAGCTGGGACTGTGTTCCATGTTTATATCCGGTCTTTGCATACGAAATTCACATAAAAAAACCACCAAAAACCACACTATTTTCTCTCAGAATAGTGAAAACAGATGCGTTTTTACATTATTGTTAAAAGCAATGGCGCAAAGACTCGGCCAGCTTTTAGAGTATGAGTTACGCTCGGAAAATCCTTATGGAATGTCTGTGTAGTACAAAACCGCATAAAATGAGTTCACGACTGAATGCATTTGGCTTATCTATGGTTACCCATTTTACTAAAACTTTTCAAAACGCGGAACTTTAAAATTTGCAAATTTGCTACTTTCTACTTAAAAATCGCAATCATACTATGCAGTGTCCTCTCACTAATGCTATTAAAATTCAAATCCCCTGAGATCACCATCAGAATAAACTGAGTCATTTGTTTATTGTCTCTCCTGAAAAATTGCCAAAACTGTGATAAGAGAAACTGGCTCTTTGGGGATGAAAAAATTATTATACAGGATTATAGAGCTTGAAAAGAAAGAGTTTTCGAATAATGTAAAAAATAAAAAAAATCGCTAGTAAACCTTTTAGGCAAAACTGGCTGCCAAGGGGTGAAATATTGGCCATCTTTACTGTATGAATTGCAGGCATATGGAATAACAAGGCTCGAGTATCAGAATCCCGACGAGAGTGTCAGGTAAACTGAAAGCCGACACCTCATAGAAATGGAGGAAAACGTGGGGGTGTTGGAGGATATCCCTATCAAATTATATATACCTGTATCATATTAACTAGAAAAAAAAGTGTGGAAGACACTGGAATTGTGCCGCGTAGGCACCCGATGTAAGATTAAACTGTCTTTATGAAATTGACAGATATTTTTTGGGGATGGAGGGAGGGGGGTGGGGATGAAGAGAGAGAGATGATTAAATCCGCGTAGGTCTTCACGGCATCGGTCAGTTGGCGAAATGTCGCTGATCCGTTGACGATTACGACACCTAGACATTTTACTTCATATCAAAGCCATTGGCAATAGCTGACCGCTGACCTCATGTGAGCAAGACAGCATCTCCCGAAAACTGCACACGAAAAGGGAAGCCGATTCATTTTCGGACAAAAGCCACTTTCACTATCTTAGATGACGGAGGAGAAGGAGTTGTAGGGTTTGTCAATTCAAGCTGGATCGATACGGAATTTACCTAATGGACTAGCCAGCATTTTCTCCCAAATTGGCACCCTCTGAATATTTATATGACGGTCAGCGGGAGGAATGAAGTCTAAATGTCTAGCAGTAGGAGGCAAGAATAGAGGGTTGCGTTTTTGCGTTGTATTGAGCTCAAGCAGAACCCGGAGCTTACGGCAAATTTCGTAGTGTAACAAATACTGAGACTCGACTCAGTCTTATACTTGACTTCGGGTTAGGCGCAGAGTTAGGGATAAGGAAGGAAAACAATTTTGGGACAGATCCTAGACTTTATTTTCACTGTCTAAGAACTTTCTCATGTGCAGCATCTATTTTTTATTCCAGTCACTAACCCTAAACCAAGCTCTATGCGGGGATCTATCCTACGATGTTGCACAAACAATCAGATCCAAGCGGCGCCAATGTCAGCAGTCTAAGAATACTTTAAGATTTAGGTTTATGCATGGTTTTAGGGCAATGTTATGAGACTCTTCTATGGGCCTGGGCTGATATACCATCCTTTACACTTCAATCGTGTTTTAGTAGTGTTCGCAAAATTTCCAGTCGTGGACTTGCAACCGGAACTTCGGGTAACTCATAGGCAATATAGAGAACATTATCGCCTAGAGCTTGGTTTAGGATTAGGATTAGGGACAGGCACAGGGATAGGCAAAAAAGCAAACTAGAGACAGTTCCTAGATAGTATCAATATCTAGGAACTCTCTCCTGTATGATTTCTCTTTTCTAATTTCTGCCCCAAGTGTGGTTTAACACAGGGGAGTTCAGAGGTATTGTGTATGAATATAGATATACGAAATGCCATTATCAAGGAGTTTAGGAATACTTTTAATTAAGATTTAGTCTATGGTGAGGGCAGTAACACAGAACTCTGTCATGGACATATTATTATGCTGATTGTTAGTGGCAGGCGTCGAATCCCGGATATCCGGCAAATTTCGTAAATAATGTCAAGAAGCTGACACACCCCCGAATTTACACAGGCTAATTGGCGGAAGCGGTAGCGTGCCGTGTCCCTATTCAATCCTTTATTACTATTAACGGCAGACCGTATCTCTGTCAGGTGTCAAAATCTGACTATGCGTACAAGGGTTTAACTGTCAGGCAATAGGCAATAGCTGAGAGCTAGGGCGTAGAGTCCATGTAAATCTATGAATCTGAGATTACCAGCATGCTGTCTATTTCTCTAATACATTTTAATTAATCTTCAATGTTTTCTAAGCTGCCCAATCATCTTCGTCCTATTTCACCATTTACAAAGCATGGCATTACAATTTTGCCCAACGTTAGCTACTTTTTTCTCGCTGATAATCTGGAAGCCTTTACACTATCCTACAGATTCAGCGCCCACAAAGCCACAGTGCTAATGCATGCACAGGCAACGTACAGAGAAAACTTTTTTAAAAAGTGTCTAATAATCTGAGAGAAAACTTTGCTTACCCGCATTTTTTTTTTATTGTTTCTTTGTGCACAAGATCTCACGAATTTCGGCGCCGAAAGGCCGCTAGCATACCAGAGTTGCCAGATTTGGCTCTTTGGGAGGCAAATACCAAATTTTTGACTTTTTAAAAGTGTTTGACTCCCCAATAACTGACTCTTTGTTTCTTGGTTAGTTCTAACGAAGTAGAGTCAAACTGATTTATTTCTTTTATAAAAAGTATTTATGCTACCCTCCAACCGTTTGGTATTTCAAGTGATCGAGATTCTGTCATGATGAACACAAATCCAAGATTGTTTTCTTTTGACAGTAATTTCTTAAAATGTTGCTCTAATGTGTGTAAAAAGGCTTATGCTATTTTTAACACCTACGTACACCGCTACATACACAGTTAGAAGTAAATTATCTTGTGTTATGTCAAATCTTGCCCAGTCGGAGCTTTCACGATAGCTGTGATCTGGCTCTTTTTTTTTTTGCGCTTTTTCTCGTATATGATATGGCTCCCCCTCGAAGAAAACAAAAATCTTTCAACCTTAGATGGTAGCGAAAACATTCTAATATTGCAGAGCTCCTGATGAGTACAGCTTTATTTTGCAGTGTTTGATGGGAATCAGTTCTAAGATCGCTAACCTCCTGACTGCTTGTAATTGGAGCAAGAGGAAGGATATTTAATACTTCAGCTTTCTTAAAGCTTGATTATATTTATTATGCAAATTAAAGGTGTCTTGCCTTAGTTTGTTTGACTGATGTCATGGTTGGTTAATGTTGTTGTCATCGCTGCTTAATGATAACTTTATTATTTTATATTGGCACATTCCAGTATTCTTAGTGACGTAAAAATACCAGTCTTCACAGAGACATGGCGATTTTTTTTCAACATGTGCATAAGCATTGATGGGTGGTTTCAGATAGTCAGCAATCAGTGTTTATGTTCTAGTAGAGGAAAACAATATCTGATGCAACCGAAAACAACAGCATCTCTCTACTATACCCTCTTCCCAACTACCCCACAAAAAAATTAATGAATGCCAGATTACCAAAAAAAAAAAAAATCACCCTCACTACGCCCCTCGCTGAGAGAAAGAAACAGTGGACTGCCCTGGACTGAAGCTGGCTGACGTCACGCATATCACGAACCAGCTGTTATAATACCTAAGCTGAGAAGTTGTTTGCCGCATTACGCAGACCAGCCCTTACTAGTCTCCATTTCCTAACTGATGGTCACATATATATCAGTTGTTTCTCAGGTTTATATATATATATATATATATATATATCTTAGAGGTATGACAAAGTGTGGTCGTGATCACGTTAGAAAAGTGGTCACAGTATGCAAGCTTCATAATATAATATACAGAAAAAAATGAACGGTCGCCTATGTACGTGATCACCATAGACAAATGATCGTCTGATGAGGTGCAACTGTACTTCACTAACCATTCATGGGTATTCTGGGTGTTTTTTATCAACGTAAACCACGGTGTGAGAGTCCATGGTTGGCTATTATGTGTTGAAAGGAGAGAGTCACTAGTTAGATGTCACCCACGAGTGGCGAATAGGCTAACCAATAGCTAGTGACGGTAAAGATTAAAATATAAGTCTGTATCGTTGTGAATGTCATTGTCAGAAACTGTAGAAAAGGGCTCAAAAAGAGTAACCAAAATAAAACAAAATAATAACTCGGGCAGATGTGTGGGCAGGAAATGGGGATTTATTAAACGTAGGCAGCAAGAGAACTCCTGTCTTCTATTTATGAATAGACCATTTATTTATGGTAGAATTTGAAGTCTACTGTGGCATTTGAAAAAGGTAAAAAAACGTAGTTCCATGTCACATAGGCATTTGATTCACTGTTAAAGTAGCTTTTTTTCCGACCCCAAAACGGTTAACGTCACAGCATGAACAACGCTTGAGAAAAAGGTCAAACGAAAAAAAACCTCTATGCAATAAAAAGCAAAAACCTCTAATAGCTGAACTGAGCTTAAATTCCTGAGCCGTATCTCGAAATTCCTGAGAGGTTCGAATTCCTCAGGCCTTTGGGTTCGTGTAATTTTGTAAATTTAGGAGATCAGCTCTAAATTTCAGGGTCATACAGTGTTGAGATCAAGTGCATGAGATGTTCGAAGTGTCTTTAATTACAGGAATTGGCTAAGACATTCAGAAGAGTTAGAGTTTGTGACGTTTTCGAATTCGTAAGGTGTTCAGGCTATAAGTTCAGAAATACATTTATTTCAACTCAGGAACTCAAATGTCTCACTAGTCTAGAGTCTACAGTGATTTAGAAATGTCGAAAGGAAAGGTGTCAATCTAGAAATATTCGATCTAACAACAAACGCAGAAGTTGTTTAAGATATCTAGATCGATATCAAGATCACCCCTTAACTCCTGGAGATCTAGGCCGGATTGGGAACGTGCCAGGATACTCCCCTAGCGCTTAGATTAGGGATAAGGACAGTGTTAGGAGCAGCGTTAGGCGATAACAAACACCCTTGTAATAGGCCCTAGACATAATCATTGTTCAGGAACTCCCTTATGTGTCCTCATTCTTCACAACATGCCTCGTGCAATGTACTGTGCCGTTCGTGATCGTTTGACAGTGTTAGTCTAGTTGCGAAACTTTGCCGAGATGAATGTTTACACACTGCGTAATTAGTGAATTTTAGGATATTTCAGGTCATTATAGGATTTCCTGATCACAGATGTGATTTAATAACTGATAGTTACTCAGATATAGTGGAAAAAAGACATAGGGTTCATTGTAATATTGCTATTAAATGCAGTTGCGAACTTACCCAAAACAATAGCTAGAGTTTTGGTGGCTTTCTTCTCCCGCTTGGACGAAGACTTCTCTTTTCTCTTTCGACTTGTTCTCATGTGAAAGTTAAATTTCGTAACACCTTTCTTGTGACCTCGCTTGGGGTTACTCCCCTTTTTCTTGGGACTTACTGTCCCTTCAGTTTTATCACTGTCCCCTTTGCCTACAAGAGAGGTAAATGGCGTTTCCGCCTCTGCGCATGTGGCCGCTGCGCCGCCGGAAGTAGAGGCAGAAGCAGAACCTTCTGCTGCTGCCGAGCACCCTCCATTCTTGCCAAATTGCAGCATGGCTTGCTGCTCCTGGTCTTCGAGCCTCTCTAGTTCTTCTGCTACAGGATTTGTAATCAACTCGGCGACTTCAGCATTGCGTAGAAGTTTAGGGTTCACCTGGGCAACCACGCTTGCCACCCCTAGACCCTTGGAATCTTTGGCGGTGGTGTTGTTGTTGGCACTGCCACTTCCGCTGGGGGTTCCATCGTCATCGTCGTCGTCATCGCCCGAATTATCATCCGAGTTGGAATTGACGTTGGTCACCGAGTTGTCATCTCCCTGCTGCTCCGCTAGCAGTCTGGAGGTCGTGGCTTTCGTCGATGTCGTCGTGTTGTATGTGGTGACACGTCCGTTATCCATCTTTGCCAAGCCCGTGGTGACAGTTGCCTCAGCGCCATAGACCCCTCCTGTGTCATTTGTATTCTGCGCCGCAGTTGTGGCTGGATTCTCTATGACACCTTGAAGGGCCCGTTTATCTACATCTTTCATTTGCTTGGCCTTCTTAGCCTTGAGAGCTCTCTGCCGTATCACCCTGTAGATTTTCCAGTATAAGAAAATCATAATTATTGAGGGTATATAAAACGATCCCATAGAGGAGTAGATGATAAAGTCCGAATTGAAAAAGCGACAATCGCCGCTCTTCCTGTCCTCGGAATAGTTGACGCCCAATGCTATTGGCGCTGCTATGGCAACGGAGATGACCCAAGTGATCGCCAGCATTATGAAGACTCGCTTCGAGTTCTTGTGCTTGGCGTATTTGATTGGCTGAGTGACAGCGATGAATCTGCAAACAGAGCAGAAAGAAAAACAGGTTTACTTAATGTAAGCAGAATAATTCTAGTGAGCATAAGACCTTAAATTAAATTCATTCTCTCTCTCTCTCTCTCTCTCTGTCTCTCTCTCTCTCTCTCTCTCTCTCTCTCTCACACANACACACACACACACACACACACACACACACCTCCACCACTCACGCCCTTAAATGTATTTCCTCATCGAACTTCCTGAAAGTCTCGATAACTGATCTCAATCGTCTTGACATTTCCAGAAAGTCCGCAACGGGCCGAGGTCAGATATTTACAGTGACCGAGCTATCTCTCTGGAACGCTCTAGTCACTATTACTAGAGTTCAAAACAAACCCCCACGAGATACAGAGAGGAAAAGAGAAAAAACAAATCACCCGGGATCAGTGTTGCCACTCTGGACATGGTTTTCCCCTACAGCGAGGCCAATTTTTCCCCACATTCCCCTACGCGCGAAGTGTATGATTGGCCCTCGTTTTATTCTTTGCAATGTTGTTTCCAATCTTATGAGCAGCATATTCACGTATTAAAGGGTAGGCTCACAGCAACGTAACAACGATAGAGTTGTGTACCTAACAGTGCTGAAATACCTAGGGGGTAGTAGTTGAAAATAGTCGTAGAAATCGGTTTTACCATTGTTAGCCAGCCCGATGCCCAGCATTCCTTCTCCCACTCTTTAGGATACATTTGAACTCTGTACGAAGATGCTTCCTTACCCGCCTTCGGCATTTTGCTTGATCATTCTGAGCAAACTAGATTTAAAAGAGTGCTTTGAAAGGTAGCGCGTTTGTCAGACAAAACCGGGAAAAAACAGGAATGAATGCCAGTTTCTTTCCATGGGGTGTCAAACCGAGGAGAACTTTAGATCGGTGTAGGCTTAACCTGGGCTACAAGTGCGCATAGACCCTAATTCATAAATGTTGTCGCCACTTTGCTGATAATAAAGTTGATTCCACATTCGCCAAAGTGGCAACCCGCTTATGAATGAGGCTCAAAGTTAGACTGTGTTGTGGCTATGATCAAACTAGTAGTAATTGTCAGCAGTAAGAAATAAGAGAAATTAAAAACAATAAATAATCAGTTTTGTAAAACTTTTTTTTTGTAACAGAAAGTTTGAGAATGTCTTGTTTTCCCTACTTTCCCCTACATTTGACAGTTTTCCCCGTAGGGTTCCCCTACCCCCTACGAAAAGCCATTTTCCCCTACAGTTGGGGAAAATCCCTACGAGTGGCAACACTGCCCGGGATCTCGGTTACTGCCGACACGGCGCGCGAGCACCGACTACGCATGAGGCAAAACGGGGCGAAGCCAATACATGCAAACGTTACAGTCCGTTACACCCATTTATTGGCAGGCTTTACAAAGATGTTCCTTGCATTATCCATAGCTCATTAGCAGATGTCTGATGAAAAAGCAGAAACAAAAGTATCTT
Organism: Ellobium chinense; assembly: GCA_033807755.1. Lineage (NCBI taxonomy): Eukaryota > Metazoa > Mollusca > Gastropoda > Ellobiida > Ellobiidae > Ellobium > Ellobium chinense. The sequence continues at coordinate 2,040,367 of JAWQUT010000055.1, forward strand.
CTACGGTGTAAGGTTAAAACCCTGTTTCAAGATGTACTGACCCTTGACCCGCCGACTTAAAGGGATGAAAATAAAGAGGATGGAGAAAGAAAGCCAAAAGAAGAAAAGAGGAGGACAAAGAAGAGAAGACGTCATGAGAAGAGAGAAAGGATAGAAGGAAGATGAAGATACAAAGTAGAGAAGAGACGGTAGGACGAGGAGACTCAGATATACACTCACGGAGAAGAGGGGAGGGCAAAGTACTCGAACGAAGCAGACGGAGGAAAACAGAGGGCGGGGAGTGAAAATCATTCCAAATGACCTACATGCTTCGTAACTCTAATACTCTTAAAAACAACTAATCCACACGTACCCCAAACATCAAGGATTGCAACACAGTCTCTCCCCCAAACCCCGGCTGCTTCATTTGGTTTGACAGAGGCCCAATCAGGCAAATGAATGGGCGACCCAAATGGGGGACAATAATGAAAATTCACTTAATACAACCTGAATCAAAACATGGGCACAGACGAAAATCGACTGGCCAGGGTGAGGGCAAAGCAGTTCTGGGCTCATTTAGCAGGTTGTGATTTTAATTAAGATTGGACAAAGAGGACGCTGGCCTGTCGTTTTGATTTGATCGAAAGAAACACAGACCAGTTCCTGTTCCTATTAGATTGATATATAAATCTAAGTTTAGAATGTATTGACACTTCTTGTCACCTCCCAGCATGAAGTGCTCACAAATCCTGACGGACATCTTTTTTTTTTGTTGTGTACTTGCATTCTCTACATTCCATACCCACATACTCTTTCTCTGATCTAGGCTTTCTTTCTAAAAACTGGCTTGCACTGACCACCATATCACTCTCCTATCTGTCGTAATATCTTTTATGCTGGGTATTGAGTGAGATCTTTCCCGACTTGCACTGTATAACTTTGCGCGCTGTGTGGTTCTTGCACTTTTTGCTTTGCAAAATGTGTGGCCCTGGCACTTTTGTCTTTGCAAGAGCGTTCACCATTATGAAATTTACGACGGAAAAAGACATAGACTGATTAACCAGTTTGCGAGTTAGGGAATGCTAATAGTTTCACCTTAGTACTTGTATTTGAGTCTGTCATTGTACACGTTTTTTCCAGTACATGAAATTTAGGGTTCGAACCGTAACTGGTATGTTACATAACATAATATCGGATGTATCGGATGTCCCCACAAGGTCTTGAAATATCTTGTAGATGCACTGCGATAGGAAAATACTACCCAATAATTTAGGCTAACAGCAAGTATCGTGCTGAAGTGCCGTTAAAAACTTCACTCAAATAATAAACAAAAGCTTGCTGTGATGGAAATCTTAGTAGTTTTATAGTGTCCAATCTTTGCATACTATTCCATCGAAAAAATAATTAACTGACAAGAAAAGTTTATTATTACTTATCCAAAACTGGTTTCATTTACAAGACTCACAATTTAAAAAAAAAATATAAGGTTCACAAAACATCATCATTTGAAACATCCCATGACTGACAGTGACCAGGTAACATAAGGTACACTGAAAATGGGCAGAACTCCGCACGAAAACATGTACATAGCATATTGGCTCCAATTATTGCACCCTTTCCCACTATCAATGAACACCAAATTACCCATGGGACGCCGTTATGTAAACCCTATAATTATATCCACGGTCCCTTTCTTAGATTTCTACTTTATATTTATCTCAGGAACTCAAACACCTAAAAATGCCAGTGAGCTCCTTCCCGCGCTTCAATCATACTCTCACCCCTGTGTAGCAGCACGAGAGACATGAAAATTCCAAGCATTTTACCAACCCGAATTTCCAGAATGAAGATGTATGCGGCTATTTGCTCCATTTTCCATTGTCTAACGGTATTGCTTACTTCCAGTAAACTAAGAAACTGGACAACATCGCAGTTCCGTTATTGATTTATATAATAATTTTCAGAACACAAATTCGTGTAACCGAATTATTGACAACAAGCTTGGTCATCGAAAAAGAAAATGGATGGAGAATATTTTGAAATTATTTTTTTTTTAGGGGTGGGAAGGAGAACTAATATATACAGCAGAAAAAAAACAACAATGCAGTAAGTCTGAGTGGAGTTTACCATCTCTGAAAGTGGAGATACTGTGAAACATAGCAGTTCCTATAGTAGCGGTCTGATTGCAGGAAGGAGTGCAAATACTGCTTTCAATGATGGTCAAATGTTGACTTAAACCTGGACATGCCGAAGGCGAAAAAAAATCAGTGATCTCATTTCTTTAACCGTCAGTGTCAGTGTCACGTGAATGGACCTGGTAGCCTGATGTCCCCTTCACGTTTGATTTACCATACAGAAGACAACAATACCAAAGAACTGAACTTTCACTGTCGTACCTCCCCACCTCACACGCTCGCCCCGCCATTTATGGCAAATACGTTACATTTCAAACAACATTTGAGCGGATGGGCGACATTCGGCGACTGTAGAGCTTACTCGATGGAAGCGACTCTCGGGACGGGGACTTTGGGGTTAAGGATTTCATGTCATCAGACTTGTCAAGGAAATTTCGGGAATTTGACACGGAGTATTCAAGCAATACTACTAAACTTGTCATTCACTAATTTCAGAATTGTAATTTGTTGCATTTGTCATAAATATCATCATCGCATTTACCAATGTCAAACTGTAAAGTTTAGCTTAAGGGGGTGGTCAATCTCATCATCATCTGCTCAGTCGATCGTTAATATCGACGTCGATCGTCGATCGATCATAGGTTAAATCCAAAACAGAAGCGATCGAGGTGCGCTGTAGCGGCGTAAAACCTCCTCATTAACGTTCACATCAGAAGTGCTAGTTGCTCAGTGCAGTCAACACGTTTGGCCTGGACAGTTAATGGGATTTAAAAGGGTACCTTTGTTCGCGCAGCTGAAGCATGGCTCGGTCCCTTTTGGTTTGGACCTGACCCTACTGTCAACCCAGTGGTCCTGCTCACCTGTCTACACTGATAGCCGTCAAGTTGAGGATTGAGGCCGTACAAGCCAGAACATCCGAGGCCACCCAAGCATCACAGAGAGGATCACTTAACATCCATCTGTTATTCATCACCTGTGGAGAAGGATAAAGGGGAAAATATAATAATTCGTTGGCCCAATGGAGAGGTTGACGGTCTTCTTCGCGCCAGGAAACAGACAATAGCGTGAGTAACTCAAACACCAATCATAAACAAACGAATACCATTGAGAGTTGCACCGAACAGCTGGGCACGAATCTCCAGTCCACACAAGAAGAAAAGAAAAAAAAAAGTCAGACATGGTGAGAAGTGAACAACCACTGTATTAGGGACTGTAGGAGGGCTTGGGAATCATATGTCGACATGTATGAATGTTTGGGTAGCTGTAAGTGAAGATGGACCATTTAAGAGGAGGGGGGGGGGGGGCAATTTAACTTGGCTTTNGGGGTGCAATTTAACTTGGCTTTAGGTATCACTATTTTACTAAGAACGCTCAACCTCATTCACGTGGTACTCTTCCTATCCCTCAACCCCGCTCGCCTCCCTTGAACAAACTTCATTTAATGTTATGTCCACAATTATAACTAACAAGAAACTCCAGAGATACCGAAAAGAATAAGAATTTTCAAGTAAAGATATCAAAGAGATAATAAGTGCATTGATAAACAGCAAGGACTTTAGGAAAAGAAAATTTGGCACAAATATCACACAATACTTTCGCACTGCAAAATGCTGTACGAAGGAAAACTGACTCAAAATATTACACTTTAAGGAACTGCATAATGTCTAACCCATAGACACTCTTTTCTCTCAAAATGAGACTATGAGGACTTCGGAGAAATGTGACCATTGCAACTGCGGGTCAAAAGATTGCACAGATACTTTTTTCTTTGGATTTTCGAGTCATATTTTTAATTTCTCATTTATTGCAAAAATGGTTGAAAAGTTAACACTGATAAAAAAGTGCACATTTTGGAGTCTTTTCAGGAAGTCTCGACAAAAGTTCACGAACGTGAATAAACTTTATAAATCATGTATTATTATTCCAAAGGTATGCATTCACAAGCTTAACGCAATACCTAAGGAGTCTCTTACTTCTGTAAGTATGTACCTGTGAATGAAGGTCTCATATAAAATAATTTAACAAAAAGTGAAATATAAACAAAGACTTTGAAAAGAGAAGGAAGGAATAAAAAAGCAAAGGCCCTATCACAGTTGATGAGATCAGTGAGACTGTCTCTAGCAAACAAGATTTCATATGAGGTCTGTTGCCCAGTGAATTCCATGGTGGTTGAAATAATTATGCTGTTTTCACTTATCTTTAAAATTATGTGTTTTCTCCCTTTCAATGTTTTTTTCTTTTCTATTCATTCATTTGCTCATCTGCTTATTCTGTAGCTCTGTCACTCATTCATTCGCCCAGTTCCATCCACCCATCCTCCATAAATCTTCGTTTCGCAAATAATAGTTATGAGTGCTGTATGAGGACAAAAGAGGCACAATGACTGGGATGCCTTGGACAGAGACTGAGCCCGTCCATTCTTCCCTCCTCAATAGAAAAAAAAAACTGTTGTGAAGTTCTTGGTACATTAAAAGACATGTTATATAGATGCGTTGCGTTTCACATAATGAGTCCTCCGAAATCTCTCCCCACCTCCCACCCCTTCCTCGCCCCACCCAATTCAAAAAAAAAAAATGAACAATGCTTTTCTTCAATATATTTTCCCCTGATGATCGGATTGTTTCGAAAGTGTGCAAGACTCCTAAACGAATTTCTCCTAATATTTTTTTTCTCTCTTTCCTGTTCATGGTAAACGTTTTTTTAACAATCGTTTGAAAAAAAAAATCGCAATTCCCGCTTGGTCAAACATTATGTACTTTTACAGCAAGGCCACGTAGTTGGAAAACACCAAGGCATCGCTATATAGCTAAAGCACAGATGTGTAGGAGAAATTTAAATTCAGTATTGGACACTAGACTGACTTCCTGTTCTAGGAATGGGATCAGCATGACAGAGAGATGATTTCTTATAAGGCATAGATCTAGACAGCAAAGAGTAATCTACAGGTTCCACTGACAAAGCGAGAGAGACAAAGAACTAGAGAGGATAGGATCTCAACCGAACCGAAACGCACTACTAATGAATGCCTTAAAAAAAGTTGACCCTCAGCGGGCGATGAAAATCATCCTTATCCAAGGAAAGGGTAAAAGAGATATCTGCGGTTTACGTTAATCTGTTATGTGGACATTTTTCTCCAAGAAACCAGTATGCCCATACAGAATCGATTATGTTGTTTTTCAGGGTTTCAGAATTTTCGGTGTTTGGAAAACAAGTATGCAAACAAAGAAACAAATTTATAAAGTAGGCAGGTTTCTAACTTTTCACATTACAGTAGGATAATGAATATGAAGTTCTAAGTAGATAAAACAATTAGCTATTTCTTATCAGTTCATTAAAATGGCATTGTTATAATATTTGCAATGTCAGTGAGAATCATTAATATCTGAAATTTCTTCCATCAAAACTTTGAAGGTGGGTATGCCATCATTCGTTTTGCTGGTATTTATACCTTGACTAGAATTGATGGTATTATGATTCGATGTCAAGGAGAATATGGATAAGATAAGACTCTTGACCTTGTAATGAAGGGTCAGGTCTTGTATTTATGAAATATCTAATTGTAGGACTCCGAGGGCTTGATGCTCTGCACTCAGTCGGAGTAGAGTGGGTAGAGTAAATGACCTCATGTCAGAATACCTACGTCGATAATTTGATGGAAGTGTTCTGAAGCTTAGTCCAATGTCATGGCATCTTGTGAAGAGCAACAAATACCACTGCTTATTGTTTTTCAATGACAGACTTGTCTTGACAGCTTTCGAACACAATTCTGGTACTCGGTACCATTTACAAAATGACGTTGATTCGGAAGACCTTTGGATATTCACTTCCTACCCTATTATCGTCCTTGCAATTTAGTTGAAGTGCTTCATTGTCTAGGTAAATGTCTCTAAAGTGATTCTTGAATAATTTTCTCTCTTCGTTGCCTTACAGACGTTTCTATCAATACGTTTTCTTTAATGTTTACATTTTCAAGTTTCATACTCTACGACTATGCATATTTGAGAAACTTCCCTATTATTATGTATATCATAATGGTTATGAAGAAACCTTACCACACCACAGGGACGGTTTAAAAAATATATTTTCTGGTAAGACAAATTGGTTTTGAAGCCTATGCAATACCGGGAAACAATCCATTTAGATAAAAAGATGATACTTTTAAAACCCTTAATTTATCTTTTAATAAACACACAATAATTTTCTCCTTGAGCACGAAAACGTACTTATTTTAAGACAGCAGTAATCTCTGTGACAAGGGTTGCATCACTTTATAAGTCAGTGAATAAATGAAATGGTGAGGAAACGAAAATCTTGGTCAAGAATCGTTGGCCTTAATTTGTTCTGTAAATGTTTTAAAACTGTTATCAATGGAGCATAGCATGTTTTCATAGACTATGTGGTCCAACTATCCAGTCTAAACTATGAAATGAGATAAAGCCACCCCACTCGGGTTGTATAGATGTCTGCTGATGATGTTGTGAATTTTAAAAAATAATCTCCGCAATACTTTTCACTCTAGATTAGTATTTCTTTACATCCGACCGGTCTCTTACTAACCTTGGACGACATGTCTAAACCATCGATTTAAGTTTCCGTTAAATTATAAAAATCCATAATAGCTTTGACCAAATATCTGTCTGGACAGCGGTCAAGTGAGCAGGGGTTTTGTAAATGTTTGGTAGCTGTTATATGTCAAAATCACGAAAATCTGCTCCCATATTGTCTTTGTTCATCACAACGGGGAAAAATGCATATCCATAGGAAAAGGAAACCACGAAACCCAAGATCGGTCCATACTTTCCTGAGTTTCGTCACAACAACACAACAACAACAACAACAACAACAACAACAACAACAACAATCAATCGTCAATCGTTTTTGTTTAGACATTTTTGGGTCATTTTATCTTGCTTTGGTTTTGTGCTCCTGATGGATTCACCGATTGAAAATAAACATCAACAAGTTTTAGAATTTAAATATAAACCCTGACCACATCCATACACAATTCGCGTCTACGAACACCTGCTTTCCGAAACTCATGCTTCTATAAGAAATGCACTATTTTTAACACAATTACACGTACAGCTGAGCACGGATAAAATGAACATTTTCGGATTTACCAAAAGTTTACTATTATTAACCATACATGTACATTTATGAAGACGAACAATGGAAAAAGATTGCACTTAAGAGCCAAGTGGGAAACAAATCAACCATGGCCAGTAGCAGAACAAGTGTAATCGCAACCAGAACATAAAAGTTAGCGCAATCCTTTTCTTTGCCCCTGAAATCAAACTCAGCGCCCTTCTTTTCCGTCCATCAACTAAATAAATTTCGCTTTTAATTTTTTTCCTTTTTCCATTCTTATATTACTTTATATACTGCCTTCTGGCTCCCCTCTTTCTCCTTTTCCCTTCCCTTCCTCTCTCTCATTTTATCTCTTTCTGTCTCTCTGAAAGTGCTTGCGCCCGAGGGGAAGCACTTCTCTCCTCCCCCTTCCCCCAGCCCCCTTTCCATCGCTAAATACAAGAGCAACAATAAGAAAACATCATCTACGACAATTAGAACTCAGTGTGCCATGCGAAGCAGCAGTACAGTACTGTTTATTCATGTCTCTTTAAGTTTAACCTAGCACGGCTGTATTGTTTTGACGCTTGAGGCTTACCGGTCGGCTAGTGAGGTAATGAAATGCCCGTACTTACTAACCACTTGTAAATTAGCCTCTTCAAGAGACTAATGATATGAAAAGACTGTTCTTGTTAGGCGTTTGTGCGTATTAGCGAGTTCGGATTAGCCGAAGATAACTACTAGTAACAAAGAAAAGAAAACTTGGGACCAAAAACATTGTCCTTAGTGTCGGTGTTTACGTACTAAGTGTGTGACTTGGTGAGTCTGGGAGAGCATGGACAAGATGAAGTTTAAAGTTGACCCTGCGAGAATTCACAGTTGGTCTACGATCAGACCGCTTAAAGTACTAAAATTCAGAGGCAGTTCATATTTTATTTGGTGTTCCCAAATCTAAAATCTTGTGTGGAATCACAGTCCAATAACCTTCATAAAAATGATATTTCCAAACATTTGGAAGGTTTTGGAAATGAAAGACATCCCTATTATACCACTGCTATTTTTTATGATCCTGACTTACGGGTGGGGGAGGGGGGCGGGTCCTGAGGGCGGTTTTCCAACTGCCACATTTAAAAAAAAAATTAACTTCATTTTTTAATTCAGCATGTTCAAATTAGTACTAAACAGTGCAAAAATATCATGTTTATATCTTGGTTGCTATGGAAACGGCCGTCATCTTAAATATTTACATGAAAATATGTCATTTTCAATAGATATCTCCTCCGTCAAATGACAAGCTATCCATTCGAAATTTTACGCAGACATGTCCACATATATTTTCTCAACACTAATAGAGAGCTTTTTAGGATATCCGGATGAAATTATTTTACACAGCTTCAAATATGGGGCTCCACTGAATTGTCACAATTTTTTGACAAAAACACAATGAATTAAAAAAAAAATTGAAAGAAAAAAGACACCTAAATATCTCTCTACTACAGTTTACGTACACATTTGGAGTTGTTATACACAAAAATTACAGATTGGTCCAGAAATAACGATGGAGATAGGACATTTGTAATTTAAAAATATATAATTTTGAGAAATCGGCCATTAAAAGTTTCAAAAGTGAGATCTGAATGAAATAACAATGGAAGTCCAAATAATGTTTTTGTACAAGTTTTTGAACACATATGAGCAACTCATATACACAGATTTAGACAAATTCCTCCATAAATAATGAAGGATGCTAAACTTTTGAGTTCTGAGAACAGACACTTTCATACATGTACACGAACATTCATCAAGGAGTTCACGTGCTGTTGTAATTGTAAACCACAAAACGAGTCTATTACGGATGGCCCGAACCAATCAGAAAACTGGGTCAATCGAGGCGAGCACACAAGAAAGACGACGAGCGAATCAAATAGGCGCCCATTGTTTGTCGCCTGAGCCGAGCTAAAAGTAGGTCTTGACCTCTCTATTTATTGCAGGAGGACTGGTGCTAAACATAATTTATTCTTCAGATTAGCATAACTTTGTACGACATACATGTTCCGTGATCAAATCTATTCATGGATTGTAGTAGATGAGAAAACTTCGTTTCGTTTGACATGCGACACGATGGGTCGATTTTTATGGCTTATAGCTGAAAATCAAGCTCAAAGTTACGTAATATCAACAGTGATACCTCAAAGTGATTTAAAAAAAGCTTTATTCACCATCTTCAGATGCATTTTTTAGGCAAAAATAGAATTTTCTGCAGTCAACAACACTTCTCTGGATTCTAGACATGTCAAAGTACCTAAAAATAGCAAAACCCTGACCTCGATAATTTCACCTCAAAACCTCATTTTCAGGATCCGCCTCTCCCTCCCCCCCCCCCCCCCCCCCC